>OX382171.1:9431422-9901495 GCA_947507545.1 Clistopyga incitator | reverse complement strand
CATCGTGGAATTACTTTTAACATAAAAAATAACTTTGCGACTTACTTAAATTTACAGTGTAGAAGTGGCGTTCGCGGTCATCACTTGACTAAGTGTAGAAAAGAGGCGTCAACAAAAAACCACTATCACCACCGACTGATACAATCACGTAAAACGGTGACGGCGTGACGTCAATGTGAGTGGTGTTAACGTGTAAGGGCAAAGCAACGCTAAGGCGATATTGGTGTGTATCTACCGCCTACGGTGAAAAACAAAAAAAAAGTGGGAAGATTAGACCTAAAAAACGTGAAGAAAGTGAGATAGGGGCTTGGAGAGGTCGCAAAAGAAGAAGAAGTGGAAGAAGAGTGGCTGCTCCCGGTATATATAATACAAGGGATATAGAAGTGGAAGAATCGTGGAGGCGAAAGAAAGCACGTTCGGCTGGCGCTTGAGCTACGACGTCTATACGAAGGTGAAGCGACAGAACGTGCGCCAGGCCAACGAAAATGTATAGTGATATCGATACAATCATTGGCCCCCTGTCGGTTATAGGTCGAGTTAAAATTTGCATCAGCTCTAATTCCTCCGTTTTGTGTTTAACCATCGGTAAAACAAAAGCAGCGATATATTAGAGCTTCAGAATGGCTGTTGCTCAAGTACCCACTTCAATGTTAAACCGAAGTCTGAAATATAGATCTTTCCACATATCTTGGTTGGTTCACTAAGTTTTCGGAAGGTCTAATCCGTTACCCATATAGCGAGAAGTTTGACTTTAATGGTTATCGGATACAAAGTCTGAGTCTCTCTATAAGACACGGAGGGTTTCTTCGAAAATTCACACCCTGAAGAGGGCCTCGTAGTAGACCATAGAAAAATCAGACCGGGGTAATGGGTCCCAAAGAAAGACTTTAGAAACATTGAGACCTAGGAAGAAATCTCATACGAGGATTCATAGGAGGGTTTTAATAGGAACAAATCAGGCCCGGGGCAGGCCCTTTTTAGGGTTCCGATCATTATTAATTCCGACACGAGACGTTGCAAAAGCCCGAATAGAATTCTGAATTATTTTCAGTTCTCTCGTTCAAACTTGGAAATATAAATTCAACCCAAACTTATAATATCCGAGGGAGGAATTAGATCGAAACTTCATCAGAATAACCCGGGAAAGCCAGGCATTGGTGAACGAGCACTTGACAATGCCAATAACCAGTCATCGGGAATTTTTTTGAATGGCCAATCACCGTACAGTTGACTAACGCCGAGGTAGCGACTTGGGAGCTGAAGTGAAACGCGGCTGACGCCGGGGATGTGCGGCGGGGGCGATAGCAGCAGCAGCACCAGCAGCAGCACCAGTAGCAGCGGCAGCACGACTATCCCAGTATATATAGAACACGGTTCGTACGATGTCGAGGCGCAAGCGTCAATTCCACCCTTACCGTACCAATTCCTTCTCTCTTCAACCATCGGTCGTTTCCTCGCTCGCACGTTCTCGTTTCCCCAAGCTCCCGTGTCGCGGCGGCTGGCAGTCGTTCCCCCTCTCGTCCCTTTGGCCCCCTGAGACCGCCCCAGACTCGGTGCGGCTCGCCTAGCTCGGTCAATTCCGAACCAGTATGGCGCTACGCGCTCCGACACGGCATCCGTCGCACGATGAATCGCTCCAGCACCACAACCGTAAATACGCGTCCACCTCGTGAAGGTTTGCGCGCGAACCGATAATCATCATCATCATCATCTTCGCACCACAAAATCTCCTGTGACACATTATTACCGATAAACGTTTAAACGCTCATTCCCAATTGTGTTCTAAATCCGAAGGTGCGATTTAATACTCGTGAATTTTACTTTGTTAACGAGAAAAAAGACAATACCGTTCTGTAAGCTCAGGTGAAAATGAGGAGGCCTAGTGATATTGAGAAAACACACAAACACTGATTGAGAAGAGTTTTACGAAGGGAGAAGGTCAGTGAAGAGTTTGAGTGCAGAAAAAAACGAAAGGATAAATAGAGGAAATAGAAAGAAGAAAGGTGGTAGACTGATGTATTCATTATTCCACGATGTACATAATATATTGTGATAATGGACATAAGGCTTACTAGAATACAAGGAGTAAAATGTTGTGAGGCGAAAAGGCCACCGTCAGGATTGGATAGATAAGTGCACAGGAAAGAAAGAAAGGAAGAGAAAGTCCATAGAGAGAGAGAGAGACAGAGAGAGAGAGAGAGAGAGAGAGAGAGAAGAGAATAGTGCGAGGGCTGAGACCTCGTGTTCACTCAGTCGACAGGTAGCTATCGCCGAAGTAGTTTGACGGTGATCGACGACGTGGATTCTGGAGCTACTGCCGATCGTCGGCCGAGCGAAAGAACGTGCTGTACGCGCAAAGACGATAAATCCAACTCCCGTCGAAGATCCCTGTTCGTGTTGAGAGACTTTTTCGCCGGAAGAACATTCAGTGGGCTACTGGTAATACACACAAGAACAGGATCTGAGAGAGGAACGAACCAGAAGCGTCAAAACAGTCTCATCATCATGCTACCCTCAAGTTCAATTTTCCATCATGTCCAATCAACGAAAATGACGGTTAACACACGATAAAATGGTTACATCGTGAATTGATGTTGATGTCTGGAATGTGCGGGCTCTCAAAAGCGGGTCCAACTGATTGATACAAGAGTCATTGAGTGAAGTTTTCCGAGGCAAGGAAGAAAGTGGAACATAGACACGTCAAAAACGACTGGAAAAGGAAAGCGGCTTTTCCCTTGCTTTGAATTCCCTTTCACCGACGATTTCCTTTCATCTTAAAGATTGCTTAACAGCTGATCCGACAGACCAGTCAAGAGGACGAGACGATGATTGGATGATTGGCTAAAGTTGATGGAGAAAACATAAGAACGCTTCCGCGCGTTCGTCAACAAAGGGCTCCAAAATGGCATGTCCATTCTCACGCGACTTTGGTAAGACGCGGTTCGAGGATGACGGAAGAAATGTAGAATCAACGGCTACCGAGGGGGAAGACGAGGGTTCGAGGACTGGCAGAGGTAGGAGAACCGACAGGGTCAAACCATCCAGGCAATCGTCAGTGCAGATCACGTCCACCTTCCACGGCGAGGATATCGAGGAAAAGGAGGATACTCAGACGCTCAACCTCAAACATCTCAGGGCTGCGGTTCTCGTCCTCACGAATCCATCGGTACCCAAAATCGTTTCCTCGATGTCTTATCTAGCGCTTCTTATATATACTATATAAATTATGTATAGGGGAGATGTACCAGTTCTGCGGCAATCGGAACCTCCACTTTCGCCAAATCCATTTCAGATTATTGATCCTTGAACTATAATGGCTTCCGGGTTAGTGTAATGATTGGCAATATGGATTGGGACGTGGGCCGTATATGAAAAGAATTAGATGCGGAGAAACAAGAACGTCCTGCGATTTTGCTGTACGGAAAAAGGAGAAATGAACGATATAACTTAAGATCAAACCTGGCTATGATTGGAATAATTAACGCAACCAGTGCATCTTCCCTATTACTGTTGTCTTGTAACTTTTTACTTAGTTGTATTTTTTGTATCACTGTTTCGAAATCAAGCTAATTGATAACGGTCGTTTTAGCTGCACAATCACATAGTTAGATACTTTGTCGGTAGTCACTATCGCGTTTTCCAATTCCGGCCGGACCAACGAACAAAAACATGAGTTATATTTTTGGCCAGTTATATTGGCGTAGTTTCGCATGCCAGTATTTGCCAAGATACTACAATATGTCTTACCGATATTCTAAGCTTTCTTTCTGAAAACTATGAACTCACCTAAACATCCACGTCAAAAGAGACATCAGAAGATACGACTTTCAATCACTGCAACTGTCTTCGTCATCAAGTGATGATGAATCACATGCAAATGATTCCGAGCACTTGATTTCTTATTCCCATCAAACCTAATTCAGCGACAAAAAAAAACCCCTACATCATGTCAGCCTGAATCAATCAATTCTCTTCTCTGCTGACGTAAAAATGTGTAAGCTTCAATTAGAAAACCGGGCGAAAACCAGGCGACCTATTCAAACTAAGATAAAACATTATAGGTAATACAATAATCTACCAATTAACTATCCTTAACTATTACAATTGTTCTAGTCAACAGATGTCAATATTTGTACCGGTGTAAAGAACTCATATTAGTTTAAATACCCTGCCAGGTTTACCTCCATTCCTTACACCACATATACCAACAGTGTAGCAATGTAACTACTGTACGTAGCTGTATACGAGCCGAGTTTCATGCCCTGCGCAAGATTGGGCCCTTTCGATAATACGCCCCGCCGTTTAACCCGATATATTGAGGTGGGTGCAGATGTGCCTTATACGCAAGGCTCTACCACATCAAAAGCTAGCACCACCACCACCACGAGAATCGGCAAACTAACGAGACTAGTGTGGGCGACGATAAACGATAAACGAATCTTTCGCACTACAGTATACGAAACAGTATGTATGACCGGATAAAGCTAGACGGTAGTACACTAGACGGGTGTGCGAGTGGTCACACCATTGGCTTACCACACTAGCAGGCAAGTCTCCATTTCCATGCTCATACATATATGCATTAGTACAGATCACATTATCAGCATTCTCGAGAATTCCATGCTTTTCGCTTGCGCTGTCCTTTGTCTGGGTCACTCTTTGCTGCAGAAGAGAACGTCAGAGAGAGAGAGAGAGAGAGAAAGCGAGGGCAAATTTATTCTGGCTTCAATAAAACGCGTTCCCGTCGTCTCAGCTTCGGAGATCAAGTCTTGTTTGCTGTTGCCTTAAACGCAGTATCTGCATATTTATTGTTCTAAGAGCTGCCGACTAACAAAATAAAATTGTATGTAGATGTATTGCACATCCGTTTCGTTATCAAAGCAACTATATTTAGTAGGTCTAATTATACTATGTTGGGGCAGCTTTTAAATTATCGATCAATGTTTCAGAGCTTTTGCCTGGTGCTATCTTTTTTTACACCTTGACATGTCAAGCTCTGCGACGTATCTGGAGGAAATTTTGGCTTCCACATTTCGCGCAGCATGAACTACTTGTTTTGGCCTGTAAAGATTGAGGGTCTAGAAGGAATCTATGGGAAATTGTTAGATAGCCCGGAATGAATCTGTGGAACGTGTCGCAGAGTCTACCGAGAATCGGGAAAGAATATTGGAGTATCCGGAGAGAAACTGAAGATAATCTTGGAAAGTCTGTAGAGAAACTGCTGGAGATTTCAGGAAGTCTCGAGAGGATGCCAGGAATATGTCGCGTCACAAGTTCTGTACAACGGTACAGTTCACTTTATCTCATTTTTATGGTTCGGTGGAATTGTATGAAATCTTCATATTGTTAACTGGAAACAGGCTGAACATTGAAGATCAAATCAAACCTATGAGCCAGGAGAGTCTCAAGAGATGGATGAATTTCTAGTCTGGAGTGAACTTTCCATTCGGCGGAAGTACGTTTCTATAGAGATTGAGAATCACACTGAGAGCGAGTTCAATTTGAACACTCACGCAAACACACCTCGCCCACGCGGGAGTAAACAGTATTTGCTTTGCCTGAATGTAGGCGAGGGGCGCGTGAGCCCCGATGTGTGTACTAGAAAGGGTTCTCGCCTCTGAAACATGGAATGTAGGGGTCGACGTGCAGCTACGAAAGCACAGATCCCGTAGATGCGAGCCTCCATCCGCACATCAGATCCTCGTGGAAAAGGCGACGGGAACGATAGAGAACACGACGAAAACTCTGGCGTCGAGACGTGGCGTGTGTTTGTCCTCGTTCGCAAGGTAATGGAAGCTCCACGATAACCGGGAGCTATAGACTTGGGAGCGATAACGCTTTAGGGCAGGAAAGGGGTGATATAGGGGAGAGGGAAGGATGGAAAGCAAACTATTCTCTTCGGCTCTCGGGTCAAAGACGAAAGTGAGGAGCACTCTCGCACACACACACACACAACATAATTTTCTCTTTCTTTTCATTGTGTGTCCATACCGTGTCAAAATAATTATGTCAAATTGAGGTCACAAATCGAAGTGTGTCAAAAAGTGCCACTTTTGAGATGCGTTGAAAGGGAAAACCTTAGATTTTTTTTTTTCATAGCTATCTTGAGATCGATGTAATATGACGTTTACTGAATTATTTGAGATCGATTTATGACTTTTAATGACATTTTAATATGATTTTATGGCACCTCGAAAACCTTACGATTCGACTAATTTGCACGCTGTCATAAAAAGTTGGTAGAACTTAGTCACAAATTCCGCTCAAATTGGGCAAAAAATTCAAATCGATCGCGAAATCTCTTTGAACTTTTCTAAGATTCTTCGTCCTAAAACGTTTTTAAATCGCCACTATTTGAGATATGACAATTTCAGGTCACAAGAAACCGTTTTGTTTATCGAATATTTTCAGAATTCGGAAAAATTGCCAAGAATGACATTTAAAAAAATATCGAAATATATCAGTGAATTTATTGCAAGAAGACAAAAGATTATTGCAAAAAAATCGGTTGGTGGTCATTTTCTTGAATGGGCGTGGAATGTCCCGTATGTGCTTTACTGCAGAAACTCGTTGTACAAAGAAAAGGATTTCCAACGCCTACTCGTTATTTTCTTCTTTTTTGCTCGCACGACATTACTTTTCTTTGTCTATAGCTCCTCTTATACTCATTCGATATCCCGGCTGAATTTCTCTTGCCCCGTGCCGCCCTCGCCCTTCATACGCACTCACTCTGCCGTCTCCACCCACGCTCTCAATTCGGCGACGAAATGCCACGGATAAGCTCATCCCCATAAAAAGCATGTGTCTGAATACGATGAAAACGAGGGTTCATGAATGGTGCCAACCCGGAGATACATGTATGTACACATCATTGACAGAAAAGTCGATTTGAATGGGCCGAACCAAACGTAATCGGCAGTAGCTTATAGTACCTGTTGAACATATTCTCGCACTCATTGACGCTGAGTGAAGAACCAAAAGGGGAAAGTTAAGAAGTAATTCGAGGACGACTATCAAATTCCCTCCTCAACAGCAAACACAGTCAAATATTGATTTGCCTTTGGAGACTACAGTCGGGTGCGATAGATATTTATTCAATTACTGAAGTGCACTTTCGTATTTATCTCCTCATCAATGCTGTTAATTTCATGACAAATTTTCATATGATAACGAAAAAATTGGTTTAAAAAGGCGTTAATAGAGCGTTTTTTAAAGGTTTCCACTTTAATTTTTGGGTTATCGACAAAAATTATGGTAATCATATAGCCAGCGACAAATTTTCAATAGGATAGGTTTTTAAAATAGAAGTCGAAACTTTTTGTTCCGCTTTTAGACAACCTATAAGGAAAGGGTTTGGCAAAATTCAGTTTTTTTAAATTGGCGATAACGTTGTTTGGTTATTTTTTTTTTGCTTTTTACGTTTTAATGAGGTGGTCGAAATGAAACGAATGACTGCAATAAATTTTTGAAAACCTGTGAAAATGTTGAGATACCGATTTTCGTTGTAAAGCCTGAATAATAAAAAAAACAAAGCTTCCTCTATGAAGACGCGAAAACAATAATTGTAAGAAGTTACTACGTTGTTTCATAAAGGTCCTATTCCGATGTGTTTTTAATTAAAAATGAATGTTAAATTAAAAGGGTCAAAGGAATGCTTTGCTGTTTTATTAGAATTTTACTCTCCGGTAATCCCCCGGGAAAAAAAACCAGAGTTATGCCTTTGACGACGGGAGCTAATTCGTGCCGTTTTTTCATGTTACCACTTTTTCCAAAACCGCAACAAATAGCTTAACCAAATTTGGCACATCGATTCCGAAAGCCAAATAAGTGGTTATTAGATATATTTCGGTACGATAAATGAATCAAGTCATCGAACCAAAAGTGTTCTTCAATAAATCACTTTTACAAAGATGAAATAAAAATAATTTTACAAATATTAAATAACTCTCGGCTGAAAAATGAATGTAATTAATAAACAAATTGAGTAATACAAAAATTGTATAGTATTGAGTTTTTCGGAAATTTGTTTTTTTTTTCGACTTTCAGTCATTACGGAGAGGTAGGCTTCAAATAAAGAAGAAAAGAAAGTATAATTATAGCTTTGAAAAAGTATTTCTTCAAGCTTATTAACATTTTCAAAATTTTAGGTTCTAAATGTTAATTTCGCCTCTGCATCTAAATTTCTTAATACTTCTTTCTCGTCCATTGATTCTTCGGATAGGGATGTTTCGTTCATTTTTCTGTCTAGCTAATTATTTCTCACTTACAAGTGAGTAAAATTTTATCGGTAACCGATACTTTTAATCGGTAATTTTATATTGGTGTGTCAATGATAAGTATAGCCGCTATAATATATTTTCTATAATATCCAACAGCCGACGAAAGACAACCTTGCCTTAAATTTAGAAAATTCACTTAAGCGTTACAAATTCCATTCAAATTAATATTTGAATTCAAAATCCATAAAAAAATAATCAACACGAGCAGGTCGTTTACCCCCTTAAGGTAAATAATGGATATTCAAAATATAAATTTTGAATTTTTTCTGAAAATATACATTTCGGATTTACAAATGCAGATGAATTGCGATGATAGAGAATCTATGCAAGAAATAAAGTATTCTTGCGTTATAGTCAGATTAACCCCTTAAGAATGCTCTTCGTCAATCTGAAAGGGTAAATACTTACTGATGGAATTTTATGAAACTGGTATCATTTGAGAGGGCTAGTAAAATAAAAGTTTACGTGTTTTTGCATTTTTGCGGGAAACCATGTTTAACTTCATATCAATGTATGAATTTCTATTTAGAACCTCATCTCGCGCAATTTTCAAGCGCATATTGGTTTGAAATATTCTCATTAGTGAAAATAAATAACCAGTAAATGAAAATTGACGTATTACCGGTAATTAAGGGGGTAAACTGTCTACTCAATGCGATCGCTTTTCGGATCTATCAACAATTCGCCAAGTAACTTCAATGAAACTTGGTTAACATGAAGGATGGTGACGGATCGTTGTTAGAGGTTAAGGATAACTTCCTGTTCGCGCCGTTCCTATTTTCTTCGCCGGTTTGAATATCGCGCTTTCACGGGTTCGTCGTCGCGTCGTAGCGCACGCGTTTTGGCGCCCGCGGTCTGTAGGCCCGCGCGCACGTCGGGCCCGCGCAGGCGATCACGTGGGCCTTTTGTTCTCTCGACGCGCGCGAAGAGATGCAGATTTACGACATAGTCGATCGACAGCGATCCACGAGTGGACACCTCGCGTATTATCCTCCTCGTTACGTCCGGTCTTCGAAGCGACTTTTAATCCGTTACTTTGTAGCTTCTTCCCTTCGCGGTATAATCATTACTTTCGCGATCAGGGAAGTTTAATTCGCGTATTAGCCGATTTGCGTGTGTGTGTGTGTGTGTGCCTCGAGGCGACAATAGGAAATTGTTGGGGAACGGTGTCCACGTTGATACGTGACCCGTTCCAGGGCGAGCGCAGCAAGCGGCAACACCCTGGTTGCCCGGGCATCACGCGTCTGGATCCCCAAGACGTTGGGGCGCGCGTGGTGCAGGTCGAGACCACTCTCTGCGCTTCCCGTGACCGGCTTGACCACGCTTCGTGGCTCAACGTCGCGTTTAGACGGCTGGTTAGCGACGCCAGTCCGTAAGTAGTAAGTACAACGAGATCTCTCGCGATAGATTGCGGAATGATCATTCGTCGCAGTATTAATCGTTAGTGTCGCGCCTACATTACTGTCCGCGTTTAGGTTCTCTTTAAATAATAAGTGCATATCTGTCCGACAACTACAGTCGATTGACGTTATTCTTTCTTATTTTGTTGTTAAGTAAATTTATATAAATAAAGAATCCGCTTGTTACGGCTTTTCCCTCTGAACCGTGAGGGTTTTTACGCCGTAACAAGTGTTTGTTATTTTCGCGAAATTTGTATTTTATTTGTGATAAACCTTTCACTCACTCATCCCCACCCATTCCTAAAACTCACGACCTTAAATATAAATAGATATATATAAATATATCTTTGCCTGATCTATAAACACTTCCTATTCGGAAAAATAACATAAACAATCAAGTGAGTGACAGCGATTGCTGACTGGTGGCCGTCTCGTATGTATCGGGTCCGTGCATTAGCAATTTCTCGCTGCCCACTGTAGCAAACTGCATGCGTGTCCCTAGCAACGCATAAATGTTAGGCTTTCCGCTTCACAGTCGAAGCCGAAAGAACGTACTTTCAACCGGGTATGAAGAAAAAATCATTATCATTCGCCTATTATAGTTGGGAGATTGCTACACCCTTGAAGAATTCATCTGCTGATGATATTATAATATGCGAATGATAACTATTTTTCTAACCTACGTTTACTTCATTTCTTTGTCAATCAAACTACCGATCTTAGTCAGAAGATTTTGAATTTTTCTCATGATTCTTTCATATCTTCTATACTTCAATCAGCAGAAAATTTCCTATGTAATGAGACCACATTGAAAAAACAAAAGAGTTAAAAAAGAAACAACTCCGAAGTGATTTTCCGTTTAAATCCAAAGTTTGATGTTCAGTATACGTTTAGACATCGAATAGCGAGTAATTTGTTGTACAAATTAGGGGTGGCATTATAATAATTTTCACCGTGCCTACAATCCTGCCGAGAACTGAACACTTTATTAATACGAAACTCAATGTGAAGAAAGAAAAGTGAATATGTAGCTCCATTACTATGAGGTTTATGCTTATACTCCCAAGCTTTATCCCCTTCGCGAAACGAAAAGTACCCTGCGGGCTTCTTGGCGTCTAGATGTAAGCAGTCTGCGTATAATTAACGTCATCCAAGCGCAGAGACCGAGTTGCACCAACTGTATCGGAATTTCCTTTTCCTTCCTCATTTTCGTGGTTATTTTACTTTTTTTTTTTCATCCGCACTTGTTCCGTCAACAGGTTCGTTTTCACCCTGCAACGTTCTCGAGGATCGCCCGAGGCTCGGGCACAGAGGTGCTCTATCGTTCTGTGCAGAGCTTTGTATGTTTCAACGAAGAACATGCAACTAGCGTTCAGCGTGTGGACCGCGTGAGTCAGATAGACCAAAAGAGCGGAAGAGAAGCGAGTGGAAATAAGAGCATGGCAGGGAAGAACCGAGCTCGAAAACTGTTTGCTAGAAAGCTCTTTCGCCGTCGGCAGACGTTCAGCACACACGCTCGTCCTTGTTCCCATACATGATTCTACCTATTCGCCTACTTCAACTTTCTCTTTTATTTTTTACTTTATATATTTCCTCCAGCATCGTAAACATTAAATTTTGTAAAACATGGAGAAAGTACATGAAAATATCGAACGATATTAGTTTTTTTTTATACCAAGTACACTTTGGGCGAGAAAATTGTATATGTCGGACATAACTTTTAGTATATACGACAGTGTATTAGTCGATATATATTTTTTGTACAGCATATAGGGGAAGGTGGGGCAATGTGGGACAGTCATTTGAGAGGGGAAATGTGGGGCAAGGTGGCACAATCCGAAATTTTTTTTAAACTCGTTTATACAATAGAATTCACCCGAATTGTTGAAATGACGACATTCTTAAAAGGTTTTCGGTGTTTGAAGCAATGAATAAGATATTTCCGAATTTGGGAAAGTGTCTGTGCACTTTGGCCACAATTTTTTTTACGTCGCTCAAAATCGACTATTGGAATCGAGTCTCTGTATGGAAAACGGTAGAGATATATATCTCTACCGAATATATATTCGGGTTTCGTGAATTAGTAATTTTTTGCTTATGTCTTTCACTATATGTTCCGGGTTCTCCTATAAATAAATGGAGAAAATATTTCGGAAAATACCTTCTTTTGTTCCTGACGACATATGCCTTTCCGAAATGTCAGAATTAATGTCAGCATTAACAGAACAATTGCCATTGAAATATAATCATCGTTCAGTTCAGTAGCACCCAGTAACAAAAATCATACATTTCCGAATTTGGTGGTGTTCCACTTTGTCCCAAAGTTTTTTTTGCTCACGCTTAGAATTGATTATTTGAATCTAGTTTCTGGGTAAAAAATAGCAACAATATACTTCAGTCTTCGTGATAAAACCATGTTTTCTATGTGCCCTACTTTGTCTCCATACTTTTGATATTTTTCATGTAAGGCTCACAACATATTTTATGTTTCCAGACATACATGTTTAATATACATTTATACTACTTATACTAATCATACATATGCATGCAGATGTATGAAAAGTGTATATTAAAATTGAGCTGCGCGGATAAATTAAAAAAAAATTATATCTATATATTGATATATTAATATACTGGTTCGAAATGCATCCCTATGTAAATTATTGGTTCAATCGAGTGTTTTAACGGTTGATATGTGAATCTGAAAAATCATACAATATTTTGAATACTCGAATTAGTTGGATAAACATTTGATCAATTTTTTTTTTTTTTCGACATGGGAAATCTGGGCGGTTGTCTTGACATGCTTTGTCTTATACTTTCAATGAATAAATATTATACTACACGTATCAAACCACTTATATAAAAAAATATATTTTACATATATTCACCAGAAAGTAGATTCGGATGAAATGTTGGATTTTGATAAATATGTAAAACATAAATGAAAAAAAATACATGAAAATACCCGTCCATTATTTATATATCTGTCGATATATCGAAAAAAAAAACCTTTTCAGCAAAGTTTTTTTTCATCGGGATAACAAGCGTAAAATATCGGACAACCCATGCAGCTCGAATAAATGATCACGAGAGTCAATATCGCACCATTTAATTTGAATAATTTGACGAAATTGTGTGGAAAATCTTATTCATTCAGCCACGATAATTCCAGAGAAAGTTTTTCTACCCTTCCAAATATTTTTGCACACTGTAGCAATTTTTCCGTCGGTTTTGTACATACAACCGTAGGACATATAAATTTGAGAGCAAATTAAAAAGTGTTCCAACGAATGTAAACTTCTGAACTCAGATAATTACATCATAATTACATAATCATTTTTTTTTACTCCCATCTTGTTTTGCGACGTAATTGCATAAAAAAGGTAAGCAAATTAAGCTTCACAATTCCTAATTAAATCTCGTTCCGATTTATAGTCGTATCATTGTGTACGTGTTGCGTTAGCTGATCGAAATACGGCCTCAAAAATGTAAAATTGACGGAAGCGAATAGCTCGAGCTATAGAAACTATTTCAATGTGGACTTTGGTGTCACATCCGTAAAAAGTAGCTATGACTTTTTACTGATTACACAAATTAGCCTGGGTTTTTCAAGCCCCAAATTTATACGGTTGGTGGACATTGTATTACGCCTTTGGCTCGTTCCGTCCCGTTTTTCCCTACGTTGCCCGAGAGTGTTGCTTTACGGTGGTAATTTTGTTGTCGAGGTGAAGGGAGCTGGAGAGGTGAACTGAGGCTGCTGTGGAAAACCGAGCGACCAGCTTCCTGCTAATACACACATGAAGCTTTCGCCCAACATCCAACAACCCTCCCAATTAACTTATTGATTTAGGTTATTTTTCGCAACAAAAAGAAAACGAGCATGTAGATCAACTGCAGCATAAAAGCACCGCAAAGTGTTTCACAAAATAAACGGTCTTGGCTTGGTAATATGCATGGTGGCGAATTCAATTAACGGAGAGTCCACGCTCGGGTAGACCATGGAACGTTGTATAGGACGCGTATTGAATACATGATTTTATGATTAACTAAACAATTTGTGTTCATGAATGTAAATAAAAATCGACAAAAGTGGTTTAATATCGGTCAGAGAGAATGGCCGTTCTATGTTCCCTGTTGAACCTTCAAGGACTGAACCTTGTGCGCTATTTTCCACAGAAATATCTCCTCTCTCGTTCGTCCCTTGAGCAGAAATTCCACGTTTTCACTGTGGAATTCATCCGTTGGATTCTTAACTCGATGAAGAAATCAACATTGAAATTCAGGATCTTCACTTTATAATCCAATTAAATGCCATATTAAACTCTAAGGCTACAAGGAGCGCGTGTAAAACTATTTATGTCAAATTGTAGTCATGAATTGGTGTATTTCAAAAGGTATAAGTTTTTGAGACATAGTGAGACGAACATTTTTAGAAAACTTAAAAGCGATTTTGAAGACAATTTGGTACCAAGATTTTTTGCCTACGCATGTGCGATTCTGGTATACAGCCAGAGTTACCAACATGGTCCAGTACTGAAACGGACTCAGCGGCCAAGTGTTGTTGATGAGTACCGTCACAATATTAATTGAATACTGGCCTTATTCTGCGCCGGTTCTGTCAACCAGTACTACCAAGATAAAATAGACAGTACTCAGATGAGCATCGTCTAAGTACTGGCCGCGTACCAGGCCGAACCTTGTTTTAGTGTAGGCCAGCTAACTTTGCCAATGTTTGCCTGACATTCGACTGCGTACTGGGTTTATACTGCCCTAACGTTAATGTTTATACAGGCTGGACAATATACCCGATGCGTGGTTTACGACATGCAAGTACTAGACATAAACTGGTCCGACCATTGCCGTAGTGACGGCGGACAGATTTTGCCGGTGTCCGACCGTCATACGATTAAGTACTGGGCTCATACTGCCCCACACGTTTTTTTTGTCCCGCTGTCGACATGTCAACGACGGCCAAAACACAAATATATGAGATTGAGATTGGTTATTAGAGTCTTCTCAACAGCCTGGAGCACTGCATATTATGAAAATAAAGTAATTGTTCTCTATATTGTTCTCTCTTTTATGAAATTATTAATTCAGCGTTGAGTTTTATAGTAATCGACGTCAAAAATTTTCGTGTACCAAATTTGATCACAATCCATCCCATAAACTTGTGGCTGTTATTCTCGACACAATTATCATAGATTTAAAATATAAGGACTTCGTATAGTCGGTTTAGTTTAGTGGTTAGCGTACCCGTTAGGTAGTTAGGTTGGTCGTATAGGTTTAAACATTATTAAAATAGATGCAGAATGCCCCGTTATTTTTTTTAAATAAATAATGTTAGGGTATGTCATTTTTGGGCAATTTTTTTTTTCGACTCACAAACAGGTTGTATACTTTCAGGAAGGTAAAATAAGAAGCCTGTAAAAATTTTAGCTCTTAATATTAATATTTAGATGCGCCTCATCGCGAATTTCTATTTCCCATTTAAATAACATGGGAAAAAAATTTTTTCATGTTTGGAATTTTATACGTTGGCAATAGCATATTGTTCAATGGAACGCATAACATATTTTATAGAGAATCGCACGCTCTACAAAAAAGATGTCTTGCATTTTTGCGATAGACATAGCCATTCTGATGATATTTGAGTTCAAAGTTCAAAATATACGAAAATTCATCTTTTTGTTAATATTATAGCGAAACTATTGACTCTATTGAGAATCTTTATTTTACTATTAATGGAAATAACGAAAGATATTATTCGTGAGTATTTTGTCGATTTTTTTTGTAACTATTTATGATAAGTACCAGCCCATTAGAACCAGTTTCGTGACAGAAGACAGGTCTCTACAGCATTGAACAATTAACAATAAATATTAATTAATCATGGATGAGACAATTTTCATGGTAAATTTAATAATCTACAAAAAAGTTGATCGAAGATTCTCAACAGAGTCAATAGTTTCGCTATAATATTAACAAAAAGATGAATTTTCGTATATTTTGAACTTTGAACTCAAATATAATCAGAATGGCTATGTCTATCGAAAAAATGCAAGATATCTTTTTTGTAGAGCGTGCGATTCTCTATAAAATATGTTATGCGTTCCATCGAACAATATGCCATTGCCAACGTATAAAATTCCAAACATGAAAAAATTTTTTTCCCATGTTATTTAAATGGGAAATAGAAATTCGCGATGAGGCGCATCTAAATATTAATATTAAGAGCTAAAATTTTTACAGGCTTCTTATTTTACCTTCCTGAAAGTATACAACCTGTTTGTGAGTCGAAAAAAAAAAATTGCCCAAAAATGACACACCCTAAAATAATGTATTTCCAAATTAGCAGAATTGGCCTCCAGCACTGGTCCGATATACTACAAGTACTGGACCAAAGTTAAAACAGTACCGGTAGCCGGTACCATGCCGATACTGGAGGAAAAGAGTTCGACCCGAGTGATCATCTCCGACTTGTCCCAGTATATACCCAGAACTTGCATTCAGTACCAGCAATCTTGGCAATAGTACTGTGCCAGGATAGAGCCCATTGGAGTCCGCGGCCAGTACTTAGACGACTCTGACCCGAGTACTGTCTGTTTTATCTTGTTAGTACTGGCTGACAGAACCGGCACAGAATAAGGCTAGTATTCAATTAATTCTGTGACGATACTCATCAACAACGCTTGGCCGCCGAGTTCGTTTGAGTACTGGACCGTGTTGGTAACTCCGCCTGTATACCAGAATTCTCACATGAGTATGATATACAGATCATTGATCTCAATTTGGCTTAATTATTTTTACGCGGCTATTGTCGTATCCCTTTTCATAATTCAAGACCAAATATGGCTGTAAAAATTGTAGCCAGACCCTGTAAAAAACCTATCGTTAAGTTTTACATTACATTTTCTTAATACTGAGTTAATTATAGGACATACAAAACTTCCTAATCCATATTCGTAGAAAAGTTAGAAAAGGTTTAGAACTGAACGAGAAAAAAAAGAGGTCATAAAAAAGTAAATGAAAAGTATTCTCAAAAGTGAACATTTTCGGTTGAGTTTTTTGCCTCAATTTCCAAAATCTAGAACTCTTAGATCTTATCTATCGAGTGACTAGAAAGGATAAGAGAAAGTGAGATATGAGAGATTCAACAATACAAGCAAACCTAGTACAGAATTCGGAAAAGATTACATGACACATGATGCATCTCGTCAGAGCATCATAAACTGTATATTTCGTTAGACGAAGGAACATCAGGGTTTTGATAGATGATCCTTACACGTCACGAATGAGCACATCATATATGACCTATCGTCTCCCAGGATCGCTCGAGAAACGAGCGCCCAGAAACGCAAATAGCTTCGGTTGAATGCGGAGGACTTTGAATATAAATCTCGACCGCTATGTCCAATATGATTTCTATGCAAAGTACAAACGAGTGGATCGAGAAAGAAGCAGATATAAAATATGAAGGAACAAAGGGGGTAAGATGGATGTTAAGAACGGGGCCATTTTATCCCTCTGAAGCTATTACGATATCGTACGGAATTTTATGGCTCTGCCTTGAAACTCCTCGAGTCTTCCGCTGAAGCACTTCCGGTCTTCCTCATCAATATTCGATCGATCCTCTGAACCGAGCTAAAAGAGAACGAGGAGCTTTCGTACACCACAAAATTCAGAACTTCCTCGGCCAACCGATGAATCCTACCCACTCAGAAAATACAACTCATCCCTAACATCCACACCGAATTACATTTAATTCTCGCCTACGCAACAGTACCTACTTCCTCTGTTAAATGCCTCGTTTGTTCGAGATTTATACACGGACCATGCGCCATTCAGCTTTTGCTGGTGCTGCGTACGTAACGTGGTTCATTTCGAGGGTTTGTACCTGTGAACAGAGGTGAAAAAGACCTTCGTTTTGCCCAATTAACGCTGGTATTCTGCTGCCAGTGCTGCCGAGGCAAAACGGTTTTATTAATTTCGAGTCTCACACCCTGCAGCTGTACATCCGATTACGACCTTTCTCGTTTTTCCTGAAATCTGGTACACCGAGTTTTGGACGAAACCCTTTCGATTGCGGGGAAGGGGGAGAAAACAGACCAAAATTCACGATGTGGGATATCGCGTAAATACTATTTAATTAGCTCCGGTACATGCACGGAACAATGGGAGCTCAGCGGCCACTGCGAAACAATGAACATTCTGCCGACTAGTTTCTGTACCGGTGTACGTATTTCTATGTGTTCCTGTATGTACGTAGTGACCGAAAAGCCGCACGTACTTTTCCTTCTCTTCAATATAGCCGTAAGAACAAAAAGCTCTAGGTGGTAGTAGCGTATTATGCAACAAAGGTCGAAATTTTACGGTTGGAAACGCCAGTATTGGCTCGTGTTGTACACTGGTTTTTTGTTTTTTCGTAACAAGAGGATGAATTGTGCTTTGAATAGTAGTTTTACGGGACGAACACTGAAAAGTGAGATTACGAAATCTCGCCCCTAGGGACAAATGTTTAAAAATCACAGAATGCGTAAGCGCCAATCTATCCTTTCAATACTGCCATGAAAAGCACCGATTTTATGCACCGGTTACAAAAAATTAATTTATATTCAGCAATAGTTACTATGTTAACATTTACTAAGATGAAGATAAGGATCCGGTTATTTTCGTTTTTTTGTTGGCATTGTAATAGGAAGTGTTTTAATCATTTTGGACGAGGTTCGTCTTTGCTCTTTTAAACAATAAGTTTCAAGTCTTCTGAAACTCCACGTAGAAAAGTGTATCCCAGGATGGAGACCAAGACGGGTTCGGGACAGTCCAGGAAGGACAGAATCTCTTCTGAATGCCGTCCTAATTTCAGTATCAAACCGAGAAAAATATATTACAACAAATGTTAAATGATCGTGGCCATTCCAATTTCTGTAAAGAATATCTCTCTAAATTAAAAATATCTGCTTCTTCAGGGCGTCAAGCCTCAACGCGATACCTCAAACGAATCGCAAAAATAAGATTTAAGATTGAGACACACAAACCAGACATCTTTTCAGACCACTTCCGGTATTGTGATATCAAAGTAACCAACTTTTTTTCTGTCACGAAAACAACGCGACTACTTTGAGCAAGCAAAACGAATGTAAGCGGAAGCACCGACGAATTTTCTTGGTCTTGGTTAGCAATACTTTATTGTTCTTCGTTCTTTGATAAGTTTCGATGAAAATTTCAGTGGCTCTTGCTTATCTCGGCAATGCCGATGTTTAATGCCCTTGTGAATCCAAATTGAAAAACACAAACCAAATGCAACATGTTTATCCTTAGAGGAAACTGTCATTAAAAGCTAAAGTTCCAGATATCTCGTATCAACATTATAGATATTATAAGGACGAAACACGTTCTGCATACATCTACAAAGCAGAATCGAATCTCCGAGCTAGGAGAACAAAAGGAAAGTTCAGCTCCGTTGTGTGGCATCAAAGTAAAGGAGTTGACTGAGAGAAGCGTCGCTCTTCTGGTTCTTGGAAAGGGAAGTGACTAACAGGCAAAACTTTGGACGATTGGAGAGCATCATTCAAGTTTCGCCAAGGCGAGTTCGACGGATGCAAGAAACGCACGGTGCGGAGGGAAAGGGGAAAGCAGAACGCTTTATCTGCTACTGGCAGGGAATGAGAAATTTCGGAAATTTCGTTCCTATGATGGATCGCGGAATAAAAATGACGAGCAACTATATAAGATATACGGGAGAAAGGGTATTCGGTGCGATAGGATGAGAAGTCGAGAAATCATTTCCGCAGCACGGAAAACGAGACCGCAAAAAAAAGTAACTTTTACTTTTGCTGTTGCTGCTTCATCTGTGTGTTGCCTTCGTATGATCGTCTTACATGTGGTTCTGCTTGGTCGGGGGTGAGCAAGCTTCTCCGATTTCCGTTTTCTCAATAAATCACGAAGGTGTCATCCGGGGTCCAGGCGCATTCTGCCGTGCAAAAATTGCAAAGTTAGATGCTGTAGGACAGGATCACCATGGATGTATGTGCTCACTTTATAACTGTACGAGAGCAGAATAAATATCAAGGAAAAAGTTTCAGGGACATTTCGGAATCAACGTTTTATTATAAAATCTAATCTTTCTTATAGGATTCCCGATAAATCAAACAGAAAGCAACAATTGCTTAACTGGATAGAAAATCATGATGTTTATCCACAAATGACCGGTGGCTTATCTTCTACACAAGTTTTTTTTTATTCTATTTTTTTTCTTCATACATTGTACCCTACAATAATTCATATCGGCCTCCTCGATCTTCGATTCAAAGGCGATCTTGCAGGGTCAAAATAGAGAATTTCTTATGTTTATTAATTATTGTTCGACCTCTATTTTTTTTCTCGGATGAATACAATTGTTTTTTTACAAACATAAAAAAAGAAAGAAAAGAAAGATAGAAGAAAAGAAAGAAAATCCCGATAAATCAAGCGAAAACAACTGATTGCTTTATTGGATGGAATTGCATAATTTTAATCCTCCAATTGCCAACAGCACATTTCTACTCTATTTTTGTATTGCTTTCATTTTTTTTAATAGACAAATAAAAAGAAATTATTTCACCGAGAAAATCACTTTCACTAGGATAAACGCAATAATAATTTTACAAATACAAAATGAAATGAGGAAAACCTTATACGCCGGTTCATCGAGGAAAAGTGGGGAACGAAATCTTTAAATCCTTCACAAATTACGTGAAAATTTGACACAGTGTGCTTTTAATAAGAATGCACTTAACATTTTTATTTAATAAAAAAATTATTTAGGTGTATTAATCGTTCAATGGGATTTTGAAAATAAAGAGTCAAAAGTATTCTTAGGGATCCTTTCACTTTATTTTCAATAGCCGTGCTTATACATATACACAATGCGTCGTGACTTATACAATGGAGGTTTGACTGCGTTTCTATGGGTTGGACTTGAAAATCCGACATTTCACAAATTATAGAATGCTGCCTGAGGGGCGATATTTGTAACACACGATCGAATCGATATCACTTTGCTGTGGTACTCGGGCAGCCCCGAGGGTGCGGGCGGCTCCACCTGACCTACCTTTTCTTCGACCTCCGTTATACACACCCCTTTGAGCCCTCTTCTACACTCTGCCGGCACAGATCCGTGAATAAAGGATAACGTATAAAAAGTAAGTGAGAGGGGAGTCGAGTGAAAAGGAACAAAGGAAAAAAGCGACGAACTTTCTTACCCTCTTCGTCTCTATTTCCACATGAGCCCCGCACTTCTACTCTTAGTACTCTGTGGAAGGAGAACACGAGTGACTTGAAATCTTTTCATGGATCTCTGCGGGAAAACTCGGGTTTTTCTTTTACCTCGTTAAATGTGTGTAATCCGTAAAGAGTGTCCACACATTTGTCTTAAGACTTAAATTACCACATTCTATACAAAGCTGTCAATTTTCATTATGCATTATTACTCTTAAAATCTTAGTACTCTGTGGAAGGAGAACACGAGTGACTTGAAATCTTTTCATGGATCCCTGCGGGAAAACTCGGGTTTTCCTTTTACCTCGTTAAACGTGTGTAATCCGTAAAGAGTGTCCACACATTTGTCTTAAGACTTTAATTACCACATTCTATACAAAACTGTCAATTTCCATTATGCATTATGATTTTTGTTCAACAAAATTATCAAAAATCGAACGTGGTATCCAGTTGCGATAATTCAATTCATTTGATACAGTGATTGTTTTCTTTTTTTTAACATTATATATGGAATTTGAGGCCGATACAAGGTATGTAATATGCTGACTGTCATCTTGCAGGATCACATAGGTCAGTGAGCATGATGTACAGCAAAAATAAAGAATCAACAGTAGTATCTCTTTAACAGAAGCTTCGCGGCTCGACTTTCCAACTGTGATGCTGATTTTTGCCCACCAGAATTTCCATCTGAGTTCGTTCTATGCTACGTATCGCTTCTATATCTTTTTTCAAGTTCCCTCGGGAGAAAACAAAATATTTCTAATGTGTCGTCTGTGTTTAAGTTGAACTTTTTCTAGCACCCGAACGGACATGAAAAAATGATACGGGAAATTAATAATTTCACAATAACCTGTCGAATAATTAATCCTAGACGATTGTCAAAATCAGAGAATAGTCATGAATACGAACGTTAAGTAGTTTTTTAAATAATAAGTCTTGTCTAGCTTGTATATGGACTCTGCACAACAAGCC
The DNA here is from genome assembly GCA_947507545.1 of Clistopyga incitator. NCBI lineage: Eukaryota > Metazoa > Arthropoda > Insecta > Hymenoptera > Ichneumonidae > Clistopyga > Clistopyga incitator. The sequence goes on along the minus strand of OX382171.1, from coordinate 9,879,582 downwards.
AAAAGGCATCTGAAATTACGGAATCCTCGGAAGCCTTCCCTAAGACATTTTGTATTTAATGTGTACTAAAATTCTTCTTAGGGTCGTTGGAGTGAAAGTTAGTTCTCATCCAAATTACTCGTTTCGAAGAACGTCAATGAAGAAAAGTGATAAAACAAAATGTCATATAACTCGGAAATACAAATGTTAAGCTGAATTAGCCATTCCGTAATAAACTGTCCAACAATTAGAATTAAATGACTGTTAAAAATAGAGAATAACCATAAATAAGAAAGTTAAGCAGTTTCGGTAATAATTCAACTTGACTACCTTATATATAGACTCGGCTTAAGATGCTAAAAGTACGAGAAGCGCAGAGAGTACGAGAGTACCACGATAGCCTCCCCTAAGTCATTTTTTTACTTAATACGTAGTAATATTCTTCAGAGGGTCGTTCCAGTGAAAGTTAGCTCGCCACCGAAGTACCCACTTCGAAGGCTTTCAAAGAAAAGTCGAGAGTAAAAAGTTCAAAGCCTTCAGCCGTCTTGTACACTATGTTAACTTGGTGGGCTCTTCGTTCGGTTCAACACATAGAGCCAACAGCAGCATACCGAGAACCCGACACTCGGAGTGAAAGCCTAAAGAGGACAGCGCGGAAAGAGATTTTTCTTTTCACTGATATACGCGCTGTACACGTCGAGGCAACAAGTTTCCTGGTTTAAAAAAACGCCGACAGTTGTGGAGAAGAGAGAAATTGTCGTAATGCTGTGGCAGTTTAGAAATTTGGGTACAACCAGGTCACGTGGAGAGTGGAGAGCAACCGACAAGGCGAGAAAATCAAAGGGATGTTGGAATACCCAAGGGCTGCTGGACGAGTTAAGAGGGAGAGAGAGAGTGAGGGGGTGAGTACCGAATGTGACAGTGATTTCATGGTCGAGAAAGGCCGGGAGATGGGTCGAGCATCGGTGACTCCGTTCCATTCGTAAATTGGATGATACGATCGAAACTTCGTTACTTAGGTAAATGGTCGGAAATCAAGTCCCATACAGGTTGAACTACCGAGTTCTACTACACGCCGACCATTCTCTATGTGCTGACCATATCGACTTTGATATATGTACCTACGATAAGCTTCAATGGGATATTGCAGTCACAGTCGACACGCATGTTCGTCGAATTACTTTTATCTCAATGAGATATTTTATATAACCAACTAAATACGACGTACTCAATGCCACTAATGAGTCAATGAAAATTGTTGTACTCTCTCTCTCTCTCTTTAAAAATGGTTTTGAAACCGTGTCTGTATGTGGGTAATCTGTATGTAAATATAGAATTTTTTATTTTTTTGAAAAATGTCGTCTAACTTTTGTAAAAGTTCAACGATTTGGCTAAATAGTTTCCATAACTAAAGACACGTTAAATGCTGTTTGGTATTGATTTTCGACAAAATTCGATGAAACGGTTCGGATTTTATAGAATTTTTAATTGTGGTGAATAATAATAATTTCGTTAGAAATCACGTCGAATCTCAACAAATCAACTGAAATGTTGAACAAACGAAAAATAACATTCAATCCTGCTAGGTACCAAATTTGGTAACGATCGGTAAAGTCATTCAGATTTTACACCGTTTTGAATATTTGGAAAAATTGAGATTTTCGCTATAACTTCCGGGAATTTCGGCATCCAATATCGAGGTAGAAGTTAAATGAGTGGCAAATTCATAGCAAACATTGTTTACTCATTAAAATTTGCTCTTTACAAAGCTTCCTCTATGAGGAAGCCAAAATCAATCACAATACTTCCTCGTAAAGGTTGCTTTGTAAAGAGTCAATTTTAATGAGAAAGCAATGTGCAAGGTCCTACTTTGCATCCTTATAGTTATTTGAACATCATTAATTTCTCTGTAAACACAGTTTATGATTTCCACTGGACTGATTCCATCTTTTAAAAACTAAAAAACAAATCCATCGACGTATCGAATGACTGGTAGGATTATCCTATATGATTCCGAGTTTGTAGTACATGAAACAAATATGGTCATAGGATCTGATCGGAGGTAAGCTGAAAGCATTAAGCTCTCGTGCATATAGACACTCGTGGTCCAGTACGTGATGCTGTTATCGAGAAAATCCAAGAAGTTTGTGATCCGTGGGTGAACCCAGCGCCCAGAATTGGCCGATCGCACACTTCGGAGTATTATCCACGTCAACTGAACGTCCATTTTCTCACAAAGCCCTGGAGAACTGAGCGAGCCGGGTTCGTTGTGTTCATCATTCTTTAATAAAGAGGCTTGCACGAAGTGTGCAACTGGAGAAGCCGATAATTAGATTCCACGAGACGACTGCCCAGGTCGACGGGGACGAGGAGACTCGCTCACGATTGATTGCACGACGGAATAGATTTTGCTTTCTCTCTCTCTCTCTCTTATTATCTCTCTCCTTCTCTCGCTTTCTCTGTCTATCTCATGAACAATCTTCTGCATAGCTTGTACGTAGAGATTTGGCGAATCTAGTACCGATCCTACCAAGTCCGGTAATCGATTGCATCTGTAGGACTGGAGGGTGATGAGCCCAGGATCAGGGCAAGGCTCTAAGTGCTCTCCAGCTATATATGCAGTAACGGTGGCTCTAATTGCAGGGTTATATCGTTCAATCGAGATCCAGTACCGATAAGCACTGCTACAGAGTTTCAACGGAAACCTCACGAAGCCCCAGCTATTCCATCATCATTCTCACGACTGATGGAAATCATCTGAATCGCAGACTACGTAAGGGTCAAATTCTGTCCCATACCTAATCAACTTCTCGCATGAATTCCACTCGTTACCTAATGCCATCTCGTCATGCTACAATATTATGTTACCTCTCCCAGTTGATAAAGTGCTTTTTCAACCTCTGGACACTTTTCAAAATCAACATCGTTGAAAACTGAGATATTGAAAAATCCATTACGCCGGTGCTGACTTTGGTAATTATTTACGACTGCTAGATGACATTCGGAATGTGAGTAGCTCGGAATCAGGACAAAATTTCAAATTCTGACACATTCGCAGAGAAGTTCTGACGGGGATCCAGTTATTAGCCGCCTCCAGTTGACGACATTTTTTGCCAACTGATGGACACTTTTTTAAATCAATAAAATGGAAAAATGGACCCCATGCTGGATTGCCGAGACGTCATCCGGGATTGTCCCAATTACATCCTGGATTCCAACGTGGATATCATAGTGGACACCTCATCTTTTCTACATCCATACGTTCTGATTACGTCATCGATTACATCTTTGTACCCAGAAAGAACAATTAGATCCGAGTCAAGATAACGCTTTAAGTACTTTCAAGCTGCCCATCCGGTAATTGCACATCTGATTGCTAAGTTATAATGAGATGATAAGTCGAAACGACATCTAAACTCCAACTTCGGTATCAACCAAAATATGCCACATTCGTAACGCTTTAGCTGACGCCGTGTCCAAAATGTTGCAATGCGTGGTCGAATTTTGCAATAATTGCTAGGTTATAATGAGATGATAAGTCGAAAAGTCATCAAAACCCTAACGTCGGTATCAACCAAAATCTGCTACATTCGTAACGCTTCAGCTGACGCTGTCTCCAAAATGTTGCAATGCGTTGTCGCATTTGTCGGACAAAGGCCCAGCTTACGTTTCTCTAACTGTAAGTACTATGTGGCGTGTAACACTCGAGCAAATAGCATTTGTGCAACGTGTGTATTCAGAGGAGTGACATCGTACTTAGAGGACTCCAACAAGAGCGATTCAGCAGTAGGCAGTGAAATGCTACACTGCTGAAGATAAATGGTTAAACCAGGTCCTCCCTGTTCCTGTCCTTTGAGCTACCCGATGTAAATTCATCTTGAAAATAGCTTACGCTTTCCTCTGTCCCTCCTATTAATTATTTGTCATTTCTGTTACCAAGTTTCTATTGCGAAATTCTCTCATCGTTATCCCTACAAGGCTTTTGCATGGTTACGCGGTTCATCTGACGCATATATATATATATATATTAGGGTGTGTCATTTTTGGGCAATTTTTTTTTTTCGACTCACAAACAGGTTGTATACTTTCAGGAAGGTAAAATAAGAAGCCTGTAAAAATTTGAGCTCTTAATATTAATATTTAGATGCGCCTCATCGCGAATTTCTATTTCCCATTTAGATAACATGGGAAAAAAATTTTTTCATGTTTGGAATTTTATACGTTGGCAATGGCATATTGTTCGATGGAACGCATAACATATTTTATAGAGAATCGCACGCTCTACAAAAAAGATGTCTTGCATTTTTTCGATAGACATAGCCATTCTGATGACATTTGAGTTCAAAGTTCAAAATATACGAAAATTCATCTTTTTGTTAATATGATAGCGAAACTATTGACTCTATTGAGAATCTTTTTTTTACTATTAATGGAAATAACGAAAGTTATTATTCGTGAGTATTTTGTCGATTTTTTTTGTAACTATTTATGATAAGTACCAGCCCATTAGAACCAGTTTCGTGACAGAAGACAGGTCTCTACAGCATTGAACAATTAACAATAAATATTAATTAATCATGGATGAGACAATTTTCATGGTAAATTTAATAATCTACAAATAAGTTGATCGAAGATTCTCAACAGTTTCAATAGTTCAGAGTCAATAGTTTCGCTATAATATTAACAAAAAGATGAATTTTCGTATATTTTGAACTTTGAACTCAAACATAATCAGAATGGCTATGTCTATCGAAAAAATGCAAGACATCTTTTTTGTAGAGCGTGCGATTCTCTATAAAATATGTTTTGCGTTCCATCGAACAATATGCCATTGCCAACGTATAAAATTCCAAACATGAAAAAATTTTTTTCCCATGTTATTTAAATGGGAAATAGAAATTCGCGATGAGGCGCATCTAAATATTAATATTCAGAGCTAAAATTTTTACAGGCTTCTTATTTTACCTTCCTGAAAGTATACAACCTGTTTGTGAGTCGAAAAAAAAAAATTGCCCAAAAATGACACACCCTAATATATATATATATATATACTGATGACGGAAACATGTATAGCGACTAGCATCCACAATCTTCCTCGCGGATTTGCTTACGCGGTATTGATTCTCGTGGTATTGCATGAATTGGCACGTTCGTGCGATATGATCCCAGAATATAGCCGCTGAAAGTGAAACGGGTCGATCGCAAACCCGACCTAATTGTTGGCATCTCTGTCCTCTTACTGGTTCTCAAGGCAGATAAATTAACACACTTGGGTTTCCTATCTTACTTGCTAGTGTTTCGAACAAAGCATGTACTTGTTTTGCAGTCTGTTTTAATTCGTGATATTCTCGACACTTGATTTTACAATCGAATAAACGGGCGGGAGTTCAAATAAAAGTGGGTTGATCCTACGCTTGAAACAGAATATAATCATGAATTGAAGAAACCAAATCAATAGTTTTTGTTTGATGCTTTCATCAATTGGATTTTGCTTCCTCATAGAGGAAGCTTTGTTTTCGTGAAAATTTTTTTTGTTCGAGATTTTTATGTCAGTATGCTTAGAATCGCCTAAAACGTCCAAAAAATGGTTTAGAAAATGTGTCCGTATGTGTGTATGTGTGTGTGTGTATGTGTGTATGTGTCTGTTGCAGTGACCTAAAATTCAATCGTCGATAACTCGCGAATGGCTTCAATTGCTGTAATTTTTGAGAAAATATGTCTATGTATACTGATTTTATAGAATTTTTAATTTTTTCGAAAAATGTCGTATACTCTCTAACTTTCGTAAAAGTTCGTCGATATGGCTAGATAGTTCTTTATAACTAGAGATACGTTAAATGCTGTTTGGTATTAAATTTCGACAAAATCGGTTAAGCAACCGCTACGCAACCGCTACGAGGAAGTAGGTATTGTAACTGATTTTGGCTTCCTCATAGAGGAAGCTTTGTCAAGAGCGAAATTTAATGAGGAAGCAATGTGCAAGGTTCTACTTTACATCCTTGTTTTGAATAAATATATAAATCACTGACAAATCTCTTTTTTATTAGACACAAACTTTTGTTTTACTTTAATAACGTTTGCGGAGGCTATAGTGAAAATCGCTATTTTTTCAAATATTCAAAATGGTGTAATATTCGAACGATTTCGCCGATCACAACCAAATTTGGTACACAGTAGGACTGTATGTTATTTTTCGTTTGTAGATGATTTCAGTTAATTTGCTGAGATTCTACGTGATTTATATCAAAATTTTGATTTTTTACAAAAATTCAAAATTCTATAAAATCCGAACCGCTTTACCGATTTTGTCGAAATTCAATACCAAACAGCATTTAACGTATCTCTAGTTATAAAGAACTATTTAGCCATATCGACGAACTTTTACGAAAGTTAGAGAGTATACGACATTTTTCGAAAAAATTAAAAATTCTATAAAATCAGTATACATAGACATATTTTCTCAAAAATTACAGCAATTAAAGAGGAATTAATACTCTACTTGCGTGCCAAATTTGAGCTCGATCGATCGTGCCATTCGCGAGTTATCGACGATTGAATTTTAAGTCACTGAAACACACACACACACACACACACACACACACACACACACACACACACACACATTTTCTGAACAATTTTTTTTGACGTTTTAGGTGATTCTAAGCATACTGACATTAAAATCTCGAAAGAAAAATTTTTCACAAAAACAAAGCTTCCTCTATGAGGAAGCAAAAATGAAGAGTAATAATTTCGATGCAGACTGCCACAAAGAATCATATGACTTAATATTGATATATAGAAAATTATTTAAAAAATATAAAACGGTACGCCTATTCACCGCATTTAAAATACGTCCATTTTGTCAAATAGTGGAAAATTAAAATACTTGTATAGAAAGTTTTGAGCCGTGAATTGAATTTGATTTTTTGAATAATAAGTCGGTGTGTCATTTCGGCCTTCTCCAGAGTTAGGCAGCATTTTTCTGGCTGTAACTCAGTTGCACTGGTTTGTGAGTCAACTACCGAAAGGAAGATCATTTTTCTGAAGAATTCGGACTCTAAAAATTTATTTATAATATTTCTGATGAATTTTTACAGCAGAACCTCAGTAAAAGAGGCCTTCTGCTCGCCAGGTTTACCAGTTTTCCTGAGCTCTCGTAAAAATGCATTACAGTAATGCATTAGGATGAGTAGCTGAGCACATCACTCTAAGGGAGTCTGTAAAAAGAACCGAGCTAAGGGGTGAGGGGAAATCCAAAAGCCTGAATAAGGCATACGAAGAAATAACCTACAAAAATCCTTTTACCAATTGCATATTTATTTCCATAAAAAATAGATGCGCAGTATAAAACTGAACGGCTAGAAATTTACTAATGCAATATTGGTCAAGCCTCCGCCCAGTATATGTGCAAAATATTCCATGATACAAAGTGAACTGAATACAAATTTAAATCAAAGAGTCTAATTATTGCCACTTTATTTATTATTTTTTTTTTTCAAGAGCTTCTCAGCAATCACATGAAGAATACTTTCAGACCTGTTAACCCGAGCTCTGTCAAACATCTTTTCAGTTCCGCTTCACGCGACAATGATCGTCGTTGTATTTTCACCCTTCCCCAACTCGACTGAATGACATAATCGAGTTTAATTCCTGGGGAAAGTGACAAAAGACCGAGTCAAGGCAGAGAACGAAGGCTGCAGTGCCACGTACGGATAGACAAACTGGAACACGCCGGTTGATTGCAATATCTAGCTGCCGAGCGAAGTTATACGCGGGCTAATGACTATGCACGCGACAAAATGAAACAGTGACAAGAACAATATAGCGCCTGACTGCGATTATTTTGCCGGAAAATTGCCGCCATGCCTCAGGGAATAAAATTATTTTATAACTGAAAGCGTCTAACCGTCATACTACATTACCCGTCTATGTGATCATTTCAGCTGAAGGAGTGGGAGGGGGGAGAGTTCCCACTTATGTTGGTAAACACCGCGATGAAAATCCGTGCGCAAGTTTTATATTGTTCCGTTGCGGACAATCACCCGCGATTTATAACTTTGTTATGACGTCGTTAAATACGTATCGTGTCAAGTGTAGTAGACATAAGCGTTATAATAGGTATGGCCAGCACTAAAAAACGGAGAGAAACGCCGAATGGTGTTATACATCGAATGGGCTAATGAAATCGTTATATTCGGGAATTACCGTTGCCTTATGCACCTGATGTCGTCAACGCATGTCGTCAACGATATTAATAATGTGCAGACATTATTTCATGGTTATTCATTTTGTTTATGACAGCATCCGAATTCTAATTGGATGAGAAGCAGTGAATTGATGGGAGATGAAAATCAACCCTCTAGTTGCCATGGCACACTAAAAAACGTAGATTAGTACCAAAATGGTGTTATACACCAAAAGGGCTAATGAAATCGTTATATTCTGGAATTACCGTTGCCTGGAACAGCTGATGTCGTCAACGTATGTCGTCAACGATAGTGTGCAGAGATTATTTTATGGTTATTCATTCTCTTTAATGACAGCGTCAAAGTGCTAATAGATGAGCAGCGTAAAATTTATGGGAGATAAAAATCAACCCTTTAGGTCCCATGGACCTTTCCAGTTGGTAATATTTATATTTACGAAACTACCGGATGTTCTTTGTTTAAAAACATATGAAAAAGGAGACTTAAAGAAAAATTTATATCGTTAAATACGTATCGTGTCGAGTGTAGTAGACACAAGCATTATACTAAGTATGTCTAAGCATTAAAAAATGCAGAGAAACACCAAACTGTTGTTGTACAATAAAAGGGCTAATCAAATCGTTATATTCTGAAATTACCGTTGCCTGACGCACGTGATGTCATCAACGAATGTCGTCAACAATATTAATAATTTGCAGAGATTATTTTTTGGTTATTAATTTTTTTTTATGACAGCGTCAAAGTATTAATAGATGATCATCATGAAATTTATGGGAGATGAAAATCAACCCTTTAGTTGCCATGGACCTCTCCGGTTGATAATTTTATTCATTTACTCAACTACTCGACCTTCTTTGTTTAAAAACAAATGAAAGGAGAGACTTTAAAAAAATAAGTACTTCTTTACTTTTTTGAAATTCATGCTTGTAATGAAATTTTAATTTGGACTGCATTTGCAATAGAAGTTTGTAAGTACTTAACACGCTAAATATACATCCATCAGTAAGATGAAAAAAGGAATGACGATGAAAAATAAAACGCTTTGTCCATTACTCTTATTGCAGAATGAAGTAATGTCCGTAGCCCTCAAGGCTCTTTTGAAGAAGAACGAGGTTCCACTTCCAACTTCAGGGTCGCTGTAAGTATGTCTTCTGTCGCATATAGCACCTACAAGCTCATTGTCGCATCCTCCCGACTCTCTGAATAAAGCCACAGTCTCTCTGTGAGAATTGGTAGTCTAGACGAGTAACAGAAAACCTATTTCATCTATTGCCAGTTGCACATTATAATAGAAGGACGTTTCGTGTCTGCTTTTTTCTTACAGTGCTTTTATTTTATTTTTTTATCTACGATACAGTCCCCCCACCCCCCGCGAAAAATCCATATTCCGTTTTTTTCGCGCAAAAAAAACCTGTATTACGTATAATAAAGCATAAATTAATTATTGACATTCTCTTCTCTTCATCTCGGAGACGTTTTTTTTTTTTTTTTTCAACCGAAAAATCAAAAGTCACCACCGGATGTCACAAAAAAAAAATGTTGCCAGTTGAAGTTTTGAATTTTCGTGATCCTGACATTTTTTCGATGTTTCCTTGGCCATAAAATAAAATTCCGGTTTTTACAAAAGGTACGAAACTTAATATCTCAAAACCGTTTTATTTCGTTTTTTTATGGGTTCCCATTTTTTTATTATTACCATCATGCTATATGAGAAATGTACTTACGTGAGTCATTTTTTTATTCTCCCATACCCCGGAGATCAAATATGTCATCCAGACGTGACTAAGGTGTTGGCTATCGGTTTAACGATGTCAAACAAGGCAATAAACCACGGGACTTTCACTTCTTGGTGAAGAAAAACATATAACTCTCGGCATGAATTTTCTACAACATGGTATGACATTAACTACGACAGTATCGCCAACAAAAGCATAACACCCTAGTCAGAGAAAAAACATCGTAATACTGCAGCACAGAGTCATAAAGTATACCTACATATTCGCGGTAATAACGTGAGAGACACCACATCTAGCGTCGTCTACCGGGCAAGTAATAAAGCAAAAAATATAGTACCATGGAAGCTCCGGCGGCTCTCGCTTTCCGCTCAAAAGCTCCCCACACAGTGGCCTCTACTGGACTTGGAATCACTGTCTCTCATTCGCCCATTATACATATCGATTCTCATCATTTCAATCTGGTCTGACCGCGCACTGCATTTTTCCACTTCTTGCGTTAACAGTTCCAGCTATTCCAATAATGGGTTTCTCGGTAGCACGTCGCCCAACCTTCTATTTTTTGCTAACGGCCATGATGCGTAGTAGAGACCGGGGCGTAATGACACAAGGCGGTATAGAATATCCTTCACAGCAAGACATTAAAAAATGTTGATATTCTGATATTAAAATGTGATGGAGCTGACTTGATTGATAATGGAAAAAAGCCTGCGAAGCAGAGCCTTGCAAATTGCTTCCTCATTATTTTTTGCTTTTTACAAAGCCATCTCGGGGAGAAAGTAAGTTGATCGATTTTGGCTTTCTCACAAAGGTAGCTTTGTGAAAAGCAAAAAATAATGAGGAAGCAATTTGCAGGGTTCTACTTTGCAGGCTTGTATTAACTCGAAAAACTTTTTCCAGAAATTTAAAGTTTCATAAAATTTTAACCGCGCCACCGATTCGTGTCAAATTCGGACCTAAACTTTGATTCGCGTTAATTCGTACGTGCAGTATATTTGAATTTGGTATTTCCTGTGAAATTGTAGCTAATCAGTTGAAATTGCCACAAACTATAACGACGACCACAATTTTCGAAAACTCTACAACCGTTAAGGTAGTCCTTGCGACCCATACTAATCAATTGACGCACTGTTCTGGAAATTCTGTAAATACTAACATTTTTAAATATCCACCCATTCAATTAATCACAGTGCGAATAAAGTCGTAGTTTTAGGTGCTTCGTAAACGTAAAAAACATAAAATGTATTAACTAAAATATCTCATCAGAGTCTCGCTTGAGCGCGTAGTGGTATTGTATCATCACGCGGTCAAAGCTAACTTTGGGCGTTTTAAAGGTAAATGTGTGACACGAAAAAAAATAGATCGAAAATGTAGTTTTTGCGCCACGATTACAACCGTCACGAAAAATTGGGTCGCTGAAACCAAGGTTGTAACGACGCTGCTTGACACTGGAGGCTATGTTCATTTCTATCATCGTCCGCTATATCCGGTTATCCGTAACTTCTGAGTGGCGATGATGTGTTTGACATTGGAATTACACGCAAATACTTCGATAACGTCCCTTTTTTATATTTTATACCGAAACGTGATACTCCAAGGAATTCCTAGCACATTTGATATTGTATAAAAATTTAATTTATACATGTTAATTTTCATTCTGAAGTATGAAATCGGTTAGTTTCCCATAAGAGTCCGTGCATAAGAATTTTTTTTTAATATTTATTTTCTCGGTAATGTAATCGATAACACAGCTTGAAACTTTGGAATTGCATTTCGAAGGGATTCAACCATTATAATAAAAAATGTTAGGTCTTAAAGTTCAAAAAGATTAATGCGCAAGGACTACCTTAAGGGGACGCTGGAGTCGATTAGACGATTTGTAGATACACTATTCATCGTAAATATGCTACAAATATACTTCAACTTTTACACGGAGGTAATAAAAACCTTCATGCTTCGGCGACCGGTCGAATTACCGTTCAAGGCATAGAACAAATGTTTAAAAAAAATATATTACTGAATCTCTCAAAAGCTGCTGCAAAATATGGCTGCTCGAGATGTCAAAAGATCCGTTAAAGTAAGATATAAACGTTTCTGGGGCTCAGATGTGTCAAATCAGACCGAACGCCGAAGCACGAAAGTTTTTATTACATCCCTGCAAAATTTGAAGTATATTTGTAGCATATTTACCATGAATAGTATATATTACGAAATTGCCCAGTCCAGCATCCCCTTAAAATCCAAACGCCGTTACCAATCTTTGAAAAATTCGATATCAAATACATCCGAATATTAATTAGTTCTAGTAGAAAATTTGAGGAGGCTTGTGTTACGTCGTAGCCTTACCCGCACTTGTTTTTAAAGCCTAACGCCCGCACTAGACACAACGCCTTAGCTAAAGCGCACGTGCGCCGCATCACGACCATTGACCCTAATGCTCTTCCGAACCCAAGTGGACCCTCGCTAGTTTATGACACAAGGCACCGGACGACGCGCGTGTCATAAATCCTCAGTTCGTATCTCCCAAGAATGTGAGATATAAAATCGAATACCATAATTGATAAACCTTTTTTCTAGCTACCGGATAATTACATGCGCCTCCAACGGTCCCATCAATAGTTCACTAATATTCATTATTTACGATCTTTGATCAAATTTATGATTCCCCCACGCCCGAATCAACCTATTCAAATTAGTATATAAGAGCGGGATTTAGTTAGTTAAGTTAGTTAGTTCCGAATCTACAACCAACGGATTAACTACGATAGAGCGCGCAAAGCTCCTTACTACCTATTCGGCCCTGCGTGGTCAATTAATACAGTTAATCGAAATACTAGAAGTGTACCAGAAGAAATTCTAACGAATTAATTGTGAATATTTACAAATTGGCGAATCACCATTATTTGCATGCTGGATCCCTGTACCGCAACTCTATCATCCAGTCACTGGTTCCATTTGATTTAAATTCTTACATCATTGAGGTAGCGTAAGGCGAGATCTCCGTCCCCGGTGTAAAGAGCTCACGCTTTGACCCGAAAGTGAGATCGCCGTTACGTTCTCCCTAGTGCAACTCATAATAGTTGACCGGGACGTAACAGTTGGTCGAAGTTAACTTGAATCAGAACGACAAAGTCGATTTTTCGAAAATTCAAAATTTTGTAAAATCTCAACCGTTGTACAGATTGCACTCAAATTGAATACCGACAGTTTTTTTTTCAACACTTTATTTGTCAAGTACTGCTTAACTTATTAGCTCAAAAATTGCGGCAGCTAAAGTATACAGACATTTTTTTGAAAATCCAGTCTCAATTTCATAGTTTAATTTTTTTTTCATTATTACATGAAAAACAAAGAAAATGAAAATGTAACAAAAAATAAAGTTGACAATTTTAGTAAAGGACGAGCCTATAGCAATTGACGATCAGACAATTTTCTCTCATTACAACATTAATATTAAATAATGAATTTACCACTGCGTTTGCTATTAATTAATTATTCTATTAATTCGCTAAGATTATAAAAACAAAAGAAAAAATCTACCGAACCGTAAAAAGTATAGAAAAATGATCCGGGTCACTTTGATCTATACCGCCCTAATATTACCACAGTTATATGTGATTGCGTGTTATTTAAAAAATAAAGCGATCGAAAATGATGAAATATATGCCGCGAAACGCGAAAGTTGAAAAGTCATTTCGGTGGGACACTCAAATTTGGCCTCACTTGTAGCGTACAGGAAAAAATCGTGTCAGGTCACCCCACACATCCTATCGTACAATATCCGTCTGCGGCACACGCGCGAATACAGATCACGCGATGCTCCAGCTCCGCCGGAGCTCTACATACTCTATCTACTGCTTCACATCCGGTACTACTGTGTGCTAGTAGTATGAGTCGGTAACACATCGGGCACGCGAGTATCCACATCACGTTTCCCTAATACCTGACGGCTTTAGTACTGCGGTCTACCACTAATACCGCCTCACCAATCTGAATGCTGTACCCACTACAAGCTCAGATCCAGAACCCACTGCAACCCAATGTGTCTCTATCTCTTTGAGTGTGTCTAACGCACCGTTTCTATACCGTGTCTGTTGCTACTGTTACAGGGAAGAGCTTCTCCACAACGTTGAAAACGAGGAGAACTACAATCTGCTGGAAGACGTTTACGAGACGTTGAACTATGATTGCGGTAAGGTCTCTTCAGTTTAATGTAACAAGGTCCTTTATACTGCCTTACACAGAATTCGTGTTATGTGCGCACGGTACAAACGACGTGCCAGTGGAGAAATGTCCCGAACTGTACGAGCTCTCACTTAATTGTTTGGAGTAATGACTGTTGTGTCCTTGCAACAGAAGTCGTCGATTATCCACATTCCGAAGTAGGTGCGGTTTGCTGACCGCGCGCACGTTTTAACTCAACGAAACTATCGCTACATTTTACCCACTGAAGTATATGGGCGTACTTCATAAGACATTCATTCTTACAATGCCGAAGAATCAAAATCTCATTTAACCCTTTGAGCCACAGTGAGTCGTTGAGCGACCCACCTGTTTTTTTTTTTTCATTTTTATGAAATATTTTCTATTTAAGGGATTTCTGACAGGTTCCTGATATTTTGAGGTTCTTCTATGATACCAGTACATAGATGATTAAAAATCATTTTGGATAAGTTGTAAAGCTATAATTAATAAACAAAGTGTGGGAAATAACTATTTCTGCAGAAAAAAAAATCGTTTCCCACGAACTAGACCGAAATTTTTTGTTCGAAATTTGTATACGAGGGTTTTTGGGGTCGCTGATTACGGATCTGAGATTAAAATTCAGAAATTCAAGATGGTGCATCCAATATGGCGGAGGAAAATACAAAACGTTACTAAATTTGGATGAAATTCGGAACTTAAGTATTTTTGGGGTATCGTGTAATTTTTTGCATTACAGTCTGCCATTTTCAATTCGCTATTCTAAATTTCGGTTATAATCTTGGATTTATAATCAGTGGCCCAAAAAACCGCCGAGTAACATATTTCACTCGATTCGAGTAACTTCTTACATTTCCGTCCGCCATTTTGGATCCGCCATTCGGAATTTCGAAATTTTTATTTCAGATTCATAATCGGCAACTCCAAAAACCCCCGAGTGATAATTTTTACCTTGATTAAAATCAAAGAAAAATATGTGACTCGAAGGGTTAAGAGAAACAAAAGTCCAATGGACAATAATTTTCATCCAATGATGCTCGAATCTCATATAGAACATGGGAAATGTGAGTGGTAATGACTCTACTAACTCAAAATATATTTTCGATCATTTATGAACAAGAATGGTTTTATTTTATGACATGCATTTATAATCTGACATTCCTGAACCTGTCATCTGAATACACATCGACTCAGAAAAAAATTATTTGCGATTGAAATGTCGTGCACATTTTCCATGACATAATTCGCCATAGTACTCCAACGTAATTTAATCATCTTACTTGACTAGTTTTTCAGTCGAAACGAAACTAAATTCAAATCAGGATAACGATAAGAAAACCGACATTTATTACCCACGGAAGATATGACTTCGTTCCCCAAAACCGTTGCAACTATTTTACTTATAAATTAATCTAAAAACACGAGAATACGTATGTACGTTCACTCAAACGTCTTCGAAACAAAAACACTAACCCCTCATAGGAAATTCAGCAATATTCTCACATGAAAGTGTACGTCGAATCAAAAATAATTCGCATACAATATTTTTCGATTTTTCCCATAGGCTATAAATATGAGAATCCGTAAAACAAGTTTAAAAAAAATGTTTTTTCTTCAGCAGCAACAAATCCGTGGAATTTTTTATTTAAAATCTATAAAACATTATGAGCACTACACTCATTCCCATGAATAATGCAAAAAATAAATAAATCCGACCCACGATGGTCAGGGTCGGAAAGTGGTTGAATTCGTATGGAATGCTCGATATGTGGTGAGGATATATGAAAGCACGAAAGCTCAGCGATGCATAATGTATACACAATGCTTTTTGCTAGCAGCACGTAGCGGCTCTACTGCAGAGTAACCAGCATTTCACAGAGAAAGTAACCTTCACTGACAAAACATGCGACAAGTACACGAAAATACACATCGAAGCTGTTTTTATTGGAAAACATTTGTTGTAACCCTTTACTTGTGCATGTTACAGAACGTTTGAAATAATTGTTGCAGTGATGCGGAAATAGAAACGCACGAATTCGGAATTCTGACATTTTTACAGGTGGATTTATTTTTTAATAAAAAATAGAAACATGACAAATATTTGGGTGCTTAAGTGAACGAATAGAAGGAAAGTTCCGGACGATTATTATGTAATTACATTATAACTGCGATATTAATACCCTCCGTTACTGACTCGACATGACAGCAGGCGTTTGGTTCCGTAGTAAAATAAATCGCTCCAGTGATAAATCAGTTTTCTCGTGACAGGAAAACCAGTGGTTTCAGCGTAGCGATTATTTTGCTGTCTGTACTAATTGTTCTTCTGTGGGAAAGAGGTCAATGCGATAACTCACGATTCCTTGGAGTAGAAAAATCATTATTCTTATTGTCAATCGCCGTTGAAAGTTTTTATTAACGAAGTACCAATATTTTTAAAAATGTTCCAAACGTTCCCATTTTTCTAATACATCTCATTCAAACGGTACCAAATACCACATTTTGTTGTTGTTATTCCTAATTTCACAAATAAATTTTCGTAATTTCGTTGAATCTACAAACATTTTTATAAAATTAAACAATAAAATTAATTTGAAGACAATGAACCGGAAATGTCTACGAATAAATTAGGAACGCCGAAAATTGCGAGCAGAGCAGAGTTTAATAAATAAGAACAAATAATAAGTCCGAAAAGTTATTGTCCTTGAAGCTATATATACTTTTATATGTACAATATATTTCGTTCCGTAAAAATAAGATGCCTTGGGAAACACATCCGTTGGACGAATCTACGAGACTAGTGGCGCTGACGCTGACAAAAGAAATATGACTGCGACCGCGACAAAGAAATAGAAGACAAACTGAGAGCAAAAGAAATATAAAAATGGTGAACGGGAGTGTGACGAAGCTAGAAGCTGTGACGGGATCGCGGCTTTGTCAGAGGAAGACGGTGTCGGTACACTCTCCGGGACTCGACGACAAGGACAATAACAATTCAGCTGCCACAGCTAAGATGAAGAAGACGGAAGTCTCACGAGTCGACGGACAGTGCTTTTTGCTAAGATAAAAAAAATGAAGAAAAAAAAACGTTGCAGAGAACGATTACGTTTGAGCGGACCTTTTACCGAGACTCCGTCACAGCTTTTTCCTCTGTCTCCATTTATCTGAACGCTTCATACTTTCATAGGTCAAAATGGGCTGTGAGATAACAAAAAAGTATCTATTTTTCTAAAATAATTTTCAATATTAAATTCTCTTATACAGAACTTTGGCAAATTTTTCCATTCATTTTTTTATTTCATCGGGGCTACGAAATGGGCTTGATGGATTTATTTAAAACAAATATTTATTTGAGTGAAATATTTTACCCTATCTCCATTTATCTGAACGCTTCATACTTTCATAGATCTAAATGGGCTGAGATATAACGAAATAGTGTCAACTTTTCAAAAATTATTTTGAACATTAAATGTTCTTGTACAGAACTTTGGCAAATTTCTCCATTCATTTTTTTATTTCAACGGGGATACTAAACACCCAGAGAAAGGGGCTTTATGGATTTATTTAAAACAAATATAGAAGCTGCTTGAAATGAAGAAAATTGATTCCGATAATGTAAAACTTATTCAAAATCAATACGATTTATTGAAATCAAAATTCTATTTGATCGAAGTTAACTCTTATTATACTATGACCCTCAAAATTTCTGCATCTTCAGAAAAAAACTTCAGCACGCTGTAGTGCCGTGACATTAGTTCTGAGAGGAAAATGTTTACCACCTTTTTGTTCCTCTTTAAATTCCCCGATGGCGGATATTTTTGAAAAAAAAAAAAACAAAATTATTTGAAATTAAGACGATCACTGCGAATTGAAAACTTTGGCACGCTGCATCTTTTTCATTTTGACTCGGAGAGAAAAGTTTGTAGGAGACATTTTCTTCCTTTTCTAATTTTGAGGTGGCGGTTATTCGTACTTTTCGAGTGGCGGTTATTTGTGGGTAGTTATTTGGACTTTTGTCTTTGACAGTGTTTCCTGGCTAGAATATTGATCATAGGCAAAAATGCCGGAGGACTTTTTTGTAGTACTCTCGATTATCTAGTGGCGGGTTCCGCCGCATTTTTTTTAAGGGCGAAAAAAAATTTTTTTTTTGCCATTCCAAAACTTTGGATCGCGATATCTTGGCCAGATCATCTCCTAGAGAAAAAATACGTCTGCCTTTTCTGTTCTTTTTTTGATTATCTAGTGGCGGGATCGGCCGAATTTTTTTTAAGGGCGAAGAAAATTTTTTTTGCCACTTTAAAACATCGGAAAAAATGTCTTTGCTTTTAAAAAAATCCAGTGGAACCGGCCACTAGATAATCAAAAAAAGGATGCAAAGTCGAACCTTGCACATTGCTTCCTCATTAAATTTTGCTCTTTACATAGCTACCTCTACGAGGAAGTATTGTAACTGAATTTGGCTTCCTCATAGAGGAAGCTTTGTCAAGAGCAAATGTCAAAACAAAACACACACACACACACACACACACACGCGCGCGCGCGCGCACACGCACACGCACACGCACACGCACACGCCCGCGCACACGCACACGCACACACACATACGGACACATTTTCTAAACCATTTTTTGGACGTTTTAGGTGATTAAGCATACTGACATTAAAATCACGGAAAAAAAAATTTTCACGAAAACAAAGCTTCCTCTATGAGGAAGCAAAAGGAACAGAAAAGGCAGATTTGTTTTTTGTCTAGGAGGTGATCTAGCCGGGATATCGCAGTCCAAAGTTTTTAAATGGCAAAAAAAAATATTTCTTTGCCCTTAAAAAAAATCCGGCGAAACCCGCCACTAGATAATTTAAAAAGGAATAGAATAGGCACATATTATTTTTCTCTTGGAGGTGATCTGGCCAAGATATCGCGATCCAAAGTTTTGAAATGGCAAAAAAATATATTTTTTCGCCCTTAAAAAAAAACCGGCGGAACCCGCCACTAGATAATCGAAAAAGGAACAGAAAAGGAACATATGTTTTTTTCTCTAGGAGGTGATCTGGCCAAGATATCGCGATCCAAAGTTTTTAAATGGCGAAAACAAAATATTTCTTCGCCCTTAAATAAAAATCCGGTGGAACCCGCCATCAGATAATCGAGAGTACTACAAAAAAGTCCTTCGGCATTTCTGCCTATGATCGATGTTCTAGTCAGGAAACACTGTCAAAGACAAAAGTCCAAATAACTACCCACAAATAACCGCCACCCTAAAATTAGACAAGGAAGAAAATGTCTCCTACAAACTTTTCTCTCCGAGTAAAAATGAGAAAGATGCAACGTGCCAAAGTTTTAAATTCGCAGTGATCGTCTTAATTTCAAATTTTTTATTTTTATTTTTTTCAAAAATAGCCGCCATCGGGCAATTACAAGAGGAACAAAAAGGTGGGAAACATTTTCCTCTCAGAACTAATGTCACGACGCTACAGCGTGCTAAAGTTTTTTTCTGAAGGTGCAGAAATTTTGAGGGTCATTATTATACTAGCATTTAAAGAAGTAATTTAGTGAAAAATCGGCTTAATGGAATTTTATTTCACACTAATACTGTTGATTGCATACAATACATCAATACATGAATTTAATCGTAATAAGATTTCATTAATTTGGAATAAGCCTCATATTCGTGTCAATAAACTCATCAGACCAATTTCTCTGGTTAAAAGACTTGCAGTTTTTATAACTGTAAAAAAATGAAATTCCTAAGCGTAATTCACAGCAAAACTATTAACAAACTTTTTTTTAAGCGCCAAGACGCTCAAAAATCTTTCCGGACTTAATTTCCTTAGATTCCATGTTTGAATAAAAGTAATAATAAATATTGAGTATTTATTATACAATTTTGAATAGCGCAGAGAGTAACATAATGGTTTATTACATTTTTGTTAAAATAAAATAAATGTAAAAAGACGTTGAAACAGAAATTTAAAAAGATCTCTATGTAAGATACAATTTTTTAAACTACGGTACCTTAACTCTACTCCATTTAGTTTTTATCCTGTCTAACCGTTAAAATATCGCTCTAAAAATTTATCCTGAAATGTGTTTCCTTGTGAGAGCGTAATTTAGTATTTATCGCCCTCGACGTGGTTGTCTCGCTGCAATGGTTTGAATGCACAGTACAGGCAAATCCGGATTTTCAGATGGGGAAAATGGAGGCTACGTTTTTGTAGGCTTAGCGACTTGAATACTGTATATAGTGATGAGTGAACATACTCACTATACACGAGACAGCCCACAAAATCTCTCATTTCGAGGGCTTATTATTTTCCCAAGTCACGGCCAGGAACTGAGCTGTCGCGTTCGAAGCGAATGAGTAGAATGGCTATACTAAAGAAGAAGAGTGAGATTGCGATCGCACTGAGAGCTGAAAGCAGGGCTTCGGGGTGAAAACGTTAAGCACTTGGAAATCTCTCGTAAAGTTCACTGAGTGATATAGCAATTTAATGGTATATTCGAACAAAAATATAACGATTCCATGGCTTTTAAGCTCAATATATTTGTTTATTTATTTTACGAATGATACTAATATATATAAATATATATATATATATATGTCAAAGGGTAAATATTGGGTCCAATTATACATATTCGGGAATTGGTGTACAAAGGTCTACAACAGGATTTATAAGTGTACAATTCCATCGACATTGTCATGTATATTGCGAAAGAGAAGATATAAAGAGATTTTACTTTTATATGTCTTTTGGCTATATACAGGACCTTTGGCTATATTTGCGAATTGGTTAATGTGGGGTCCAACTTATTCGGCTGGAAGTTCCCACGCACGTCAGAATACCCTTTTCCGTCAGTATAAAAGACACGAACATCAGATAAGCCTGTTGCGGATTAAAAATTTAGTTATACGGCACGAAACAACGTTTTAAAGTGAAAATCACCATATCTTTCATCTTTACAATAACATTATATTTTTAACTAAATGATTTCTCAAACGATAAAAACTGTGGCCCTTGTGGAATCAGAGCGGGTTCACTAACTATTACACAAAATTGAATACTTTACTTGTTCCATGGAATTCGCCAAAAATTGGAAAACAATATGAATTCTGTACATAAAACCATTGGTCTACTAGGTAAATGTATTTGCGAGGACCAAAGGCGTAAAAACGAGTTCGATTACATTTGCGACAATTAATCGAAAAAAGAGATGTGAACTTTATTTGTTACTATGTGACGCTTGAATTGTTACTTATACGAGGACTTTCTTAAAAATGAAACAAGCACATATTTATGCATGCGAAATCTTTGTTTGGTCCCCACAATTACTGATACACTGCGTTCTGGTCCCCATAACAGTCTTTACATATCAGTATCTTATGATGTAAAGGTTACTGTGGAGTCCGAAGCCAGAGTGCAGTGTATTGGTGTTTGCGGGGACTAAAACGACACATAATTGACTACTCGACTAATACGTATGTTGCACACATTCCAACCCGTATTTGATTCGATTTCAGTTCAAAAACCGCTTTCATGGATAGTAAAATAGAAGCCTCGAATAATTACCCTTAGAATATTGACCATAACTAACTTCTCTCCGATTGAGTTTGATCTCTAAGAAAGGTCAAACCCAATGAAAGTTTGACCATTATAACGCAATCCACGGATACGTCAGAGTCATCAATATAATTTATTCTTTAAATAATGGTTGTTCGTCCTTTGGCCAATACACATATGAGGATGAGTTATAATCGTAAATAGAGAGAAATACGCGACAAACAATCCGCCAGTTTAAGGCTAGGATACCACGATGACCATTACCACGCATTGCAGTGTCATGTCAAATAATTTTAGAGAGCAGAGGTAAAACATAGCTTACTAGCCCAAAAAACCTGCACACTTATGCCAAAAGTTATCCAATTAATGCAATAATAATTGATATACTGAGGAAGATAAGTCTGTCACATTCGCTTCGGTCCCCACAATTACCAATATACTTTGTTCCGGTCCCCAAAACAGTCTTTACATATCAGTGTTTTATGATGTAAGGGTCAATGTGGAGTCCGAAGCTAGAATGCAGTGTATTGGTGTTTGCGGGGACCAAAACTACATATAATTGATTACGCGATTAATATGTATGTTGCATATAATCCAACCTATATTTGATACAATTTCAGCCCAAAAACAGCTTGCATGGATAGTACAATAGAACCTTCGATTGAGTTTCGGTTGCTGAAATGACCGTTATAACGCAATTAAAACGCGTTAAAACGCTGAACAACAACAATGTAATACAATGTTTCACATTCGCGTGAAAAAAATCGACCTCTGCTGATATCCGTGTTCGACAATATTTACATTCTTGCGAAGACAGAATAGACATTATCAATAGACTTAGTAACAATTATGATTTGCACAATCATGTCAAACTTCATTTCATCAATGATTATAATAAATATATAAGAAAAAATATTGAATTAATGCCTGATCCTAGGGAGCATTTATATCAGTGTATATTTATATACAATCTGATAAAAACATAAATCGCATTTGGCCGACAAAATTTACTTCAGTTATATCTTTCGTCAATATAGGCTATGCTTCTTAACAACTGGTAATTATAATGATTCATTGAAATTTTGTAGTGCAGTAGAATGTGAGTACTAAACACGATGCACTCACGTGTCAAATTTTATACTGTACCGGTATAAATTGCGACCTGACAAAAAGGATCAAAGGGTCTGTTATCATAATTTTGTATTGAGGGCTACTACATTTCAACTTCTTCATATATGATATATTCGGTCATGGAATTCCTTTATCAGTATCACAGTATGAAAGTATGTGTAAGAATGGTCCCCGTAATACTCTTTACAACACCGCATAGTCCATTATGTTGTAAGGATAATTATGGGGACCAGAGCTCGGATTGCTGTATCAAAAATATCTGGAATATATTAATTTTTGACAAGACAAATACTGTGCTTTGCCAACCATATATATTTCTCCGAATAAAACTGTTTAATTTGTGCTTCGATTTCTTTCAGAATTATGTTTATAATAAAGACGTCAGTCATACCCGTAGAATGACGAATATACGGTTCGAGTTGAAGATTCTTGCGGGAATGAATTGCAATAAAAACTTTGAAACCCTATTAACTACAACGTTAAAGAGGAACTGAATATCTAATAAATATAAAACCGTGCCACAGGATCTTTGACATTATCATAGTTCCCTATAATATCAAAGATTGATTTGACATATGCTAAGGAACTATGCTAAAATAGCTTAATTTGAATGAATTTGGATGGTGTATACAACAAAACGAGGAGCAGTTCATTCATAGTTCTACTAACTCCAAATTAAGCGTACAATAAGTTCAGATACGATTGATTGCATCGAAACGATTTTCCAGATTCTAAGTTGACATAACCTTCGCGCGATTCGAAATATGATCGGTCCTCGCAATTACCGTTTTACATGGAATTAAGTAGGTCCCCATAATATGCATTACGTATACACAGAATTGTGGGGACCGGTGCTAGGATGATCCCTTTCATATAGAAAAATACGAGGTCCGTCCCCATATGTGCCAAATGTCCCGATAAGTACCACAAATCCTCCGATATGGACCTGACATGTACCCTTTGACACATATATATATATATATATATATATATTTAAAAAATTATCCTGGATACTAGTTAGTTTTTCCACTCAATATAAATATAGGTATTATAATTTCATAGAAATAAAAGAATTGTAATGAAATTTCTTTATTTTATTAAAATAATTTTTTTCAATGAAAGTGTAGTAAATTTAAATGTAAAATATTAATTCAAAGCTCATCATAACTTTCCATAATAAATTTTGAGTTCTCGATTAAATGGATAGCAAATTTGTGTTAGGTCAAAATTATTTAAGGCCAGAATACATCGAAATGCCGACCGAAAAAAAAAACCTATTTTTTTTATTATGCTTCGGACAATAATTCACAGTCGGTAAAGTTTGGGTATTCCAACGATTTTATTGTCATATGTTTCGTTTCGACAAGTTCTTATCAACCAAAGGAGAACATTGAACCGGTCAATCCAAAATACAGAAATGTTCAGTTTAATATTGCAAATATTCGTGAATCTGAATTTTCGGAAAGCGAAGACGAAAAACAGAATTTTCGCTTTTTATTAAATTAAAAAAGATTTCGATCTATTTTCTCTGAGGTCGAAATTTTCTCACTGATGTCAAAGCGGACAATTTATCGTCGTTAAGTTACAAGTTGGAAAACACTAACAACCCATTTTTCAAGGGATTTTATGTTGTCGTTTTCACTACCCGGTGACGATAGTTACACATATCTGTATATTCAGCTCGCTGTTGCGTTGATTGCACTTTAAAAAAAAAAAAAAGATCATTGCCACGTGCAGGGTGGTAAATTATGATTGCCTAAAGGCGTAGGCAAGCATGAGGGTAACGTGATCTCACCTTTTCTCAACTTCGTTCTACTCGAGGGATGATGGGGAAGGGCATCTTCGTGAAACGTGACTGGCATTAGATGTAACTCCGGCTAAAAAGCTTTTCCTGCGTCTGAACAAGCCCTCGATATATTTTTTTTCCACATTTTCTCAGAAAGATAAATCCTCCAAAATTCATGCGTATACGGACATCTGAAATTGACAATTTTTCCACTATGTCGATATTATTAAAAATATTCATTCAGTATTTATTATTTTTGTTTACTCATAAAGGAAGCTTTATTTCATAGAGAAACGAAAAAAGTGGTCTAGAAAAAATGTCCGCGTGTATGCATGCATATGCGTAATATAAATATGTGCGTGTATGTATTGGACTTGAAAAATTCAAACAATAATAACTCAAGAACCATAATGCAAATTTCGCACACAACTTGGACAGCAGCGTCTCTTTCATTACTGCAATAGTCAACTAAATTTACGGAAAAACGTAGATTTCGTATGTAGCTTTGTTGATATAAATAATCTGTGTGGTTGTTCTAACTTCTAATCTAATTTAGAATTCTAACTTCTAGTCTATTTTAGAGTTCTGACTTCTCGTCAATTTTGGAGCTTAGGCAAAATAGTTCTTTAAAAAAGGATGTGCACTTGATATTTTGTTGGTATTGAATGTGGCTCGAATGGGCAAAGCGATTCAGATAATAATGCAATCGAAAAAAAAATACATGGTTCCATTTTAATAAATAGAGTTGACCTTGAGGTCGTTTTAGCGCCTTCGCCGATAAAAAAAATAGCATGATCCAGTATAACGGCCTTTTCGAACACTGATACTTTTGTGTTCAACATTTTGGATACGATCAATAATTTGAGTGCTATTGCTCTGTAACATTTGATGTGCCTCACTCTGTAAAACTTAGTGACGAACGGTAAATAATTAGATTGTATGAAAATTTATTAAAAAAAAAATAACCTTACCGCATAAACTTTTCCAAAACTTGAAATATCGTGACCAAATTAAGTATGTAAATAAAACAATACTCAGCCATGTTTTTATACTGAGTTTCTGCTGTATAAGAATACATAACATCGCTAGTTGAGCTGCTTAACATGGGACATCATCGAAGCTATGATTTTTAATATAAAAGAAAAACAACCAGAATACCAATTTCTTCATGATGCTTCATCATAAAATCGACTCTCATTTGCATCAAATTTTAGCACATGTCGGTATAAATAAGCAAAAGCATACAAACATTTCCATTCCTATCAAGTGTTAGACGTCATATTTTATGTGCAAAGCGAAACGATACAAGAATACATTAGAAAGATTGCCCCCTGATCAACAGTTGACGCGCAAATCAATGAATGGCTAAGTGGTTACTGATCAAAATGCCGACCGCAAGTCGAGCTACTTAACATGGTACATCATCGAAGCTATTATTTTGGATATAAAAAAAACATCCGAATTACCCATTTCTTCATGATGCTTCATCATAAAACCGACTTCCATTTCTATCAAATTTAACCACATGTCGGTATAAATAAGCAAAACCTACAAACATTTCACCTCATATGAAGTGTTAGACGTCATATTTCATGTGCAAAGCAAAACGATACAATGAATGAATGATAAAAACCGCGGGAGCCATTCGTTACAAAAGAAGAAGGCAGCCCATAACTCCTCTTAAGCAAGCTGCGAGGGCGCATACCGTCGACAATGCTGACTCGGCTCTAAGGAAAGCAGTCGGAGCAGGAGGAAAAGCACCAGGATATGTGGCACACAAGACTTATGTGCACCATTTCTGTGCTGGGTCGTTGATTAAATTCATGAAATATTCAGTCACCGTTTCGTTCTTTGCTAGTGCTCCTGTAACGCTCGACAATTTTCTTATCGTCGCGAGACCAGAGCCTGGCTCGACTGGTTATCTTCTTTCGCTCAAAGCCTAGCTTTCTCCCTATAGAACTCTCGCTGACAACGGCATCGAGTCAAAGTCCAAAGCGCAAAGCCAAATACTGCCGTAGGTACTTCGTGTTCCGTTCCACTTTGTCGTTTGGCTTACCTGAGAAACGTCCAGCACTGGTAATATTAATATGAGACCATGAGGAACGAATCTGTCAAGTTTCAACCCTCAACTTCGTTCACGTAAGGAATATCATACTCATTAAATTCGCGTTTGAAAAATGTTTCGTTGGTTGGATCACCAAGGGAATTCTTTTTAATACTTGCGCATGGTTTCAGACCCAACTGTCCACTCGGTCGCTCTCGATATCATTTTTCTTCGAAAAATCATACGTAAGCGTCAAAATTTTCTATCTGACAATTTATATGCTACACTGTAAAAAGTTTTTGTTTTCATAATTAATGTATTTTAATTTTCCGATGTATTCGTGATTGAAAAATTCAATATTGGTATATTAAAATAAATATATTCACGTACTGTCATTTTTAAATACCAGGATAGAATTCTTATATTTTTCCTGAATTGACGATAAAAGTATATTAATATAGAATTTATAAACCTAATCATAAGTTTCATGTCAATTTGCACATTCAATTTACTTACATTTTTAACAGTGCATAACAAAAATATTGCGACACGATAGACACTCTCGGGTATTGGCAAAACGAAACGCAGATAGAAACGTGATCCGATATAAATGTATTCCAGGGATATCTAGTCACGCATACGACCTGGCTACGAATAGACGTTACCCCTCGAGCAAGAGGGGCTAAATCTTAGTAAAAACGCGGGGGTCGATAAATATAACGTGAGATCGATCTCGAGAGGGGTTTCAGTGGGGCTTTTAACACTTCACTTGGTGGGGTAAGCTATTAGAGCAGAAATCCTATCTCCACCTATCTTTTTACACTCTTAGAAAGCTACCCTCTCAAGTTCTTCTACATACACGCAGAGAGAGAGAGAGAGAAAGCCACTCATAGTTTTATCCCTCAAAGCCTCTCGTGCATTACCGTCAACGCAGATTCTTGTTTGTTTGCCTTAGTACCCATAGTAGTAGAACAGTTTCAACAGGCACGGGGGAAAGAAGCTCTCGAGTGAAAGTTTGCTCCAACTTTGAATTGCAACGCGCTCAAGCACACGCCCCGCCTTTTTGTTCTTGTCGCCTCCTCAAGCAGCTATTGCTTCTCCTTCTCCTTTTTCTCCTTCAGAGCTCTCTAATTGAATCTCGAGGGAGGTACAAATAATTATTACTTCGCACCCAGTGAATACGTAATTGAATAGTTTGTGTGTATCGTGGAAAAAAATGGCTTCTTGAGTAAGTAATTTAGTGTCTGCTTAAAGGATTCGAGAGATTACTAGTAATTTACTCACCTAAGTTCTTCTTTATCGGACAACTTCAATTTTTTTCTGAAATTAATTGGTAGTTACGTAAATTACATTTGCTTTTACAAAATTGTTTAGCTTAACATTGTAATGCATTTAACAGAAGATCGAGGTGCAAATAATAATTATTTAACGATAGCACTCATTGGAAAGAGAAAAAAATATATATATATATTAGCCACCTCACATTTTTCGATTTCGACGTGTGGTCAAATACCTAGCCACGTACGTGCGAGGAGACGTCTAAGGTTGTGTGAGTTCGCGAAACGAGAGATTTTCGTCGACCCGAAATTACGAAAAGTCGAAATATCAGCATTAAAGCGACAGATTTCCTTGTGGGATGGCTCATTGAAAAGAGAAAAATAAATAAAAAATATTGAACCTGACACATTTTTCGCTTGCGATTTGTGTGCAGAGATATTTCGAGTTAAAAATTGAAAGCGGCCGGTGAGTGGCCACCTTCGGAATAAATAGAGTAGCGGTAGCGCTCGTGACGCCAAAAGTAGAGCCCGGTATATCAGACGGGTCAGACAGGAATGGGTATGTGGATGCTTGGGGGTGCGTAGGCAACGTAATTTTTTTTTTTAATTTGGCGTCGAGTCGCTACCGCGACTCTTGATGTCACAGCTACTAATTCGTAGACGTAATTGAATAGGTGCAATCAAAATAATTCTTACAGGAATCAAGATATTATAAAAAATTCACTTACGTTAGTGTTTCTTTATGTGACGACTTCAATTTTTTCTGACATTAATAAATTATTGGTTACGTAAATTACATTTGCTTTTACAAAATTTTTTGCATAAATATTGTGACACATTCAACAGAAGATTGAGTTGTAAATAATAAATAATTCACAGCTAATAATGCAAAGATGTAATTGAATAGATCCAAACAATAAAATTCTTCTCGTAAAATAGTCACTTAGTGTCCTCTCACAGGAATCAAGCAATTATTAGTAATTTACTTACCTTAGTTTTTCTGTTCTGACAACTTCAATTTTTTCTTAAATTAATTGATAGTTACATAAAGTACATTTGCTTTTACAAAATTGTTGGGATGCATATTGTAATGCAATTAACACAAGATTGAGGTGCAAATAATTATTATTTCACGGCTAATAATACAATGATGTTATTGAATAAACGCAAACACGAATAATTCTTCTCCTAGAAAGTAATTTACACTTTTTAAAATGAACACTCCATTATTTTCCTGAAGCCAATGAAAATTTACATCAATGAGATTTGCCTCCGAAAAATTGGCTGCATAACCGATATGATGCGCTTAGGCGAGGTTTGAGGTACGGCAATCGGATGAAGGGACCAAAATTGATAGGTTTCCTGGACCATTCGACACGAAGCCCCTTCATTATCGTGGAACTATTATATTCTAATTTACGACCAACACGCTTCACTCGCTCTGTAACAAACACTTGGGATAGGACATACTTCCCATAAATCATCATGGACAATCGA
This sequence comes from Clistopyga incitator, assembly GCA_947507545.1. NCBI lineage: Eukaryota > Metazoa > Arthropoda > Insecta > Hymenoptera > Ichneumonidae > Clistopyga > Clistopyga incitator. The sequence continues at coordinate 9,850,171 of OX382171.1, read as the reverse complement.
TGGGTCACGCTTGACAGTAATGTATGCACCTTCCATTTTCTTGGTATATTAGTATATGCATACATATGTATACAGAACATCGGGGCGTAATGACACAACATTTTTGTTCGTACTGACAATCAGATATTCTCAAAAATACCTCTAACGTCCCCACAATTTGCAATTTGATTTTGTAAGGAATTTTAATCTATTTTTAATTTTACAACAAATATCATTTAATCATATCGTCTGAATTAGAAATTCACCAACATTAGTTTATAAAATAAATTTAAAAATTCTGGGGACATTTGAGACCAACAAATTTCTGCAAAAACGCAATACACATTAAAAAAAATTTTAACTCTGTAACGAAGCCGCTTATATCCACAAACACAATAGAAAATAAATAGCTAAGATAAAGATTTAAAAAATTATTTTTATATTTGTTTCTAACCACTTAGCGATAAGCTACGAGTTCCTGAAGCAAAATTATGCCATGTCGCCCCGGTTTCCTTCGTATTCAATGGCCACCCCACTAGGCTAATTAACGATCAACCAATGGAGCTACATTAATGATCTAGGACGTGGGCAAACTGTGTAAAGATCATTATCCAACATATATATATATTCATAAAAATGTAATGGCTAACATTGTACAACCAACGAAAGACTCAATTCAATCACTATAAATTTTGTAATTTCATTTTTCGAATTATTTTTATCACATTCTTGTAAAAAACACTAATGATTCCTTTTTTTCTTATTGATCCATCTAACAGTAATTTTTGCCGATCACAATTTTTTTTTAAATACTTGTAAAATTGACAAAGACGCAAGCCCTTTTTTTAACATAGTTGTAAAATTAACAAAGACACGAGGCCATTTTCTTAAATACTTGTAAAATTGACAAAGTCGCAAAGCCTTTTTTTGAATACTTGTAAACTTGACAAAGACGCAAAGCCTTGTTGTGTTTAAATTTAAATTCTGCGTGGAAATTGGCAAGCCGATTTTACAAAATTATTTGTAACTGTGTATGCAGGAAGGAGAATGAAAAGCTGATAAGCTATTTTTGCGAAGGACGGATTTAATACATTTCTTATTGAACATCGTACCTTACTAGAATGCATAGAAATAAGAGGATCTATAGTCACCTTGTACGTGCATAAATATAACTCACTGTAAACCTGAAAATTGGCCATTTCGTATGTGCCTCCTAGTAGAAGCTTCACCTCTTCTTGGTAGCAGAAGACATCGTGTCTTGATTCGTACGTGCGCTGGTTTTATCAGCTTGAGCATATATATATGAACATATCCAACTCTTGATTTTATGTTGTATATCGTGAGAAGGAGCTTCAAGTAGAATGAAAAACCACTTCATAGCTGGTCGATCTATGTATTTTACTATTTACTTAATTTCGTAGAGAAAATGATTCTGAAAAACAAAATGATCAAAAAGTCATTTATCAATTAGTCTAAAATAGAGTTGTGAAGTTGTTCAAAAGTATCTAGGAATTATTACAGTTTTAGAGAATTTAGTTTTAATTCGGCCGAGCAATGTATTATTAACCAATTTTTTTTCCTAGCCAAAAATATCGGGGCTCAAAAAATGCATACGTTGATATTATCACGGAGCAACATAACATCCCTGTAGGTTCTCTCTATATTATCAAGTGATCCGCTGTCGCCTTCGCCGTCACCGTCGCCGCCGTGCACAAGAAGCGAGTTGTCGTGACAACGGTCACTATCACGATGCTTGCCATGGCAACGGTTGCTACGGTTGCTATATCTCTTTATATTATAAAAGCCTCCGATGGCAGTACGCGAACCCCAATAACATCCTAGTATATATATATATATATATATATGTATTTTATTATATTACATATTATATTATAAAAGCCCCCGATGGAAGCCCCTGATGGAAACCTCCGATGGGAGCTTTTATAATATAGAGAGATATAGCAACCATAGTAACTGTTGTCATGGTGAGTGTTTTCATGGCAACAGTTGCTATGTTCGATTCTTGTACCCGGCGGCAGCGACGGTGGCGACACCGAGATCTTTTTATAATATAGTAGGATATATCCAGTTCCTAGTTTTATTCGGTATACCTTGAGGAAGCTAAGTGACGTACGAAAGGTGTAAGACAGAAAATCTATGGATGATGACCGACGTTTAAAAATTCTTACATTTAAACTTCATCAACCTTTAGAGGGCCGGGATGACGCCTACAGGCGTCAACCCCCCACCCCCCAAAGGTTCGACCTTAGTTGGGTGATTGGGGGATATAATTTTCCCACTTTTCTATGGGGAGAAAATGCCTCTAATCCCGGCCCTCTAAGGGTTAAAGAGCGGCGAAAAAGTCAGCAAGCATATAAAACGTCCATTAGATAATGGCGCCGGAGGATGAAACGGTTTTTCAGTAGTACAGATCAGTTTGCGTTCAGGCAACCGCACAAGAAAGTAGAAAGAGGAGTTACAGGGAAACCAACTGTGTGTATTGGGGCATGTAGAGCTTCGGAAACAATAAAACGCTAACCACCGTAGTAGCAAAACGTTGCTGTCTTCCCTCGATGAGACTCGAGTGCACTGTCCTCGTCTTTTTTGCGAGATCTCGTGTGTTATACATTGCTTCAAGTCTACCGTGCTAATGTACTGGAAATAGTTGTAGGATCTCTGCGCGCTACAGCGGACAGAATAAGAGTAAATACTCTTCTTTCCTCCTCCATATAATAGTGAAATACAAAGATCGACCACCGCAGTAGGTGTCAAGGCTCTGTTCATTCTACACTGAGTTCCTTCTCAAGAGGATCCAGTTATATAAAAAAGTCATAAGAAAAAAAATTCTGTAGATAATACCCATTTCTTGAAAAATCACACATCTAAGTACAGAACAAGCATTATAATTCTGTAATTTTATAAAGACATACAGCGTGCATCTAAATGGTGTGAGGTAAGAAGGGAAATCTTGAATCTGTAGCTTTCAGGACATCACGTTGAACTAATTTTAGTCTTCGACGTCCTATTTTATATTTCGAAAAATGCAATGTGTTAGTTCAGGTCTTCATGACAAAGCTATGATTTTAAATGTGTATGTAAATTCTTCTTCATTAAAAACTCACTGAACAATTGATTGATTCGAAATTCATTTTTTACTGCATCCAGAATCGTTACGATTAAAAAGAATGCATTCTTTGACAGATGAAATAATACATCGCCTCAAAATTTGTTCAGCGGTTTGGTGTAAAAGCTACAATATGTTTAAAAAAATGTTCTTCTTACCCCACACCATTATCGTGCACTATGCGTCTTTATAAAATTGCAGAATTAAAATGCGTGATGTGTACTTAAATACATTCAACTTTTACGGGGTCGTGTAAGTAAAAATAAAAAAGAATATGAATCACTGTAGCTTATTCCTTTTACTTTCTGATTTCTGTTTTACTGCACGCTCGGATAGAGTCAGTTGGTTCCGCTGTAACTACTTGCCAATTTTTTTTTCGCTTGGCTATACGCAAACTGGTCTGTACCACTGAAAAATCATGTTATCTTACGGTAATCTTTTCTAATGCACGTTTTTGTATGCCATACTGTTTCTCAACTCATTCAAAGTATTCAACCTCTTTCTACTTTCTTGTGCGGTTGCCTGCATGCAAGCTGATCTGTACTACTTGAAAACCGTTTCATCCTCCGGCGCCATTATCTAATGGACGTTTTAAATGCTTGCTGACTTTTTCGCTGCTCTTTAAATACATCTAACTTTTACGGGGTCGTGCAAGGAAAAATAAAAACGAATTTAAATTACTGTAGCTTATTGCTTTTACTTTCTGATTTCCGTTTTACTGCACGCTCGGGGAGACTCAGTTTGTTTCGCTGTAACTTCTCTGTATTTTTTTTTTACTTGTCTGAACGCAAACTGGTCTGTACCACTGAAAAATCATATGAGCCTCTAATAACAAAATGGATGTAAAGTGAAAACATTGCACATGGCGTCATTTGCAGTTTTGGATAAGATAACTTTACAAGGAATCAATGTTGGCTTCTTCATGAAGATTATTTTGTAAAGAGCGGTAGAAAATGGGAAAGCAATCTGGAAGGTCCTAGCTTACATTCTAATTTTAATATTAGAAACTCAACGTGACCTGCCGCATTAAAAAGTAAAATATAAATAAAATTACTGTGAACTTCGAACCCTTTTTTTAGTGCAGATGGATTGCTGTCAAAATCATACATATTGCAGAAAAACGAACATCCATAGCAAGTAAATATTGACAGTACTCCATATGACATTATGACTGATATTTGAGCTAATTCGGTCAAGTCACGAGTTGTGATAGTATAAATTTTAGAACCCTTAGCCCGCAGTTACATTCGTACAATTGTTCTGACCCACTTTTCACGATGTTTCAGACCATTGCCGAATCATTAAAATGAGTTTCTCGAATAACAAAAATCCCTGAAGTTTTCTTCCTCTATGAGGAAGCAATAAAAAGCATATAAATTACTGTAGCTCATCACTGTCACTATTTAACTTCTGTTACACAGTATGTTTCATTACACTCAGTTGGCTCACCTACATAAATTTTGTATTTTCTTGTGTGGTCGTCGGAACGCACATTGGGCTTTACTACTAAAAAGCTCATTTAACCTCCTTTTTTGTTTTGTTTTTGAACTTTTGATTTGTATTTACCTTTGATAGGGTAACGTTAACAATTTTATAAGTAGAATATCATCATAGAAAAATAAAAAGTTGAGAAACCTTCATTCTAATTCCTATTGCTTTTTGCTCTCTTTGTTCTTCAGCAATTAGTCAGACATAATCTAGTCTGTGTTATTGAAAAATCAACTCATCTTGCGAGAGTTCCATTTAATCATTTTTTTGGAATGTGACCAGATCTCTCGTTGTTAATGGAACTGTTTGCGACATTCTCAATTTGATCAGTATAATTCTATCGGACAAGGAACAAATAGGAGATCGAAGGTCCTTTGATATGTATTACTATAGTTTTTTGACGTCCGTCACACTATACGCTCCATAGTGTATTTAGTTAGTTTTCTAGTCAACTGTTCTTCCGGCATTTGTCTGAACGCAAACTGATTTGTACTTCTGAAAAACGATTTTATACTTCGGCGCCATTTTTCCGTTTTTTCTCCATTAATACGAAGTTCTTTTTAATAAGACACATGAAAACATGCGGATCAATGTCTAATGCTAAAAATTTCGCTCTCGAAATTGTGGTACTAAATAAAGCGACGTTGTGCGAATCCTTCATCCATCTTTGCACACACGATATTTCCCATTGTGCAATAAAACGGTTTCTCCGATCAACCAGTTGACGACCGCTGTTCGTTTACCGTCTGTCGTATTCTTTGAGATATTGTTGAGCATTTCAGTTTATCTCTTTCCGAATATTCTCGTCAATATCAGTATTTTTCTGTAATTGAAAGCGTACCATGTGTTTCCTTACATTTACAAATTATTATTGTCAATTGTGAATATTGCAAAGCGATGGTGATGCTCTTTCTTTGTGGCTACGGCAGAGAATTTAACCACTTGAAATGACATCGACAACCAAAGATGTTGCTTACGCAGGAATACTTTATTATTATTATTATTTATTAGCATTTCCCCCTGCCTGCAGGCATTGCGCCTATTGCAGGGTCGGCCCGGGTCAGTAGCCAGTCCCCCCCTGGGGACCTGGTCCGGATTAGTAACCAGGCCCCCATGGGGCCGCATCCGACTTCCCCCTCTACATCGCATTTGCCATGGCATTGCTGCCATGGGCATAGGAAAACTGCGGAAAACCTATGCCGATGTAGCCGGTCTCGAGTTCGCCTCACGGCACCGGAGCTACGTCACGTTTCGTCGAGAACGTAAACACGGACTACAGCTGTATACATGTGACCCCCACAGGTAGAGTACCTGTGTGAGTCCCACGTATACATCTGGAGCTTCATCGCGTCCGTATTTACATTTTTCAACGAAAATCGACGGCACCGGGAATCGAACCCGCGACCTACCAATGTTCTGGTTTAGAGGCTAGTACTCTAACCGCTAGACCATCCCACCGGATAGGAATACTTTAGAAATACTCTAGGCTCTCCCTATCCTTCGACTTTTATTGAAAAATTATAGTTAAATGAATTGAACCAAATTACGTCATTAACTTAAAATTTTGTTCGAAGGATTACATGAAAAAACCCTCTCGTTCCCATATTTTTGTCCTCCATAGTCTTGGCACAAGGAATGATTGCTAAATATGGTAAATTTTTAAACACTCGTCTGACTCTCGTGTGGGTATGGTGATTTAAAATGCTTGTTTATCTGTCTATCCACTCGCGAATAATGAAGAGTAACGTATATCTACTTCATTCGCTACCCACGATATAAACGACGACCGAAATTATTTTCCGAGTGTCCTCCACTATCTCGTTGGTCACCGCGGGGCTAAAAAGTTGAATTTTATATCTCGTCACAGTACGTCAAGAGTGGTATTTTTATTTTTTTCCGCCACCGACCCAAGTGAAGATAAAGTAGGAGAGGCGAATGTGAGGTTTTTCTCGCAAGAGTTCTCCTTCGCCTCGAATCCTCTACGGTTGAGGAGTTTATCGCGCGTTGCAGACAAGACTCCTACGACGAGCAAAGTTTATTCATGCGACCACCTGAATCTTTTTCAGCTCACTCTGCGCGAAAGCATGATGAGCTTGTTTTTCAATCTCGTGCACTAGACGATAAGCAAAACTTTGCATATTCGAAATTTGGAAAAATTTTCGTTCGTTCTATTTCGTAAGCAGGAAAGTAAATTAGCATTTCCATTTATAAATAAATTCAGGTCTTTTGTAGAACTCAAAAGTAAAAATGTATAAAATATATATACATATTTTTTAATACAATAAGAATTGTCAAACAATTCGGCTTTGATTCTATTAAATTTTTCCGAATTATTTCTGTCCTTTTGTCGTACGATAAATATAAAGTTTCTTTCAAAACTGTTTTAAAATTTTTTTGTTTGTTTTTTTCAATTAATAGTATAACAAATTTATTTAGTTATTGTTACTTTTTTATAGGTACCAAAAATAAAAATAAAACGTGTTTCAATGTTAAATTGAGAATAAAATAAAGGATATACAGCAACGAAAATGGAATGGCTAAAATATATATCGATTTAGGTAGGATGAATGCGAGTGGTGGAGTTTGACGGGTTTGGGGAATCCGCTGTGCACGAGTACCCGAGTACGTATAACTGAATGTAACTTAATTTTCCCTGTGAGAGAATCAGCAAAATATTTCGACCGCTGGTGGTGCTATTCGCGTTGGCAGTGCTGCTAATTTGCACAAGCAGCCACCAGGGGCTTTGAAACGGATGATCAATGGTCCTCGATGTCGCTGGAAAATCCAGAGAATAATATAACGCGTAACAGACCCAATGCGTGTTCTCATTAGTGGCAGAGCGTACACAGAGGAGAATGAAGTTCCCATGGGGGGTTTAGAGACTCATAGAAACATATTGTAACATAGAAAAGAGTACATTCACTGACGTTATGTTGAAAATCGGATATTCCAAGCCACTCAACTGATGGAACGAACATTTTCAAAGGGAAGTTTATTTCCGAGTTCCATATAGAACAAAACTCACTCGAGATAAAAATTTCTTATCAGCATTTCCAACGTATGTGACATTTTCCATATATGTTATAAAGCTAGTAGATTAATTATTATTGAGAATGTCATTTTATTTTTTTGTCAGCTTACCACTTGATTGGTTGTGCCATTATGGTACTTTTTTCATTTATGATTAGATCAATAAGAACGGCATAAGTATGGCGTAATAATTAAAAAATTCCTGCTAAAACGAATCGAGCGCATGAGTTATTTCAACACACGAGCTTTCTGCAAATCGCGATTTACCCTGATTCCAGTTATTCATTATCATCTTTTTTTTGATTTATTAACGAAATTTTAATTTTGTAAAACTCTTTCGACGAATGATAATAAGATTTGGTGATAAGGGGATTTTAATTAATTAGAACGAAATATACGTTGTATTAGTCGTAAAATGTACACTGAAAAAACGAAATTCCCATAGAAACTTATTCAAATGTAAAAAAGCTGTTCACTTATTAAAAAAAAGCATTATTTTGCTTTTACTCGGTGATACCTATATTTTCACAGATAACAATATTCGTGATTCCTATATAGGTTCAGGGTCGTTCATTCGGTATAAAAACGTGTTATCGATGTTTTTAATGCCTTACAAGTTGAACCATTAATGTATATGCCATACTGAAGCAACGTTATCTGGGTTTTCTGCTATTATCGCATCTACTTATCGTTAATACTGCACCCCATCAATAGTTGGAAGTGCTTTTCAGATTAAAAATAAAGTAGAATTCTCATTTTGCGTTGAAAATCATCAAGTAAATCAGTATTTCTAACAAGAGATATTTTCAAACTTTGAATCACTGTAGAAACGATATTATCCAAAAACGTCTTTTATGTGAAAAAACAATTTTTTATGGCTTTCGAATGGAAACGCAAAATTGAAGGAATAAGAATGAACTAATTTCAGAAAATTCTCTTATTTATATTCAACAAAAATTGCTGGCTACACGATTTTTAATAAATACTTGGCGATGCTTTAAATTATCGTGAATAGCAATTGTAATCATAGCAACATTTAAAAAGAACATATATATTGACCCACAAAACGTTCTGAAAATAATACTTAATTATAGTTGAATTTGCAGAATCGTGGATGGAAGGATCTTATTGTAACGTGCTTAATTATCTTTAGACAATCCGGATAAGGTTTCAATTGACGATATGATGAGTGGGTGGCTCTGCACGCTTTCCACTGCTTTGAAAACACAAATTGTTGACAACACAATTTTTTATAAATACTTGGCGATATTTTTAATTACCGTGAAAAGCAACTGTAGCAGCTATCATAGCAGCATTTTAAATGAACATATATATTAGCTCACAAAACGTTCTGAAAATAATACTTAAATATATAGTTGAATTGGCAGAATCGTGGATGGAAGGATCTTATTGTGACGTGCTTAATTATTTATAGACAACACGGATAAGGTTTCAATTGACAGGATGATGAGTGGGTGGCTCTGCACGTTCTCCACTGCTTTGAAATCAATAATAAACATATTGTATCGGTTTCAGATATCGACGTCAACGTGTTTCTCGATCACTTGGGACAGGAATTGATTTCAACTGCTTGCGTCGGCATTCTCGAGCGGGCCTTTCGATGTCTCGGAAATGACCTGACTGCATTTCTAACGACCCTCGACGGAGTGAACGACGTGGTACAGCACCAGTCGGGCTCAGACAACGAGGCTGAATTCGTGTGCATCGCCACCCCAGAAGCACTGGAGCTTCACTTTACGACTGACCACCCGTCCATCGCCTATCTCCTCGTCGGCAGTCTCAAGGCCATTGCCAGTCAATTTTATAACGACAAGGCTGACGTATACATACTACCCGATCCATATAACACTAAATTCTTCAGGTAAATTATTAACCCAAAAATGTTAGCCTAAGTTACTACATACTGTGACATTCTCTACCTAATCCGCCATCTTTTTAAAAATCTGATTAGTTCCATACTTGAACGGATTTTAGTTCCATCAGTACTAAAAACCCTCTCTCCTAATTTCTTCAGATTTTTCTATTCAATATTACGAAAATTCCTTGGAAGTAAACCTGAAAAATACTAGTCACAGGAAAAAATGTGTGAACATGGAAATTGTTGTTTGAAATAGATTTTTTAATCAAATTTTTCAAATAATTTTGTTACCCTGATCACGTTGATTTTTAATTAAAAAAATAGAAAGATTTTTTTTATAAATCAAAAAGAGCTGTTTCATGTGACTGACAGATTTACAGAATCTTTGTCGTACAGACTAAAAAAAGGATGCAAAGTAGAACTTAGCACATTGCTTCCTCATTAAATTTTGCTCTTTACATAGCAACCTCGACGAGGAAGTATTGTAACTGATTTTGGCTTCTTCATAGAGGAAGCTTTGTCAAGAGCAAAATTTAATGAGGAAACAATGTGCTAAGTTCTACTTTGCATCCTTGTTTCGAATAAATGAATAAATCACCGGCACATCTCATTTTTATTAGGCACAAACTTTTGTTTTACTTTAGTAACTTCCGCGAAAGTTATAGCGAAAATCGCTATTTTGTCAAATATTCAAAATGGTGTAAAATTTGAACGACTTTACCGATCACCACCAAATTTGGTACACAGTAGGACTGTATGTTATTTTTCGTTTGTAGAACATTTTAGTTAATTTGCTGAAATTCGACGTGATTTATAGCAAAGTTTTTATTTTTTACAAAAATTCAAAATTCTATAAAATCCGAACCGCTTTACCGATTTTGTCGAAATTCAATACCGAACAGCATTAATGTCTCTGTAGTTATAAAGAACTATTTAGCCATATCGGCGAACTTTTACGAAAGTTAGAGAGTATACGACATTTTTGAAAAAAAAAAAAAATTCTATAAAACCAGTATACATAGATATATTTTCTAAAAAATTACAGCAATTGAAGAGGAATTAATAATCTACTTGTGTGCCAAATTTGAGCTCGATCGATCGTGCCATTCGCGAGTTATCGACGATTAAATTTTCGGTCCCTGGAACACACATACACACACACACACATACGGACACATTTTCTAAACCATTTTTCTCGGCGTTTTAGGTGATTCTAAGCATACTGACATGAAAATCTCGAAAAAAAAATGTTCATGAAAACAAAGCTTCCTCTATGAGGAAGCAAAATTGAATGTCCAACGTATTTTTTAATAATTGGTTTCCTCATCGGAATTCCGACCAATAGAAATGACGCATTCGGCTTCGTGTGGGGAAACCTAGGCGACTTTATTTCGGATGTTTTATAACAAGTTACTAAGCAATAAAAACAATTTCTGAACAACTTTTAACCTGAGCAAACGGCACATCTGTCAAACTTTTAACGAGAACTGGAACGTGATGAAATTTGTGAAAATGTGCCAAATAATATCGTTAAGACGAAACAAATCATTTAAAACCGATAGGAAAAATAATCCGACAAATACCCATCAAGCTTCAAAATTAATCAGGTACTTCCTACAAACTTCCCTGGAAAACTTGACACTCTTGATTATATACAACGAAGTTATCGGAAAATACCCGATCATTTTGAAGTTCTTGGGGTATTACTACTAAATATTTTTCCGAACAATACTTTTTATTTGGAACCTATCGTTTAGGCGATGATAAACAAATTGAAGGGGAAGTGTGTTAATCTTTCTGAAAGAATGATGTAATGATAACAGCTCGCTTTGTTTTCTTCGGAATGAATCAAGCTTTAAATCAATGGAGAACACGGAAGAACTCTCTGAAATTGCATTTGTTATAGATTTTAGCTTCCTCATAGAGGAAGCTTTGTTTTCGTGAAACATTTTTTTTTTCGAGATTTTCATGTCAGTATGCTTAGAATCACCTCAAACGTCGAGAAAAGTGGTTTAGAAAATGTGTCCGTATGTGTGTGTGTGTGTGTGTTTCAAGGACCGAAAATTCAATCGTCGATAACTCGCGAATGGCACGATCGATCGAGCTCAAATTTGGCACACAAGTAGATTATTAATTCCTCTTCAATTGCTGTAATTTTTGAGAAAATATATTAATGTATACTGATTTTATAGAATTTGGAATTTTTTTTAAAAATGTCGTAAACTCTCTAACTTTCGTAAAAGTTCGCCGATATAGCTAAATAGTTCTTTATAACTAGAGAGACATTAAATGCTGTTTGGCATTGAATTTCGACAAAATCGGTAAAGCGGTTTGGATTTTATAGAATTTTGAATTTTCGTAAAAAATAAAAATTTTGCTATGACTCCCGTCGAATTTCAGCAAATCAACTGAAATGTTCTACAAACGAAAAATAACATACAGTCCTAATGTGTACCAAATTTGGTTATGATCGGTGAAGTCGTTCAAATTTTACACCATTTTGAATGTTTGAAAAAATCGCGATTTTCGCTATAACCTTCGCGGAAGTTACTAAAGTAAAACAAAAATTTGGGCCTAATAAAAATGAGATGTGCCGGTGATTTATTCATTTATTCAAAACAAAGATGCAAAGTAGAACCTTGCACATTGCTTCCTCATTAAATTTTGCTTTTGACAAAGCTTCCTCTGTGAGGAAGCCAAAATCAGTTACGATACTTCCTCGTAGAGGTTGCTATGTAAAGAGCAAAATTGAATGAGGAAGCAATGTGCAAAGTTCTACTTTGCATCCTTTTTTAAATCGATTTGACGCGCGCCATTGAGGTACTGCTGAATAGTCGATGCTATTATTATTTTTTTTTGTGAACTCTTTCGAAGAAAATAAATTAAACATAGAGATCTGAAACAAAAAATAGTTATTGGCTGTTAAAAATTCAAACTTAAGTGATCCTCTGCTTTTTCGGAGATTTCGAGGTAAAAAACTTCGACTTTTGATAAATGGAAAAAATAGTTTTCTACATAGTTTTCACTGGAAATTTTGTATAAAAAATTTCCAACGTTCTCCGCACCTCAAAAAATCTGCAAAAAATAAAAAAACTCAACGAATTCTATTTTTCCACGTTGCATTTAACAATTTGATTCACCACGATGAAAAGAAGTACAAGGCTAAGTTGCGACTTTACTTTAATTCTCTTAGGTCTTCGTAAGAACCTGAATTATTGTCGAAAATATCAATGGTTTACGGACGTAGTTCGACGTAGCTAACGTTCGCCACACCTCAAAAAATCTGCAGAAAATTAAAAATTCAACGAATTCTATTTTTCCATCTTGCATTTCAAAGTTTAATTCATCACGATGAAAACAAGCACAAGGCTATGTTGCAACTCCATATTTATTTACTTACATCGTCGTAAGAACCTGAATTATTGTGGAAAATATCAATGGTATACCGACGCTTGACCAGCTGGGTGCATTGGAAAAATGATAACATCAATAAAATTCTTCGAAAAATAAAAGTAATGTCGATAATATAACTTTCAAGCTCCTCCAATATCTCCGGTTTTGAATTGAGAGAGTGAAATAGAGCAAACCTATTGAACTCAGACTGTGAGTTTCTATGAAGAAGTATCAGCCAGAATTTATACTCTCGGAGAATAAATTCAAGTAAAATCTGCTGCTGGCCTCGGAGAAAACCAAGGAAGTCTTCGGTAACTATAGTTGCATTACATCGTTTTAAATTCGACGAAATTCTATCGCCTGGAGTAGTAGTAGCAGTACATCCAGTAGTTCTACTATTGTGTTAGCGTCGCATGGTGATTTTCTCGTGAAAGAGTAGGAGGATTTAGATCGAAGCGCAACGAGAGAATAACTCGACTGCACAGCATCTCGGGAATGGGATATCGCTGTATTCGGTATTCAGAGTCGTTTTTGCCTGGACAGACGAGAAGCTGGATAGCAGCCACGAGAAATAGTACCGGGAAGGATAGACATTCTTTACGCAGGTGCACACAGTGATTTGCACATTGCGAATAGGAAGCGCGGTAGATGATTGGATTGCGGGGTTGCGGAGCAACTGTCGAACTCCGAATATAATTGGAAGAAGAGTTCATCGAGATTCATCGAGATGACAAGGCTGACGCGTCGAATAAATATTGATGAATTGCGGACTACCACCAGGCGAATATATATGCGAACATAGCTTTTCAATCCATTCGCATCATCGCATTAAAGATATCGCGGAAATGACTCGAATCATTGTGCTCCTATGAATAATAAATGAATTTCGTCAACCCGGACGAAAACGGATGTCCATAATTTGTCCACGAGGAAGCCAAAATCGATTAACCCACTTCCTTACAATAGTAGCTTTACAAAAATTGTTTCGGCTGTTTTGAATACTCCGGAATTTATACATTGCACTGTCAGCTGGAGAATCGGAACCACATTCTCTTGTCGCTTTGTAATATCGAATTTTGGCGGTTTCATTCGATCCCAGTTGCACATTCTATCATAGGAAACGTAAACTTTAATCCTGTTAGTTTGTTGAACAATAACTCTTTTTTGCGACTACCGCTAATTGGTTCGGATTCCAGAATTCGACGTCTATCAGTTGAAAAACCCAGACCAATTTTCTTTTTTTTTCCAGTCACTGAATTTCGATTTTTACTGTCGTTTTTAAATTGCATATTCAACGACAGAAAATATAAATTTTTATAATTTTTACTTTTATTTCGAATAAGTGATTCTGGGTTCCCTTTTGTTTTCAGAATTTACCGCCGATCAGTCGAACTATCTACACCAATTATTATTTTCTTTGCGATATTGAAGGGTTGTTGTCGAAATTTACAAGAGTGGCTATTAAAAAATTTCTGATTTCAAAATTCACCGCTTATTATCCGTCGGGTTATCTACGGGTATTTCTTTGTCTTTAATATCCCGTGTGACAAAAACAGCGCCGGTGTGATCCCTTCATTAAAAGTGCGGCATTTGATCCAAATCGGATCTTTTAGCGGAACTAACTGATAGACGTAGTTAGACGTACTTTTGACGTATCAGAATAAATACCTCTCGCGTACCAGATCGAGTGCTACGTAAAGAACGATATGCAGGTCTATTCTTTGACATTTTTCTATACCCAGGTCGATTGTTTCGTACTTTCGGAGTCCAGGACGATCGCTTCAGAGTTCTTGGTGTCTACGTTTATTTCACTATAGTTTTTGACATCCGGTTTAATTTCTACATAGTTTTTGGTGTTCAGGTGGATTTCTCCATAGCGTTTGGCATTTAGGTGAATTTCTCTATCGCTTTTGGTATCCAGAATGTTTTTGGTGTCAAGGTTGCTATTTTCCCAACGTTGGCTGTCCTGGACTATCGCTCGATAGTTGTCAATAGCTAAGTTGATCGCTCCGAATTTTTTAGTGATTAAACTCAGGAGATCGATGTTTAATGTATTCGGTGTACAAGCCAAACTTTTCTGGATGACCGTGAATAGAATTGGGTTGAAATCTTGGGAGCAATCAACCTGCATATTGAAACCTATAGAGGGATTTTCAGGACACCGAAAACCGTGAAAACATCAACCTGGACTCCGAAAGCTATGGAGAAAAAAAACCATACACCATGTAGAAATTGAACCAGATATAAAAAACTATGGTGACATTATCGTAGACACCACGAACTATCCGGAGTCCACATCGCTCGTCTTGGACTCCGAAATCTACGGAATAATCAACCCGGGTGCAGAAAAATATCAGGGAATAGTCCTGAACATCCTTCTCTGCGTAGCAGTAGGCTTGGTACACAAAAAAACATTAATTCTGATACTTCAGAAGTACATGTAAATACCTCTATCAGTCAGTCCTGCCACAAGTGTGTAATATTTTAATTTTGTTTCTGTTACAATGATATCTGGACTCGAGTGGTCAACACAGAAAAACACTGTTGACATAAATCATTTCTACCATAACAACTTCATAAATCATTTCGTAATAAATTCACAAATAAATTCATACTCATTTCATAACAGCTTCATAAATCATTTCATAATAAATTCACAAATAAATTCATACTCATTTCATAACAGCTTCATAAATCATTTCATAATAAATTCATAAATAAATTCATACTCATTTCATATATCATTTCATAACAACTTCATAAATCATTTCATAATAAATTCACAAATAAATTCATACTCATTTCATAACAGCTTCATAAATCATTTCATAATAAATTCATAAATCATTTCGTAATAAATTCACAAATAAATTCATACTCATTTCATATATCATTTCATAACGACTTCATAAATCATTTCGTAATAAATTCACAAATAAATTCATACTCATTACATATATCATTTCATATATTAGCGGTTAGATTAATCTCTGCTTACAAAATCAAATGCTCACGTAAACATCTCGATGGTCCGCTCTATTTAAGATTTGACAACAAGTACTTATCTTCGCATGACCGATCGGCAACCTGCCACGATTAGTATGTGGGAGACTATGATGGGCGGAGCGTCCTTGACCTCACTCCAAAAGAGACGATAGGTCCAAGCTCCCGAAATTAGAATGGTGACAATTCCAATTGAGCGGAGGAATCGAATTGTGACCGTCTTTTACGGTGAAGATCCGTAAAAAATTATGCTCGTCCTCCTCGTCCAAGTCTCTCTTCCTTCATTCGAACACCCCAAGTGCGCCCAGCCGACCTCTTTGTAAAACTCTCCGCCGATTTCGCCCGATTTTCAAATCACACTTATATCGTTATAGATTACTTAGCGCATGACTTAGCGCACATCGTGCACAGGCGAGAGTTCGCAGACGAATGTGCCAAGACGAAGCTCTAGCCGTTCTCGCCAGCGGTGGTCAGCAAACAAAATTATTAATTTCTGTAGGGGCGAAACTCGGTACCGATTTCCGTTACCACTCTTATTATTGATTGGTGCTCGATCGATCGCATCGACTCCTATCCCCGCCTATCACACGCAGCGCCGCTTATCATATTCTACATTCATCCCCCTTTATTTAGCGTACGAATTTGCATCCGATGACATTAATTCGGAAGCTAAATAAATAACAATTTACATTCACACAACTCACTCACATACTACAGCTGGAAAAAGAAGCAATTAGTAATCAACACATTAAACAGGGCTGTGGTACTTTTTCAAACTACAACGATTATACACATTTTTTATATTGGTCGGATCTAACGGATCAACCAACAAGAAAGCGTTCACTCCCACTACCCTTCCAATTTTATATGGCCCTTGATATAAATGGAAAAACTTTGAAGTTACGCGATCAAGAGCACTCGATTGGAATGGCACACGGAGTAAAACGAGATCCCCAACATTAAGCGTTATACCGGAGACACTTTTCTGTGAACGCTTGCGGTATTCGAAATGCAGTTTCATTTTCGATTCGGCGAGAGCAATTTTCTCACTATGTGTTATATCAACGATTGGAGGAAATGGTAGCAACTCGTCAATCCTCTCCGATACGCGCGTCCCGAAATGCAATTCATGTGGTGTAAAACCTGTACTTGAGTGGACTGTTACATTAAGAAAAGTCTCGATTCTTGCAATATATCGCGCCCACTTAGTGTGTACATCGGAGCATAACGTTCGGAAAAGGCGCCCCAATTCGCGCATCACTCGCTCTGCTGGATTACTTTGAGGGTGTCGGATCGACGAAAATGTTGGCTGAATCTGCTGATCGTGCAGGCTGGTCTTCCAGATCGGCGATGTAAATTGGGTACCATTATCAGAAAGAATTCGCGTGGGTTTTCCCATAAGTGACACGTAATCTTCCAGGATTTTCTTAACCGCGATACGCGTAGTTGCTTTTTTAACCGGGTATAGTTTGACGTATTTTGAATGAGCATCCAACACTACAAAAATGTATTGTACTCCACCGGTAGATCTTGGCAGTGGACCATAAAAATCGACCGTCACTAACTCCGTTGGCCTGCTCGCGGGTACGAATTGATACTCACCCTGCATCGCATAATTTACATGTTTTACCCTTTGACATAAATCGCAACATAACACGAACTTTTTAACGTCCGCGCCCATTCGCTCCCAGAAAAAGTGCAATTTTAAGTAAGCTAACGTTTTCGATACGCCGGGATGTCCGAGTTTACAATGAGTAAAGTCTATTAGCCTGGTTGTGAGTAAATCAGGCACTACTACTTGCCACTGTCGGCCCTCGTGCGTAGATCTAAAAAGAATGCCCTGATGAACCTGATAAAACGGTATCGTTTGACCACGGGCTAACAACTCGAATATTTTTTCTAACCGTGCGTCTTGGTGTTGTCGTTCGCCAATCACTTTCAGGTCTTCCCGTATATTCTGGGGCAGTTCATCATATCGGTATGAAAGTTTATACACAGTATTTATCTCGTTTTTGTTTTTATCGATTCGCATCCCAAGATCAAGAGTTAACGACGCAATATAGAGACGGTGGTTATTATTCTCGGGTTCAAAATTTCCTTGGGGGTTACGGCTAAAAAAATCGGCAACGATATTATCGCGACCAGTGCAAAAGATAATTTTTATGGTGTATTGTTGCAAGTATATACTCCAACGCGCTAATCTCGCCGTGTGAAATGGCGTAGTGTTTAGGAATGTGAGAGCCTGATGATCGGTGATTACGTGAAATTCCCTCCTAGCTAAATAGATTCGACATTTGGCGATAGAATACACAATGGCAAGCAGTTCTTTTTCTGTAGTGTTATAATTAATCTCTGCAGAGTTTAAACAACGGCTAACCAGAGACACGATACGATGTTCTCCTTCCGGGCTTAACTGGTACAGAATACCACTGATACCTTTATCCGACGCGTCAGTTTGTAAACGGAAAATCACGTTAGGCATTATGTGTCGCAACATCAAGCTGTCCGCGAAAGCATTTTTTAAATCCCTGAATGCGCTACTATGTGCTGGTGTCCAACTCCACACACTCTTGCTCTTTAACAGAGGTCGAAAAGGATCTAACAAATTCGAGTGACGCACACTAAATTGTCGATAGTACGTACAGACTCCAATAAATTGTTGCAGCTCCTTTTGATTCTTGGGCTCGGCAAAATTACGTATGATTTCGAGTTTATCGGGTTTGGGTCTAATTCCATCAATGGAGAGGATGAATCCTAGAAATTCTACCTCTCGCCGACAAAAACATGATTTGTCTAGCCTGAGCGTGAAATTTTGTGAATCTAACTGTGCAAACAGCTGATCGAGATGCACCAAATGTTCTTCAAATGACGTCGAAGTTATTAAGAGATCATCAACGTAACAAGTCAAAAAGGAATCAAACTTGCTTCCGATTGCGAAATTTAATGCCCGAATAAATCCACTACCGGCAGTTTTCAAGCCAAACGGAATCCGGCAGAATTGGTACAGCTGCGAGCCATACAAAAAAGCTGTATATGGACGCGATTCCTGCGCTAGTGGAATTTGCCAATACCCATATGCCAAGTCCGTAGTAGATATACATTTTGTTCCATAATATTTTTGTAAAATTTCTCCTATCACTGGAGGAGATTCATTATCGGATTCGATTGCATTGTTAATAAAGCGTGCATCTAAACATATGCGAATCCGTCCATCTTTCTTTTCCACAATTCGCAACGGGTTGCAAAATTGACTTTCAGATCTCTCGATAATTCCTGCTGCCAACATATGAGTAATTTCTCGACCAACTGCATCTCTCAAGGCGAAAGGGACCGGATAATTACGACGCACGATCACTTTTGAATCTTTTAATCGAATTCGATGTTCGTAAGATCCGGCACCCACAGTTTTATATGAGAAAAGTCTCTGGTACTTCAGTAATAAACTTCGTAAAGCCTCGCGCTGTGTGACATCGCAATCTTTTACCGCCCCAGCCATTGTTTTGACATCCTCGAAAAAGTTCTCGTCCTCTCCCTCTTTATAGAGATTACAAGATTGCATGGCTTCTACGAGCTCGAAATCTCTAATATCTTGAATACTAGGGTAATCTCTTTCACGATCTAACAAAATCTGATTCACGATTTCCTCTGTTTCTGAAACAACAGAAATTTGAGCAAGGGATATAGGTTCCATTACATGCGCATTTTCTGTCCTAACTCGTACCTGATTTTGGACAGGCAAATGAAAAAGCGGGCGCATGTCATCGACAATACTCTGGTTGAGAGTTTCCTCGCTTACATTTTCTTCGTGTTCACTATCTAATTCCAATAACGAATTTGCCAGAGGTGACCTCGAAACACGAAGACTTGCTTGTGATGAACAATCTATTTTATGAGTGACGATATCCGTAACGGTATCTGATTTGTCTTTATCATGATTATCTCCCATACCTCCGTCATTGCAAGTCAGAGATTTGTCTAATCCCTCACAATTCAAACCTGTTGACGACCCTATGTATTCCGTACTATCTTTGTTGTACGCAAGGATCCCGTGTTTTCGTTCACCCTCAACAATATTTCGCGTCATTACACAATTCCTATCGAACGGTTGTCTCATGTTTCGATTAGTAGAGTTTCGATCGCGTAATATTTGAATGAACGTGAATTCGTTGTCCTCCGATACACTTAATCGTTCGGCAGGTTCCTTTCCAAACGAAACCAGCTCTTTCGGAACCACACTGCCGTTCACCGTGACGCTGCGACTAGCAAAGTCTATGATTGCGCCCGTGCGCAACATCCAATCACTCCCTATGATGAGATTACTTGATAAATGCGGAATAACTAAAAACACGGTAGAAATCTTGAAATTGCCCACGAAAATCTCAAGCATAACTTGCTTTCGGACCGGAGTCGGTTTTTCTTTAATCGCCGTCAGCACAACAATATTCGCAACTGGTAGGACCAGAAGCTTACCTAGTTTTCCGAGATATGCAAAAAATTTCTCCGAAATACACGTAACCTGACTACCAGTATCAAACAGTGTAGAGATCGGCACATTAAATAAAAATAAAATGACGTGAGGACAGGAAGAAGTCTTGAATGCTCCATTTTTGTCTTTTTCATTTTCTTTTTTCGTAATTGATGCTGCAAGGTCCTCAAATAAATCGAATGGATAACGGCGCATGTGGGACCCCCGAACCATGACGCCGCGATTTAGTTTAAAGGGTCTGATTGTTTGGTGTTATTTACGTTGGGATTGTCAGGCTGCGTGTAATTGTATCCCCCATCTACGTAAATCGGTGGAGGTACAGACACGTCAGGCAATGGGTACCATGACGGTGCTGCCACGTCTAAACCACGTGCGCGATATGATGAATCTTGTGCATGATTCGGATGCACCCGCGAATTATTTTGAAAACTATTATTATTATTACCGCTATGATTAGGAGAACTATGAGAGTATCTCGACCCCCCGCTGCTCCCGCTACTATTGAATGATCCGTTAAAACTCGAATTATTATTATTGGCAAGTGGACGACGCGATTCTCGATTTCGGTTTTCCTCGTACGAAGCATCTAATTGTGCCAGTGCACGAGCTACAACGTTTGTATCCGCATAATCAATCGTAACCAGAGCATCGCGTGCTCGCATTGGCAGTTGCTGAACAACACTATAATTAATTTCATACTGATCCAATTTTGGAGTAAAATATTGTGCCGCACTGGCTTGGCGCAAGAAATATGACTGTAAAGGGCCATCTGAGGGATTATGACGACGCGCTGACCATTGTGCCTTCAAACGTACTTGTGTAGGTATTGAATAGAATTCAGCAAGAAAACCGTCTTTAAATGCTGTGAAATCTGTATAAGTTGCAGACTGTGCTCTATACCAGTCACGCGCTCGTCCCTCGAGAAGTGTCTCCAATACCAAAAGTTTGCAGTCATCTGGGACCTTTTTTACAAGAAAATACTTTTCAACATTTTCAATAAATTCGTTTGGATTAGCCAATACATCATTCCCGAAACGCGGTGGTTTAATTGAAATATTCATGGAATTAATTCCCCTTACCAGCCCGTTTAACATATGAGCATTACCATTTCCTTCTTCACTTACACGAGAGTTACTCCTCAGCTGTTCGTTTTCCTCCCGAAGTCGGAGTATTTCTAAGGCTTGTCGCTCCTGCGTCTCTCGCAGCTCACTCAATTCCTGACTCATTCTTGCACGCACTGCATCCCATTCCACACGCTGCCTTGCAATGCGCTCGCGCTCAATACGCAGCGCTTCGTTCCCGACTCTCGTTACGGCATTCGGATCTATAAGTGAGGCATTACTTTGGTTATCATCCATTTCTAATATTGAAGGGATATTGTCATCACCTTCTATACTCTGTTGATTATTCGCGCGATTCGCTCTTGAGCGCGTTAGCATGTAGGCAACTTTGAATCTCCCCTCCCACAGATAACGATTAACAACCCTATTTATTCTTCTCAAAATAATCCTCAAATTCAATTTTAATTATGACACCAATAAATGATCTGGAACTAAATATGCTTTAATGTCCCCGATTATCAAATACTCGAGTCCCACTGTTCGGGCGCCATTTGTAATATTTTAATTTTGTTTCTGTTACAATGATATCTGGACTCGAGTGGTCAACACAGAAAAACACTGTTGACATAAATCATTTCTACCATAACAACTTCATAAATCATTTCGTAATAAATTCACAAATAAATTCATACTCATTTCATAACAGCTTCATAAATCATTTCATAATAAATTCACAAATAAATTCATACTCATTTCATAACAGCTTCATAAATCATTTCATAATAAATTCATAAATAAATTCATACTCATTTCATATATCATTTCATAACAACTTCATAAATCATTTCATAATAAATTCACAAATAAATTCATACTCATTTCATAACAGCTTCATAAATCATTTCATAATAAATTCATAAATCATTTCGTAATAAATTCACAAATAAATTCATACTCATTTCATATATCATTTCATAACGACTTCATAAATCATTTCGTAATAAATTCACAAATAAATTCATACTCATTTCATATATCATTTCATATATTAGCGGTTAGATTAATCTCTGCTTACAAAATCAAATGCTCACGTAAACATCTCGATGGTCCGCTCTATTTAAGATTTGACAACAAGTACTTATCTTCGCATGACCGATCGGCAACCTGCCACGATTAGTATGTGGGAGACTATGATGGGCGGAGCGTCCTTGACCTCACTCCAAAAGAGACGATAGGTCCAAGCTCCCGAAATTAGAATGGTGACAATTCCAATTGAGCGGAGGAATCGAATTGTGACCGTCTTTTACGGTGAAGATCCGTAAAAAATTATGCTCGTCCTCCTCGTCCAAGTCTCTCTTCCTTCATTCGAACACCCCAAGTGCGCCCAGCCGACCTCTTTGTAAAACTCTCCGCCGATTTCGCCCGATTTTCAAATCACACTTATATCGTTATAGATTACTTAGCGCATGACTTAGCGCACATCGTGCACAGGCGAGAGTTCGCAGACGAATGTGCCAAGACGAAGCTCTAGCCGTTCTCGCCAGCGGTGGTCAGCAAACAAAATTATTAATTTCTGTAGGGGCGAAACTCGGTACCGATTTCCGTTACCACTCTTATTATTGATTGGTGCTCGATCGATCGCATCGACTCCTATCCCCGCCTATCACACGCAGCGCCGCTTATCATATTCTACAAGTGCCGATTTGGGTCAAATTCTGCACATTTGCGGAACTAATGCGGGATCCCAATTGAATCCCGCCGGTACTTTTTTTTTACACGGGATATCGAATTTTAGTCTTCACTGCCGTACTTAAGTCGCCTGTTCTACCACAAAACACATCCATTTTAATCTTTCTTATAGTGATTTAAAATAAAATGATTTGATCGTTAAGAAATTCAAAGATCCGATTATCCGTCAGGAAATCTGAGCCAAATTTATCTTCATCTTATCATAATAATAAATAAATAAGCAGATACTTTGAACTATGTAACAGTTTTTTAAAAAAATTTTTCTGTTGCACAGAATAATTAAAATTTCTTTGGTACTCACTTGAATGGTTCACAGATATCGGATAACACCAGAACGCTACGATCAGCAACTGGTGCCAGAAAGTGACGACGACTTCGACGTAGTGACGGCTCAACTTCGTCCATTGTCGCTCGAGGCTGCGGATCTCCGGATGGGAGTAGCGAGTTTCTGCAAAGCATTCCCTTGGCACTTTGTCGTCGATCGACAGCTCGAACTCGTTCAACTCGGGGTCGGATTTATGCGCATCTTTGGCCAAAATCTCAGCATACTCGGTCGCGAGATATCGACCTACTTCGTATTCACACGGCCCCGTGGCGTCACTCTGACCTTTCACGAGATTTTGAAAAGGGCGAACACACCCTTTGTACTGGCACTGCAAAAGCCTCAAGGCGCCGATAAATTTCCAGCCGAGGTAATGTCTTTTGTAAACGGCCCCAAGCTAAATCCACCATCGATCGACCTGTGTACTCTCATATCAACCCTCTTTATCCTTCCAATCTTTTTTAATGAAAAAAACCGCCGAATCCTCGCTCGTACACTAAAATACCTCATCGATTACTATCACTTATGGTTTCTCCGTTACATCCTTAACTGAATTCCCAGAATTCTTAAGAATTCAGTAATATTACACATTTATACAAATCACTACAATTCTTCGGAATTTTTAAGACTTCATTGTCATTCATTCGTATTTAACTAAAAATTTGTTCAATCTCATGACAAGTAGAAAATAATTTACGGCTGAGATGATGAATTATTGAATTTATGTTTTTAGATATGAAGCGTTCGTTTATTTTCATCAAAACCTTGAATTTCGATTTATCGAAACATGTTCCTTGACCTAAAACATAATCGTAATTTACGGGAACCCCTGGAAATGTCGAAAAATATCTTTGCATTGTCTTTTGACTTTTCTAAAATGAAAAACTGTCATCTTAATACAGGGCTTGGAGTTGAAGGGCCAGATGGTACATTGTCCAGAATCAGATTCGATCCTTTTCGTGAGTTCGCCCTTTCTAAACGGTCTCGAGGGACTGACGGGCAGAGGGCTCTTCATCTCCGATATCCCTCTTCACGACGCGACCAGAGACGTTATTCTGGTCGGTGAGCAGGCGAGAGCTCAGGTAATAAGTTCATTGTTAATTAATATTGAAATTAAGGGGATATGGTATTCGTGTGAATTTGGGTCGACCACTCGAATAGATTACCTTTTTCTTCCCTATACTTCAATTTCACTTCGTAACTCTCCGCCTATTCGAGTGCGACGAATGCCTCTGCAAATCGGTTCCGTTCTACATCGCACCGGGATTACATTCCTATGCGCGCATATTGTACTCTGTATATATATGTGTATATATACATAGCCGGCTTCCTTTTGTCACGCAGGATGGCTTAAGGCGACGCATGGACAAATTGAAAAGCTCGATCGAGGAAGCCAACCGTGCAGTCGATGCCGAAAGGGAAAAGAACGTCAGTCTGCTTCATCTCATCTTTCCACCGGACATTGCTAAACGCTTGTGGCTTGGTATGCAATGTTTACATAAACAATTTCTTTTTTATTCTCAAGAATAACACGAAGAAAAACCATTCGGTAAAAATGCGAGGTTTATGGATTTCTTTATCAATAAATTAACCTAGCGATTGAAGTAGCAGGAAAAAAATATAGAAAGCCCTCTCAACAAATAAAAAAAATTCAGACACATTTTTATTTCATAATCAAATTAAAGAAAAAAAATTCCATACCAAATCTGATTTCTAAAATTTGCTTTAGCTAATATATGCGAATTTAAGTGAATTTTGGCATGCAATGTTTACGTGAACAATTTCTTATTTATTCTAAAGAATAACACGAAGAAAAACCATCCGGTAAAAATGCGAGGTTTTATGGATTTCTTTATTAATAAATTAACCCAGCGAATGAAGTAGCAGGAAAAAAGTATGAAAAACCCTCTCAACAAATAAGAAAAATTCAAAGACATATTTTTATTGTATAATCAATTTTTTTTTTAATTTCCATACCAAATCTAATTTTTTAAATTTACTTTAGCTAATACATGCAAATTTAAGTGAAATATTCATTGTACTTTTATTTAGCTATAAAAAATTGAAATCTTCGAAAAAGGGTAAACGGATATCAAAGAGTAAAGAGTTAACAACGAGATTCATATTCATATGAAAATGGCCGCAAATAATAGATCTGCTCGGAAATTGAATCATATATCAGGTTAATTAAACATTAACTGATAATGTAATTTCAGATTCCCATTGTTAAACCAATAATAAAGAGATTGCGAACTGCCATAGAAATCGAATAATCCTAACTGTTGCATGCCACGAATAATCTATTCAAGTTTGAATGGACTTGCAAAATTAATTACGCGCAGAACTGGAGCCTGAAGAAGCTCCTTAAAACCATCTTAGGCATTCAATTACTCGAGCGAACAATTGAGAATTGCCTAATAGTTCTCGCACTCGTGAAAGCTTTCCGTTTATTCAGTTAGGAATTTCACTGCCGACAATTGCGGCTGACAGGTGTATATGAACGAGAGTAAGGATTGTGGAACGAGCGGAGATTCTTGAGAAACTGCTGACTCGTTGGATTACCCAAGCTTCTATGATGCCCACTTGTACTTGGAAATACCCAAATTCCGCATATCCAACGTCTAGTACTATGATTAATGATTCAGTGGTTCGCAAAGTGACTACTAATTCATGACGACGGCGGAAGTTAGGAGACCTGATATAGAAAATAATAAATCATTACTTTCCAAATCCATCCGCAACTTTCAGAGTTATTATTTTTTTCATACATTCCGAAATTGTTGAATCGTTGCAATATCTGAATAAATCTATAAAGATATTTTCAGACATTTTTTTAAATTACACATACGAAGTTTTGGAATCTTGATCAAACATTTTCATTAAAAAGTAATGGAAAGTGCTCAGACTCAATAATATAAATAACCTAAAACATTGTTTAAAAATTTGGATATATTCGAAAAAACCTCCGCTAAGGCACCAAACTTTTTTACAAGATTTATTCGATAGTCATTTCTACGCCGAAACTTTTCAGTTGTCGCTTACGAACTGAAATGCAATTCATTTTTAATTCAAGATAGTGGCACTTACGTCATCACAGTTCGAAAATTTGAAACCTATTTTTTCCTAACCTATTAGGCAGATATAGCTCAAATTTGGACAGAATGTGCAGACGAACGGCAAAAATAGCCTAATCGTCTGACTCCTCAAAACTCAAAGCCGTTTGTTCGACAGAACGGGGAAACAAAAAAAAAGTGAGGTTAAGTACAAGAACCATATAGACCTTTAACATTGGGCGATGAAATTCCCAGCGGCGTATCACTCTTTTATAAAAACAGAATCTCAAGATAAAGCAATAATTTATTTTCAACAAATTTTTGAAAATCTCTTGCGTAACTGTTTGATATCAATTTTTCATGAGGTTACTCGTGATTATTTCTTTCTACAAGAAGAAAAATGTACGGCTCTGCCGACCGAATATCTGACTGCTAGAGCTATTTTCAAGTCTGTCGGCATAGCAGTGAAACTGCCCAGTTCCAACAGCTGAACCCTTCCGCTTTACGTCATCCGCTTGTAGAAGCGAAACGGTATAGCTGTAGGAACTGAACGATGGCTAACTTCCAGCGATCGAAAAAATGTTGAGGTTACGAAGGATAGCCAGCGTCACGATCGATCTGCGCGAGTCTTGCCGGTCGTCGCCATCCACGTTTCTAGCATACGCGCATCGCTCTTCCAATTGAGCGTGTAGCTCCTGCACCGGCGCGTATTGCTCCCACAGCTATACTGGGATTCTTACAGCACCCGACTAACAAAATTTTTCCAGTAACTAAAGCATACGGTTCTGAGTACTCTCTCGCATAGATATAGTAACGAATACAATGCCAGCAATACGATATTACTGCTAGAGCAATACGCATTGGTTATGTAAGTAAATTCATGGTTATAAAAAGAAATATGGACGCAGCAATACTTTTTTTTGTTGCTGTCGCCATAAATTTTCCTCAGTGTATAAGATTTTACCGATGGTTTTACAATGACGCACCCGCTAGATGAATCAGAGTCCATGCGTTTTAGGAACGAAAAATACCTACAGGGTATCATAAAACGGTGGCTGAAGGGTAAAGTAGGAAACTGCGAGGGACGTCCTGTTAAACCGGATGTAGCTTTACGATCGCGCCACTAACTGCTGTTCTAAATCATAGCGTCTTTTTGCCTTAACGAGACTCTGACTGGGTCAGTAAAACTAATTCCCTTGAACATCCGATAGGCGAGACGATCGAAGCAAAGACGTATGCAGATGTGACGATGTTATTCAGCGACATTGTCGGCTTCACGGCGATCTGCTCGACAGCGACGCCAATGATGGTCATCAACATGCTACAAAATCTGTACGAGCGATTCGACCTTTTTTGCGGACAGCTGGACGTGTATAAGGTGCGAATACAAAAGCCAAAAATAAAATATGCAAATGATTTTGTTTGATAAATATCTTACCTTTTATTTGTTTCATACCTATGTTTTTCTTTTTACATACATATTTGTGTCGCCATTTTTCATGAAAGGCCGATTTGTTGTGTACACCATTATTACCATTTTTTTTGTCATTGGAATTTCGACCAATAGAATCGACGCATTTGGTCTCGTGTGGGTGAACTTAGTCAATTTTATTTCGGATATTTTTTGAATATCTCCTAAAAAATTACTAGGCAATAAAAACAATTTCTGAACAACTTTAAACCTGAACAAGCTTTACAACTGTCAATCATCTAACGAAACGTGATCTGAACAATGAGCCGATTTGACAAGCAATCGATACAAAATATTGATCAGAAAATTTCTATTGGCCAAAATTTGGATGGGAAAAATAATCCGACAAATACCCCTCGCACTTCAAAATTAATCGGGTATTTCCCTCGAACTTCCTTTCATACGAACATCCCTCACACAAGCGTTCCAGATTTTTTAACGGGCAAAACTTGACGCTCTTGTTTGTATGCAACGAAGTTATCGGGAAATATCCAATAATTTTGAAGCTCTTGCAGTATTATACCGAAGAAATCTCGAGGACTAAGTACAAAAATACGTCATAAATTTCCATCGTTTTTAAGTAAAAATACTTGACAAATAGCATTGCCAAAAAAAAATCGGTAACGACTAATATTTCGTTTGAAGCTTTTTTCCATGCCATTAGTACAACGTTACGAAGAAATTATTCGTTTTTAATTTTTACACTTTTTATTCAACGACGAAAAAAATGTTTTTTTTTGCTGAACTTTGGGTATCTTGATTACTCCAATTATATGGTAATTAATAATGATAGGCCTGCTGTCACTAATATATTATTACGTGCAAATGCTCGTTGATCCTCTGCTCGATAGAGGAGCCAAGAATGTCACCAATGCTGTCTCTCTACATACAGATCTTAATCAGCAAATTATTCAACGAGGCGCAAAGAAAATCCCAAAGGGGAATCCCCAGATTTTCGTGCTAGTGTCCGCCCACTAGCAGCTCGTGGTCCCCTTGATCCACGCTCAGCGATTACTCGCCTTATTTCGAGATAACCGGATGCAGGAGCACTAATTTGTTTCATTCCTCGAA
Organism: Clistopyga incitator; assembly: GCA_947507545.1. NCBI lineage: Eukaryota > Metazoa > Arthropoda > Insecta > Hymenoptera > Ichneumonidae > Clistopyga > Clistopyga incitator. Next base: position 9,821,062 of record OX382171.1, on the reverse strand, counting down.
AATGATTCGCGCGCGTAACTGAAAGCCAATGCTATCGACAAACGAATCAGTGTGTTATTATCGATCACGAATAAAGTCAATTAGATATGCTTTATCTAATTATAATTGACATGCCATTTCTATGATCAAATTCTCAGGTGGAGACAATCGGTGATGCCTACTGCGTTGCGTGCGGTCTTCACAGAAACACAAACACCCACGCACAGCAGATAGCATGGATGGCCTTGATGATGATTGAGACCTGCTCGCAGCACTTAACACACGAAGGCAAGCCCATAAAGGTAAGTTCAATAATTTTGTAATTTTCGTGAAAGTTGGACCTCCATCTATCGAACTGCCAACTATTTTTCCGTCCAAAGATAATTAATTCACAGAGTGAGTAATTACAGTGTCATTGACTGACATTCCGATTGAAAAATGTTAGCCAGCCCATTTTCAAACAAGGGATGTTATGAAAAAATTTTAAATACTGACTCAACTAAAACAGGTCCTGGAATCATATTTTAATGCTGATTTATACATTTTTTCTTAGAAGCATACATAAGATTGAATAGTTTTTTACTAAATCATGACCCTTTTTTTTTATTCTTCGATTCCGAATTTTTATAAAAAACCTTATTTACACAACGTTCAGGATTTTGATAGCAACTATATTAGTTAGATTCATCAATAATTAAAAAATACCGTTTAATTACTTACAGAATAATTATAAAAAGTGAGTTAATACACGATGGGTCATTAGAACTCTTGATTCTATTACCCGATAAAAACTGAATTCCCTCCCATAATCCTTAGAATATTTTGATCAAGGGGCACAGTCATACCATAAATAAATCAGTTACGGAACACCAAACAACTCAATAGGAGCCACGTACATTCAGATGGGCTCACGTAGTAACGCAGAATGAACCGTCCGGGAATATTGCTGGGGTAAAAAAGATGGAGAAGAAAAATCAGCCTAGCGTTGCTAATTGCAATCGAGAGCCGCGAATAAAATCCAAGCGAATTATCTTCTCGCTTCGTCGATTCCCGATAATCCGCAGGATGCGCTGCTGGCAACATAGCAGCTTGGGTTCACTTTTTAGAAAGTTCTTCCAGCTCAGTGATCCACTATACCTCGTTATTGTATACATCCGTGAATGATGCGTCACGGATACTCCGCCGCTGCTGCTAAAGCTCGAAAAAAATATTGAAACTTTTCCAATTTAAGAGGTTCTACACGGGGGAAATCGAAAAGACAGGTCAGCCGCGACCACTGCGCTTAAGAATCTTTTTCCGAAGGCAAAGTACATAAAGGGCAGAAAGTAGAAAACTTTTGGGCTCGAGTCAGATGCAACACGTCCGAAACCTTATGTACTTTTACGATAGTTTAACGTCGTAAAGAGTTTCATATCCTAAAAGGGTTAATTCCCTTAGACCCAACGGTTGTAAATCTGACTCGGTGGTATCACAGTCAAGGAAAAGTTTGAAACTTTGGAATAGCTACATTTTATTTTATTTCATTTTTTATATCCACTTTACAGTTGAACTTTGTCCTATATTCACTGAACGATTCGTGTACATTTTTTTACTAAAATAATCTATCAAATTGGTAAACAGAAAGTGAAAACGTTTGAAGAAAAAAAAGATCTTTCCTCTAAATTAATTACAATGCGTCACAAAAATAAACCCATTATATTATTATTGTTTTTATTGTCACACTTACTTTTGTATATATAACTTTCAAATAATGCATATTGTATTGTTGATAAAATAAATTAATTAATAGAGTGAGATCGAAATTTTCGGAGTAATATCGTTTGCAACGATATACACTATTATCTCATTGCAGAATATTATCAAATAACCGCATATGTTTGATCTCTCACAGGTGATAATGTACCATGGTACAGATACAGCCCTTTGAACAGGCTTCAAACGTTTCCACATGCGGCAGGGACAGTTTCGTAGCACACAAAGCAATATATAATATGATAATGGTAATTAGTCGTTGACGCGAGGATCCAACAAGCCCTCTATGCCTGTTCACGAAAGTTCAAAGGCCGCATGCGCCAGGTCTCTCATTATGAAATTAAGACGTTGCTTCACCTGTTACTTGAAGATATTTTCCCTCATGGCAGCCAATAATTAAAAATTAAATATGAATGTACGTCTTAGGGGATATTAATAACATTAACTTGAAGTAATAACAATTCCAAAAAGCTATTAATAAATTGATTTTATGAAATGAAATTGTTAAATAACAATTTAGAATATTTTTGTTTTTTAGTTTATTTTTTTCAGTAGAAGAACTTTTTTACAATAATTTAATTACATATGATTCAACAATTATGTCTCAAGAATAATTTAATAAAAGTTCCAGAATGTTCAACCAAATTGGTTTAACCGTATTTAAAAAAAGACGGTGCATCCAAAATCGAAAGTAGAAAAAACGCTGTATACTACACGCTTAAGGGAAAACATCCAAGGTTTTTTTTAATGACCTGGAAAAATTTGGGGAGGGACGGTTTGATTTAATGGTGTGAAGATTTAAACGAATTTAGCTTCTCTTCTCATGCGTATCAAAAATCGTTCACCATTGCGATTACAAATTGGCTACAATCTTGTGGTATTAGAAGTTTCACTTTCGTTTTAAGTATTTGCATCTCGGTTGAACAGCCTGGAAATCCATGAAATTAAAATTGTTGTTTCATCTGACTGCTCACTAATTTTAAAACATTTATTTTAGATGCGCATTGGTGTTCACACTGGAATGGTTCTGGCCGGTGTCGTCGGCAAGAAAATGCCGAGGTATTGTCTATTCGGGCACAACGTTACTATAGCGAATAAGTTCGAATCAACCAGCGAACCCCTTCGCATCAACATTAGTCCAACGACTTACGAGTAAGTCATGAGTAATATTTCACTTTTATAACTATTAATATTCAGAGTCCGTGAAATAGTTGGTTAAAAATATTTACTGTTCCTTAAAATATTCTGTACCCTTTCTTTCTCGTTCTGAAAAGAATTAATATTTAGAATTGGTCAAAAATAGTTACTTGGTTGAAATATTTATTGTTATTGAAAATATTGAATGCCTTTTCGTTAATAACAAAATCATATTTCAATTGCGCAAAACAAACGAGTCAGCGATGAATCTGTTGCAGATTTTCCAAACAGAAATTCTGGAAGATTTCCACCATTTTATATTTATTATTTATCAGTGAAATAAAGGGACCGAAAATATTGTTCGCAGGTGTCTCATCCAGAGACCAGGATTTATATTGGAGGAGAGGACCAAGGACAATCTGCCGAAGGAGATGCCAGCCAACGAATCAGGAACATGCCATTTTCTGAACGGTTACAAACACCAAGAAGTCGATGAGAGCGAGTCATTGGAAGTTCACATTCAGGCAGCGATCAAAGAATTCGGTATCAGTGGCAGTGTGTAGATATAAAATTGTCGTCTCATATGCATTAAACACAGACACCACATACATACATGAGATATGCAACCAATGACAAAAATGTCAATGGCGTATGTAACGATGAATTTATATGATCTAAATATAAATATATGAATAAATATAAATGAATAGATATGTATATAAAACACACTCATGAGTTATATTTAAGGGAGATCCGGCGATAATCATTAGCACCGATGCAAATTTACAGATAAACCGTATAATTATACGATTATTATTGATATCATTATTAATATTGGTAAATATTAATATAGTATTGAGGGCACTAAGAATTATGTTGAAGCATGGACAATGCCACTATCGACCTCATAGACATTAGATATGGAATTGAGCTTGATTGAGTCTGTAGATAATAGTACATTGTGATACTAGTGCGAGAAAGCGGCCGTTATCGCGCGAAGGTTAGGTAGGCGCACGAGAGGAGGCGAATGCACTGCTTCCTAACCTCCGCGGGACGGTCGCCTTGTCACACAAGTGTCACATACTATTTTTTGTAACGAATGTCAACGTACTGTCGCACATCTTCGTGCCGGCAAAACATTGCAAAAAATCATCTTGTAGACAGTTTCACACACGCCAATGTGTGCGTGAAGTTATCTACAGAATTCTAGATAACTTCACGCACCAGATGACGTACGTCAAATTGTCTGTGTTTAAGTGAGCATAATACGCGATCTCACACACGCTTTGTAGACACGAAATGGGCAACATTACGAGCTACAAAAAACAATAATCTGTGAAGGTAAGGGATAATAGCGTCCGGGTAAAACACAATATTTGTACAGGATGATCTAGTCCGAAAATCATTATGCACTTGAGCGAGGAGTGAACCAGTAAAGATTGCAAATCAAATAATTTTCTCTTCGAAACCCATTATATTTTTGTTGTTGTTCTATTTCTTCCAGTTCAGCCTTATTTGCGCCTGTGAAACTTCCGTAGTCCAATAATATAAAAACTACAAAATTTTAACCAAAAAGACAATTTTCCCAATTCTCCCGTGTGCTGAATTTGATTTCTCTTGGAAACGATATAATTTTAAGCAACGCGAAGTGTTCTCGTCCACCAAAAATAAACAAATAAAAAATACAGTATCTATAGAAGGAAGTGTAAAATATCTTTCTTATTAAACAAAGTGAATATAGTCCAAGTTAGACAATAGAATTTGTAGAAATTGTAATTTTCCTCAAACACGGATCATCTTACAGAAGATTGAATTACAGTCCAGATAGACAGATCATACAAAACGGTCACAGCTGACGCCATAAATGTGACAGGTTCTGTATATGTTGCATTCAGGGCATATGTCAAAATGTTGTGCACTTTATTTTACTGTGAGTTTGTAATATAAATTACAGTCACTGAAGACACATCACGGGGGCTTAAAACGTGTCATGTTTTAATGTCATTGCGTAGTACCCAAAACTTCTTTTCGCCAAAACCAAATTTTACATGAGTTCTTACAATAATTTGGCACACATTCGAAAGGTTAATTTTATCTCTTCAGAAATGGTTCATGTTCAAAGAGCAAGTTCCATTACACTGTAACGGAAATGTACAAGATGAAACCGAATTTGCCTTCCCCTAAAATGTTAAAAAGATGCTGGAGTAAAATTGCTTTATCGGCATCGCCCAGGAAACATGGGATATGTTTTGGTATACACTATTCATCATTATTGCGCTACGTATATGCTTTATATTTGACAGCGATGTAATAGGATGCGGAAAATGTTCGGGGCCTTTGCCAAATCCATACCAAATACGCGAACCCAGTATACGCAAGTTTGGTTTGTAGAATCGACATTCTGAAGGTTCTGGAATATTTGGAAAAGGTTAAAGAATTGGCGACTGATCTGATTTGACATATACAAGTTCCAGAAACGATTATATCTTACAGCGAAGATCTGTTAACATATCGTCTGCGGCAATATTGGTTTTCGGAACTTTCTGTAATTTTTTTTTAGTTTCGCTTAGGTTTTTGGTCATAATTGGACCGGACCCCGAACCCTACAAGTCACTATTACATCCCTGTCAAATATAAAGCATATACGTAGCGTAATAATCTTGAATATAGTGTATACTAAGAGAGAATTAGTCTTGCGATCTCAACTTCCTTCGCGACGGTTGACTTAATAAATAACAGACCATAACGTCGCCCTGCAGAATTCTTGAACCGAGGGCAACGTTCTCGGGTTTCGTCCAAACGATCAACCGTGTCAGAGAAATTTGGATTACAGTTTTTGTTACCATCCGAGTAGTTTCCCACTTAATCACTTTCACGCAAATCGGATTATAGTTTCGGTTACCGATCACAATTTCTCAAGATATCACTGAAAAAAAAAAACTTGAAATTTACAAACTTGGTACATTAAACAAGAATTAATGTACGCGATACTGTAAGTTTACAGATCTTTCGTAAAATTAATGAGCCGGACATTACCATTACAGAACCTTGTAATGTAAGAACCTTGTATAATAATTTTGTTTTTTTTTGTAATCAGGAGATCGGGACTCGAGTGGTCAAACCAGAAAATCAGTGTTGATATAACGCTTTCGAACATTTAATATATATATATAGCGGAATTTCGCTATACTTCATTCATTTACTACAAGGCCTTATCCATCGACACATCATTTCATTACACATAGTATTTTCATAATTCATTTCAATTTAACATTTCAAATCATGTCATAATAATTTCATAAATCAATTCATAAATCATTTCACAATAATTTCATAGATTCTTTCATGATAATTTCCTAAATCATTATTCATACCAAAACGCATTGACAATAATTGCATTTTCCAAATAAAATTTCATTTCATACACCATAATTCAGATCATAAACCATTGTTCATACCAGAACACATTCACAATAATTGCATTTATTTAAATAGAAAATTGCTCCCAATCTATAGAAGCGGTACTTAGCTTACCGAGATAGTCCCATAGATAGATAGATCGCTCGCCCGCTCGACCATTACGCCGCTGACGTCACGGTCCTGTCCAGCGTATCGTGATACACCCCGACACAACGGTCGGAAACTTTTTCCGTGCAAATGAAAATTCGAAATATTGGAGGCTCCAATTGTCTTTGAATAATTTTGGGTTCGGGTTCTCCTTGAGGTATTGATCCTTTCCGGAGGCAGGCACCAATCTCTGGCTGAATGAATGAATGGCGCTATGCCGCCCAGCCGACCTTATAATTATAATAGGGTTTATTCGGCGTGATTATTTATGCACGCGAATTTTGATATGACTGATACTTAACTATATACAAAAAAAATCTCATACCTTCTTTTCGATGTCTCACACACTTACATTCACGGAGTCACTTTTTATTTGATGTAGAGTGCAAATTGCCGTGAAATACAATAATTGACGATTTGCGTAGTTGACTTCCTACTATCGTGGCATGCTATCGTGAGATATCGTGGACGACTGGGGCGAATGGGAGTTCGCACTCGCCTGTGTCGCTATATACCATAGAGTATTAAATAGATGAGTCTGCCTTACAGGTATGAAAACAAGAGCGGATGAGCGTGCGCTCGATCGTTACCAGCGGTCGATAGGCGATCGAGCGGGGGTGGACAAATCGCGCGAACATAATCGTATATTTTCTCACACTTGTAAAAAAATTGTCAATAGACGTAATGTTTCCTGAACAAGTTATTGAAATTTAATGAACAGTTTTGTAAAATTCCAGCATATCCATTGAAATGAATGCGAAAATTCATTGAATTTACAACGCTATTGTAACGGGGTAGCATTGCATATAAGAAGACGATTCGAATAAGAGAGAAGCATAGGTGACATTAGCGCAGTGGTTAGCGCTCTGACTTAGGAATGAACATTCCGGGTTCGATCCCCAGAGATCACCATATCTGTTCTCTCTTCGATACTTCGGCAATGCATCCACATTATCATCCTACACACATCCCCGAATTCTCAGCCCAACCTTTACACTATCGTCACTCCGATTTCAACAGGACGTCCCTGCCCCCGGCCAGGGTTTGGCATTTCGTCGCCGTTAGATGGCCAATTCCGGCCGCGTTTCGCACAAACGAAGTGCGGCTGTGGTGGCCGTATAAACCCAAGCTAAATTTAGCTAAATGGAAGTTGATATATCAAAAAAAGTATTAAATCGTATTATTTTGAGACGATTTTGATACTGAATTTAATACTTTTTCTCCGCGATTTTCGGGTATTAAAAAAGTATCACATGGGTATTAAATGCAGTATTAAATCGTATTATTTTAAGACGATTTTAATACTGAATTTAATACTTTTTCTCCGCGATTTTCGGGTATTAAAAAAAGTATCACATGGGTATTAAATGCAGTATTAAATCGAATTATTTTGAGACGATTTTAATACTGAATTTAATACTTTTTCTCCGCGATTTTCGGGTATTACAAAAAGTATCACATGGGTATTAAATGCAGTATTAAATCGTATTATTTTGAGACGATTTTAATACTGCATTTAATACTTTTTCTCCGCGATTTTCGGGTATTAAAAAAAGAATAGAATGGTGTTGGTTATTATAAGAGTTTCCAAATCGCAATAAAAGCGATTAAGTATTATAAGATTATTGAGAGAATATTGAATCGTATGGAACATAAAAAAATTGTAATTCTTTTTTAAATATTTAATACTCGAAGTATGAAAAAAGTATTATCCATTAAGTCAGAAATGTTTTCAGCAATTGAATAATATTATATGAAGAATAAGTCGTAAATTCTAAAATAGAGATCGAGAAATATGCCAATGAATAGATGGAATTATTTGATAGATTGAATACTATGAATGATTACCTGTTAAATTATCCGGCGCGTCCTGGACATTTTATAGACTCCATAGACACAGCTAGTCGACACCAAGTTTTTCATGCAGAACACAATTTTCTTCAATAAAATATTTTCACCAGCGATTACATCAAATCCGATAACCTCAAATGGCGATGTTTCAGTCACGTCACGTTATAGACAACTGAACGTCTCGAAATAACAAACGGTTACGTGAAATAGTTACATAGTCACGAGTTAAGAACGACATTGCGGACTACAGATGGCGTAGTATATATACTTATATGCAGCACGCATGTTACATTTTTTTCAAAAATTACTGAATAAATTTAAATTCAAACAAAACAAATTTGTTTCATTCAGTCATTTATTGAATCGATTCAATTATTTATTTATTCGATGACGTAATTAAACAAGAATGCGCAGTAGAACCTTGCACATTGCTGCTTCATTATATTATAGCTCGAGACGACGCGAAAGGTATTTTTAATATAATTAATAAAATTCGTTACCATATCCCCCTATTTTACGCGCAAGGTCTAATGACAACGACATCCGCGCGCGGAAAACAATCACAAATACTCAGATCCACATCCATACTTGGTACCTTTACTCTTAGGATCTCGCAATTAATGGTTAAAGGTTTCATAATACTTCCTGATACTATCACGGTTATAGATCCCTTCCGAATATTCGGGTTCTCAGGATCCGCAAGAATACACGCATTGGTCATTGACTTCAACGACAACATAATGAGCATAATTTTAATGAAAAAAAAAAAAAACTGAAAAAACCTGATCAGAAGCCTCAGTTCAACATTGATATGGATAAATTGATAAAGCGTAGTACCATAAAGGAAAAGCGGTATACGGACGAGAAGCTTTATCCAGTGAGATCCGCCAACGGCCGTGAGCCAAATCCGTAGTTAACATTGATTTGACACCGTGACACTTTTGCAAACGTTCTTCGATGCGTTGAGACGATCCGTTGTCTGACTCAAGAACGTTGTTCATCAACCGAGTGTCTAGACGAATTCGGATGCGATCCTCAGTCTTGATCACGATCCGGCAGTAAGGACTCACAGATCGCCCGATAATTTCATTTTGAAGCATGCCGTCATATTCATTTTCAACAGCGGGGCAAAGATACATTGGTAGAGGAGATGATCTTTGAACACCAGCTTCAGCATCAATTAGACGGATACGATACGTGCTTCTTGAAATCGACCAGCCGATTATCGACTTGTTCCCGTTGAGAAAACGCTAATTCGGTAAGATCGTGGGAAAGATGGTGGACATCATCGAAAAAATTATGGTCTTTGCCTTTGATGCATAGGCGACAAGATGTTCCCTAAAATGGAACATCTTTTTGGGTTTCTTGCTTCACAAACATGAATGAAAGTAGCTCTTCGGAATCCATCCTCCGAACATCCACTGGGCTGGACAGAAATGGACAGTTGACCCTTAATACGCACACGGACAGGTATCGAGTAAAACTCAGCCAATAACGCAGTCTTGAAAATGTCATAGGTCGGGCACAGTTGTCGATGTGCACTATACCATGCACGTGCTTTACCATTCAAAGCCCCCTCTACGACAAACATCTAACCCTCTCGAGGAATACGCTTTACCAACATATATTCATCGATTAGCTCTAAAAACTCCCGAGGATCTGTTTTGAGCTCATTTTCAAATCTCTGAACTTTAATGTCAATTTGTAAAGATGTTAAGCCTCTGATCAAACCATTTAAAAAATCTGGATTACCCTCATCTTGCGGATCCCTGGGATTATCTCTTAAATTATCTATCTGCTCTTGCTGTCTTCCAATGAGAAGGCGCATATTTCGAATTTCATCGAAAAGGTCACCCCCTTCCTATTGTTCAAATGCCACGCGTTCTGCGGCTAACGCCTTTTTGTCCTGTCGAAGACGCGCACGCTTTTCCTCCATTCCGTGTAGATCTTCTAAATTTGTTACCGTAACGTTATTAACAATACAATGGCTCGTGAAATATAACAATTAGTTATACAAAATTTAGAGAACGTACGGAAAGGCGGAATTACAATAAAAGTAACGCTATGCTGTATCTGCCGGAAAGCGTACGATACACCCCTCCCATAACTTCATTCTTTTTATACAACATTGTATTGCGCGCCGATTCCAACTATCTTTCTCTCGAGTATCCGCTTGACTAGATAATTGTAAGGATACCAATCCGCTGATAACGATTCAGTATTGTAATCGGTAAAACAGGGCGATGCTTTCCTCGACAGATGGTCGTAGGGCGAAAATATCGATAATCGATGAAAATTTTTTACACTTTCTGAAAATTTAAAGAAGTATATTATGGAATTGGATATTACTGTGGCCTGCGCGCGTCATGTACTCGCAAAATCTCAGTAATATCCAAAAAAAAAAGGTGTTGGTTAGGTGGATCCATTCGATATTTGAACGCAAAGTCGTATTAGTAAGGGAGCAAAGAACCTCTGTCTTTTTTTTTTCTTTCCACCCAGCTCATTTTACTTGACGATTTTTCTGATAAGCAACTATGGGACCCTTGCGGGTCTTACAATAATTTGGGTTGGAGTTCCCATGAAGAACTTATAATATTGCGAGTAGAGAGGGCCTTGGGGGACTTCGAATAATCCGGGTAGTAATAATCTGGCGGTTGAGAGATCATAAACCCGATTCGAAAGTCTCATATCCCTTTGTATATTAAGTTTACTCGCATTTTTATAGAGTGGAGTGCATCATGAAATAGAGTGCAACATCACATTCCGTGGAACTCACATAAACAAAAGTTTCATATGGAGTGCAAAATCACGTAAAGTCTTAAATCACATGGAGCACAATGTTACGTGGAGTAAAAGCTCACATAAACAAAAGTATCACATGGAGTGCAACATCACATGGAGTGCAACGTCTCATTTAGTGCAACGTCTCATGGAGTGCAACATCACACGAAGTTCAAAGTCACATGGAGTGTCTCGTTTGTGGTGTCTGGATATTGTTTCCACAAATAATTTCACTCAAGCTCAGTCGCATTGGCGCGGAGAGCAACGAAACATTTATTTGAATTTGCAATTTTTAAATAAAAACAGACCGATATCAGCTGTTCAACATTAATTGCTATAGCCTGCTCTGCAATGTCTGTACATTTAAACACATGTTCTGGTAAATAATGCAACAACTCACGCGAGAGTATTGAAGATAAAGTACATGGTTTGATGATTGCGTACGATAGGGCGTAGCACTCACAAGCGTTCTCGGCCAGGCATTCGCAGTTGTGCACTCTTATAAACGAATGAATTATACCAATGAATAGTTTACCATTGTAACAGAATTGCACACACGTATTGTTGTACTTCACACGACGCGAATATGACTGCGCTGCATAGAGGCACCGGTCTTTTCTCAGCCTCGAAAACGTCTCGAACTTCCGCCCGACAATGTTCATGCGTGTTACGGCTTCAGATACGATCTCGGGTAGCAGATTCACTTCACGTCGTCGTCCAACACTGTGAATTCCGTCAACCAAATGTTCCAGTCTCATCTTCATCTTAGCACTGGATAGCTGGCTACAAAAAAAATATGCAGCGCTGCCATGCACAAGATTCTGATGTCTAAGTGTTGTCAGCCCGAGAATCGTCGAAACAGCCGAACAAATCTATAGTTCGGGGCCGCGACTACTATGGACTAGTTTTTTTATTTGGCCATTCATGTTTTTATATGGAAAACACGACGTAACCCATAGGGTCCGAAATTACGTACTATTTCGGGAATATGCAGTAGTTGGTGTACGTTACACGACATGTATTGCGGTCCGTACACTGTTTCGAATCTATTAACGAATTCCGTCAATGATTTCGTGGCATACTCCAGCGTTTTTGGGGAGATGCTGGACTGATAAAGCGCGTAAATAGGTATGACAAACATGCAATAGTGTTCGAATATATCCGGTTTCATTAAGTCGTGCAGGATTGGCAGCGAGTAATAGAAGAGCCAAGCTTTTAACTCGTTTGCCTTCCAGTACTTGAGGTGCTTAGCAATGGATCGCGGTCGTCGTTGTACGAAATCTGGTGGGGTGAAAGCTTCCAGACGTGCGTCGACGAGGTTGATGATATTCCAACGCGACCCACGGTGAGAACTATAAGTACAATCGAACATGAACGTGCACAGTTGCTTTACAATTCCAGAGAAAATACAATGCATCGAATCAAACACGGATGTTCTTATGATGCACAAACAACCTCAACATGGTATGTCATTTAACCCCATATACCGGTTCCTTTATTCGCTGAGCTTCATCCGCGAATGCTCTAGTTTCTTCCTCAGTTCTTGGATTCGGATAAGGAGGCTTGAACGGATAAGTCCATCGGCGTTCTACTGTTTTCCCTTTCAACTTACATTTAGAACAACCGTACTTGCCATTGAACTGGGTCATATTAAGAAATAATGTTTTTGCAGGAAGATCACACATTCCACAGATCACAATTCCTCTAACTTTTACCGGAGCTTCTTTCGATGGAATATCCAAATCGACTCCTTCATGAATAACGTTGAGAGCCGTATGTAATGGATTCATAAACAGATTGGGTGCTGGTTTGTACGGTCCAAACCACAACCCAGCTAGCAAAATGTTTTCTGTTTTCGTCCTTTCAGCGTACGGAAGTTCGTTGATGCTGAGGTAAAATGGCCAAATTTGATAGTTGGATGATTTACAGATGGACACTCCGTCAGTGTTCCATGTAAACGATATATTATTTGGATTAGAAAGGAACCCATTGTCACCACTGAGTTCTTTGTAGACTTCACCGTCATAGATGTCCTCCAAGTTGGCCGTGCTTTCCTTCGTACGATTGAATCGATGTTGCAAAAGTTCGTAAAAACCGCGACGTTTAAACAAAACTTGCAGTTGATTAAAAATCGGTATTTCTATGAAGTACGAAACGCCTTCAGATCTGTTACACCTTTTGCAAATGCTCTCACTCGTCTGGAGATGGCCATAGCAAGCAGAACACAAGTAATGCTTCACAATAGGATAATTGATCTTGCGAAAATGCTTACGAAAAAGGTAGACGGTCGTTTTCATTAAATTTGGTTGCAGGCAGTGTAAAGATATCAGGGATAGAAGGTCACATAAGGTAAACGTATCAATGGCGGGACGTTTAAGGCAATGTCTGTTTTGTATACCAATTTTCGCATCCATATATTTATTATTTTAGCAAATGGTGGTAAAAAATCGTAAGCTTAGAGTTTCTAGTTTCCGAAATGCATACAATAAAAATATTTTTGATTGTGTGAAAAACAGTTATTAATTAAAACGCTGAAAAATGTAGAATGTACCAATGTTGGGACGGGTATTTTTCTACATATCCCGATCCCGGGACGTGAAATGTACGTATCGGTGGACACATAAGAGTATTTGTAAGAGTTATTTTTTATATTTTCTTAATTGAATTCTTGATATATACAAATATTCATACAGAGTCCCTCAATTGGGACCTGTCCCGCCATTGGTACGTTTACCTTAATGCTGAGCCAGTCAGGTTGTTGCAAAGAACAAACATTAAAATGGAGACCATACTCTCACCCAATGTGATGGATGATCCAGCGTAAAGAGCCTGATCGGCATTGTGATTTGCGTCGTCCATCTCGCCGTCGTTTAATTCAATATCTGAATCGTTGAAGATATCATCGTTGGCTGCATTGCAATCGTTCTCGTCTCTCCGCAATTCAACTGTTGAGCATATCGATATGTGACTGATAATGCAATAATTTGAAACCTTCACGGCAACACTGATTTTTCTTTTTTCAACTCAAGCAACTATCTTTCACGGAATATTCAACATTATCAAAGTTACTGCTAACAAGGAACGTCACTTAAGTGTCCCTCTCCGATTTCAATGAAACTCAACTATGTTGTAGCCCTGGTAAAACTACGAGACACATTTTTTTTTAATGCGGAAAAACGGTTTTACAGGGTGAAATCAACCCCCAAAGTTCGGCATTTAGAGAGGTGATAATACAGCTTCACCTAGAAGGGATTGACCGATTTCAATGAAAGAAAAACTAAAATGTTTCTCATCACGAGTAATGAAAAGTTCACCAGAAAAACATAAATAAATTCTCTCTTGTGGGGGTGAACTACCCCTAAATTATCTATCTTTCACCCTATTTAAAATACTTACCGATGGAATTTCATGAAACTGGTATCATTTGGGAGAGCTAGTAAAATAAAAGTTTACGTATTTTTGCATTTTTGCGGGAAACCATGTTTAAGAGAGTAAACCACCCCCTTCATATCAATGTATGAATTTCCATATAGAACCTCATCTCGCGCAATTTTCAAGTGAATATTGGTTTGAAATATTCTCGTTAGTGAAAATGAATAACCGGTAAATGAAAATTAACGTATTACTGGGAATTAAGGGGATAAACTGTCGACTCAATTCGATCGCTTTTCGGATCTATTAACAATTCCCCAAGTAACTTCAATGAAACTTGCCTAACATGAAGAATGGCGACGTAAGATGAAATGATTTACCCTTTCAGATTGACGAAGAGCATTCTTAAGGGGTTCATCTGACTATAACGCAAGAATACTTTATTTCTTGCATAGATTCTCTATCCTCGCAATTCATCCGCATTTGTAAATCCGAAATTTATACATTCAGTAAAAATTCAAAATTGATACTTTGAATATCCATTATTTACCTTAAGGGTGTAAACGACCTGCTCGTGTTGATTATTTTATTATGGATTTTGAATTCAAATATTAATTTGATACAGTAATATATTTTCTGTAATATCCAACAGCCGAGGAAGAACAACATTGCCTTAAATTTAGAAAATTCATTTAAGCGTTACAAATTCCATTCAAATTAATATAATATTCAAATTACAAGTAGAGTATTAATTCTTCTTCAATTGCTGTAATTTTGAAGAAAATATATCTATGTATATTAATTTTATAGAATTTTTAATTTATTTGAAAAATGTATACTCTCTAACTTTCGTAGAAATTCGCCGATATGGCTAAAAGTTCTTCATAACTAGAGAGACGTTAATTGCTGTTTGGTATTGAATTTCGACACATTCGGTAAGACGGTTCTGATTTTATAGAATTTTGAATTCTTGTAAAAAATAAAAATTTTGCTATAAATCACGTCGAATCTCAGCAAATTAACTGAAATGTTCTACAAACGGAAAATAACATACAGCCCTATTGTGTACCAAATTTGGTGCTGATCGGTAAAGTCGTTCAAATTTTACAACAATTTGAATATTTGAAAAAATAGCAATTTTCGCCTTAACATCCGCAAAAGTTAATAAAGAAAAACAAAAGTTTGTGCGTAATAAAAATGAGATGTGCCGGTCATTCATTCATTTATTCAAAACAAGGATGCAAAGTAGAACCTCGCACATTGCTTCCTCATTAAATTTTGCTCTTCAGAAAGATTCCTCTATGAGGAAGCATAACGTGGTTAAACTAGTAAATATTGAGATCCCATTATCGCATGGCACTTAAAAATCGTATTTTAAATCATAGAATCAGTGTGAATTTTTTCGGATTGTTAAAAACGGCGTTTTTGAAATTGGTTTTTTTGGAAGATTTAAAAATGTTACTGGTGGCGGAAAAATCTGAAAAAAAAAAATTGGAGGCCTTCATGAGTCGGTAATAACGTCATATTAAAAAATGAACAAAATCAATGATAGTGATGGTCATGGTCTTCTGATCTGTTTTTAATTACGCTTATCTTTTTTTTTTATAAAAAAGGCCGTCGCTCCCGAACCAAACGCCGCGGTAGGCGCCGCTCATGTCAACAACAAGGGGTGGCTTCCTCTCAGCGGGGGCATGAGGACGGCCAGCGGCGTAAGGTCAATCAGCGGGGTGGAAATCGCCATAGACAAGATATCGGTCAGCGCTGGAACAACGATCAGCGCTGGATCAACGGCCAGCGCTGGAACGATGGCCAGAGGCCTAGATATGATCACCGGTCTACAACCGGACAAGTCAATTCCATGCAGGTCATGTTAATCCAACTCCTCTGGGATATGCGCTGAAAGAATTAAATTATAATATATCATTCGAAATAAAAAATAAAATTCTGGAAATTAAAAAATAAATATCGTGAAATTTATTATAAAAATTAGAACCTTGCACTGTGCTTGCTCATTATATGTTGCTCTTTTGCAACCACTTCTACTTTTGATGTCGAAGAAGCTGGGACATTCACATTCGATTTTTTAAATAAAAACTATACTCGAATTATGAGCTATTTATCGGCGAAAAAATATATATTCCAGATCCATCCCTTATACTGGAAACATCCCTTATACAGGCGTCAACAACTAAACAAAAAAGAAAATAATAGGCGCACCGGAAAAAAAAGTACATGTGATTTATCGGCTATTTATCGGCGCTCGAATGAAATTAATTTCGATAAAATCATACGATTCCGTCAGCACGACATTACACTCGGTAGCACTTCTCATACATTTTTTACAAAGCGTATTATGCAATACAGAGCGCCAGAGCGATCATTATATGACGGTTATAAAGTTGATTGCACGAGCCGAACTCGTACCACAGACATCACTCACCATCGGCTCGTACTGTTGTGATACTCGATCGTAAGGGTCTGCTTTATATTTATTTTTGAAAAATATATTTGCTACATAAATGTATTACAGAAGGCTACAGAATTTAGAATTTCATAGGCTCGTGTGTCTGTTTGTTCTCTCATAGGAGAAGGTTTATTTTAATGGCAACAATTTTTTCGAGTATTTCACGACAGGACAGTCAGAATAGCCTAAAACATTGAGGAAAGCTGTATGTGAAGAGTATGTGTATGTAAGTTTCAAAGCCTCCTCTATGAAGCATCGTTCAGCTATTTTGCGTTTGTCACGATAAAATAGTGAGCGATGAGATTTCAATCTCTTGAACTGATAGCAAAATACAGGTTATCAAGTCGTGAGAAATGCCAAAGCACAAAGTTTTTATTGGGGACTACGGCCGTAGCAGCCGGTATGCTATAAAAAAAAGAGCTCGTGATACACCGTATAACATAATTATACCTGGTGAGGAAGTTGACTACGAAGATATCCCACCATCATTGAACTCCGACGCCAGGTGAGGTTACGCTACTTAAATTTCTAACAAAAAAATATATAAAAATGATGAAAAGTAGAACATTACACATTGCTTCCTCATTAAATTTTTCTATTTAGGTAGCAACCTCTATGAGAAAATATTGTGAATGATTTTGGCTTCCGCATAGAGGAAGCTTTGTAAAGAGCAAAATGTAATGAGGAAGAAATGTTCAAATTTCTCCGGTGCATCCTTGTTTTGAATGAATAAATAATTCACCGGCAAATCTCATTTTTATTAGGCATAGACTTTTGTCTTATAGCGATCAGCACCAAATTTGGTTCATAAAATGGCTGTATGTTATTTTTCATTTGTAGAACATTTCAGTTGATTTGTTGCGATTTGACGTGATTTGCATGAAAATTATTATTTTTTACCAAACTTCAAAATTTTATAAAATCCAAACCGCTCTACCGATTTTGTCGAAATTCAATACGAAACAGCGTTGAACGTGTCTCTAGTTATGGAGAACTATTCAGCCATAACGTCGAACTTTTACAACAGTTAGAGAGTATACGACATATATTTTTTCTAAATATATATAATCAGTATACATAGATATATTTTCTTTAAAATCACAGCAATTGAAGAGGAGTTACTACTCTACTTGCATGCCAAATTTGAGCTCGATTGATCGTGCCATTTGCGAGTTATGGATACTCAAAATCACCTAAAATGTCGTGAAAAATAGTTTTACAAATGTGTCTGTATGTGTGTTCCAGGAACCGAAAATTTAATCGTCCATAACTCTCAAATAGTACGATCAATCGAGCTCAAATTTGGCACGCAAGTAGAGTAGTAACTCATCTTCAGTTGCTGTCATTTTTAAGAAAATATTTTTATGTATACTTATTATATAGAATTTTAAAAAAATGTCGTATACTCTCTAACTTTTGTAAAGATTCGCGGATATGGCTAAATAGTTCTTCATAACAAGAAACGCGTTAAATGCTGCTTGGTATTCAATTTCGACAAAATCAGTAAAGCAGTTCGGATTTTATGTAATTTTTAATATTTGTAAAAAAATAAAATTTTGCTATAAGTCACGTCTAATCTCAACAAATCAACTTAAATGTTCTACAAATGAAAAATAACATACAGCAATACTGTATACTAAATTTGGTTTTCATCGGTAAAATCGTTTAAATTTTACACCATTTTGAATATTTGAAAAAATATATATTTTCGCTGTAACTTCAGCAAAAGTTGAGAAAGTAAGACAAAAGTTTATGCCTAATAAAAATGAGGTGTGCCGGTGATTTATTCATTTGTTCAAAACAAGGATGCAAAGTAGGATCTTGCACATTGCATCCTCATCAAATTTTGCTATTTACAAAGCTTTCTCTATGAGGAAGCCAAAATTAATTGCAATACTTCCTCGTAGAGGCTTCGTGAAGAGCAAAATTTAATTAGGAAGCAATGTGCAAGGTTCTACTTTGCATCCTTTTTTTTTGTTCTGCTCGTTCGAAACATTTTGTAGTATACAAAACTTTCCATGTCGAAAAAGCTAGGACATCGACATTCTATTTTTTACATAAAAACTATACCGAAATTATCGGCCAAGTATCGGCTATTTATTGGCTCAAAAAGATAGTCTCCAGCTCCATCCCTTATACCGGAAACGTGTGGATGTCCTAGATTCCAGCGAAGCTAAAACAATAGGCGCACCGAAAATAACTTTATACGAAAATCATCGGCTATTTATCGATTCTCGAAAAAACTGAGATACGATCGAATCGCATGACCCGTTCAGAAGAAACCACTGCCTGAGTTTGAAAACAGCCTTTTTTAAATATCTCGCATAAAAACAAAGCTAGGACCTCTTAATCATCTTAAAATTTATGTTAATTTAACGGCTCGACATTTTCATAACAACCGATTTTCCATCTTGACCCCTTGACATGATAGAAACCACCCCCTTAAGCCATATGATTATAATTCAGCGTACAGTGTCATCCACATGCGATGTTTTTTTTTTATTTGTTAAGGCGTATACTACTATGGTCATTAGCCGAGACCTACTGTTTATAGTGGAATCTGAACCACTTGCAGTTCGCAAAGCCTCCGAAAAAATCTTTGGCCCTGACCGGGAATCGAACCCGGACCTACTGCGTGTGAGCCGCGCTCCGATCCACTCGGCCACGCTCACCCTTAACTCAGCGTACAGTGTCATCCACATGCGATGTTTTCGATAAAAACTATACCAAAATGATCAGTTAATTATCAGCTATTTATCGAAGCAGAAAGTTATTTTCCAGCTCCATCCCTTATACCGGAAACATTCTTTATATGAACATCCACAACTGAAAAAGGTTAATAATAGGCACACCTGAAGAAACTTTATACGATAATTATCGGCTAGTTATCGGCTCTCTGATTGCAATAACAGATTTCACTGAACCCAGGGGGTGGTTTTTAGCGAAGGGGTCGTACGATTCAATGGAAACTAGGTTCGATCAAGAGCCGATAAATAGCCGAAAAATAACGAATAATTCTTAATTCCGTGTCCTTTGTATTTAATTTGATGTAAGCTGTGGATGTCGTCCGTGACGTCGAAGCTGGGACATCCACAAGTGAATAAAAATAAAACAAGAAGGCGCCTTGAAAAAAAAAAAACATGTTGTTTATCGAATATTTATCGGCTTTTGAACGAATCTAGTTTCCATCGAATCGTACGACCTCATCGCAAAAAACCACTCCCTGGGTTTAGTGAAATCTGTTATTTCAATCAGCGGGTGGTTTCTGCTGACAGAATCGTACGATTTCATCGAAATTAATTTTATTCGAGAGCCGATAAATAGCCGATAAATAGCCGATAAATATCGTATAAAGTTTATTCCAGTGTGCATATTATTATCATTTTTTCAGTTGTAGATGTTGGTATAAGGAATATTTCCGGTATAAGGGATGGAGCCGAAAAAACTTGCTATTTCGATAAGTAGCTGATAATTAACAGATCATTTTGGTATAGTTTTTATTTGAAAAATCGCAAGTGGATGACACTATAAGCGGAGTTATAAGCATATAGCTTAAGGGGGTGGTTTTCATAATGATAGGGGGTGAAGCTGGAAAATCGATCTTCATGAAAATGTCGAGCCGATAAATCAAGATGAATTTCAAGGTGATTTAGGATGTCCTAGCTTTGTTTTTATGCGAGATATTTTGCAATGACTGTATTCATGCTCAGGTGATGGTTTCTCCTGAACGGGTTGTGCGAATGGTTTGATCGAACCAAAGTTTTTTTGAAAACCGATAATTCTAGTATACATTTCGATGATGTCCACCATCTTTCCCACGATCTCACCGAATTAGCGTTTTCTCAACGGGAACAAGTCGATAATCGGCTGGTCGATTTCAAGAAGCACGTATCGTATCCGCCTAATTGATGCTGAAGCTGGTGTTCAAAGATCATCTCCTGTACCAATGTATCTTCGCCCGGCTGTTGAAAATGAATATGACGGCATGCTTCAAAATGAAATTATCGGGCGATCTGTGAGTCCTTACTGCCGGATCGTGATCAAGACTGAGGATCGCATCCGAATTCGTCCAGACATTCGGTTGATAAACAACGTTCTTGAGTCAGACAACGGGTCGTCTCAACGCATCGAAGAACGTTTGCAAAAGTGTCACGGTGTCAAATCAATCTTAACTACGGATTTGGCTCACGGCCGTTGGCGGATCTCACTGGATAAAGCTTCTCGTCCGTATACCGCTTTTCCTTTATGGTACTACGCTTTATCAATTTATCCATATCAATGTTGAACTGAGGCTTCTGATCAGGTTTTTTCACAGTTTTTTTTTTTCATTAAAATTATGCTCATTATGTTGTCGTTGAAGTCAATGACCAATGCGTGTATTCTTGCGGATCCTGAGAACCCGAATATTCGGAAGGGATCTATAACCGTGATAGTATCAGGAAGTATTATGAAACCTTTAACCATTAATTGCGAGATCCTAAGAGTAAAGGTACCAAGTATGGATGTGGATCTGAGTATTTGTGATTGTTTTCCGCGCGCGGATGTCGTTGTCATTAGACCTTGCGCGTAAAATAGGGGGATATGGTAACGAATTTTATTAATTATATTAAAAATACCTTTCGCGTCGTCTCGAGCTATAATATAATGAAGCAGCAATGTGCAAGGTTCTACTGCGCATTCTTGTTTAATTACGTCATCGAATAAATAAATAATTGAATCGATTCAATAAATGACTGAATGAAACAAATTTGTTTTATTTGAATTTAAATTTATTCAGTAATTTTTGAAAAAATGTAACATGCGTGCTGCATATAAGTATATATACTACGCCATCTGTAGTCCGCATTGTCGTTCTTAACTCGTGACTATGTAACTATTTCACGTAACCGTTTGTTATTTCGAGACGTTCAGTTGTCTATAACGTGACGTGACTGAAACATCGCCATTTGAGGTTATCGGATACGATTTAATACTGCATGTAATACCCATGTGATACTTTTTTTAATACCCGAAAATCGCGGAGAAAAAGTATTAAATTCAGTATCAAAATCGTCTCAAAATAATACGATTTAATACTGCGTTTAATACCCATGTGATACTTTTTTTAATACCCGAAAATCGCGGAGAAAAAGTATTAAATTCAGTATTAAAATTGTCTTAAAATAATACGATTTAATACTGCATTTAATACCCATGAGATACTCTTTTTAATACCCGAAAATCACGGAGAAAAAGTATTAAATTCAGTATTAAAATCGTCTTAAAATAATACGATTTAATACTTTTTTTGATACCCATGTGATACGTTTTTTAATACCCGAAAATTACTGAGAAAAAATATTAAATTCAGTATTAAGAGGCAGTGATACACCCAGAAAATTTTCAACGGGGTCGGTAATATAGAGTTCTGGTCTCTATCTTAAAACCACCGCTAGATGGCGCGCCGCGCCACTTCTATCTCGTTTCAAACGGAGGCGTAGCCACACTGGGCGTAGACAGGCAATAGCTGTTCGCACTGTGACACGCCCACTTTATCGTAGCGATAGATGCATATCGAGCGAAGATCATCGCTCCCATCTCGCAGTATTGCGGAAAAAATTATGAATAATAAATATATGCCGACAATTATCAACATTTTTACTCGACTTATGTCGAGAGATCAATAAATATTGGTATCATAAAAAAAAACTTATTGAACATAAAACAGCACCGAGCGGTAATGTTTTTCAGTTGTCAGAGCATCTGCATTAAATCTAAGTGTAAATATATAAGTAAAAATGCGCGCCTAGATGCAGCGTTGATTATGCAGCGGCTCTGCAGCGCACAGCATTTTGTAGCGCGTTTCACGACTTACGTCGGCATACGGAGAAGACGCAACGATCGTTGGTCGCTTCGTTAAAAAAACGAATAACAAAAACAATATTTTATTCACACAAAGGTGGATAGTCTCTTTATTAAGCATGAAACTATGGAGCGATTAACATCACTCAAATATCAGAGCACTTCGCTCTGCTTAAAAATAAATATAATAATCTGTACACTTACTAATTAATCAGAGCACTTCGCTCTGCTTAAAAATAAATATAATAATCTGTACACTTACTAATTAATCAGAGCACTTCGCTCTGCTTAAAAATAAATATAATAATCTGTACACTTACTAATTAATCAGAGCACTTCGCTCTGCTTAAAAATAAGTATTATAAACTGTACACTTACTAATTAATCAGAGCACTTCGCTCTGCTTAAAAATAAATATTATAAACTGTACACTTACTAATTAATCAGAGCACTTCGCTCTGCTTAAAAATAAATATTATAAACTGTACACTTACTAATTAATCAGAGCACTTCGCTCTGCTTAAAAATAAATATTATAAATTGTACACTTACTAATTAATCAGAGCACTTCGCTCTGCTTAAAAATAAATATTATAAATTGTACACTTACTAATTAATCAGAGCACTTCGCTCTGCTTAAAAATAAATATTATAAATTGTACAGATTATTTTCGTTCGAAGATAATCTATACAATTATGGATAAACACCACATACCTCTTCGAAAAGTTTTTTGACTTGCTTCAGCTTCTGGTGCATTCACTTCTCGTTGCTGCTGCTGTTGTTGGTTGTCTTCAGGCTGCATTGACTCCTGTTGAACATAAAAGAAATTAATAATATGTTAATGTGATTTATGAAATATTGATTCGATTTGATTTCATGAATATTGAAGATTAAGTATTTCTCCGTTACCAGTAAGTTTGCAGAGCCTGTGGATAGCTGTTGCAGCTTATCAGTGGCTATAGATGAGTTTTGAGAAGAAAAAATTTGTCAAAAGATATTTTGAGACTCCACAGGAGGAAAAACATTGATCAGAGCACTCTTTGATACACAGCAGAGCTGGTTTCTCTGGCGAAGAGCTCTGAACAAAGTCTTTAATCAATAGAGTTCCAAAATTTCTTTCGATAACTTTCCCTCTTCATAAGTTTTTGTAGCCGCTGTGCCTCTACATAGACACTGTAGTCTATCGGTGGCTGGAGCAAAGTGCGAAGAGAGAATCATTTGTCGAAAGAAATTTTGGAACTCTATTGATTGAAGACTTTGTTCAGAGCTCTTCGACAGAGAAACCAGTTCTGCTGTGTATCGAAGAGTGCTCCGTTCAATGTTTTTTCTCCTGTGGAGTCTCAAAATATCTTTCGACAAATGTTTCTTCATACTTTTCTGCAGCCATCGATAGGCTGCAATAACTATGCACAGGCTCTGCAAACTTACTCGTGGCGGAGAAATACTTAATCCTATAATAGAATATTTTTAATGTTTTACCTGGTGATGATGAGGTTCCGAGATCCACCACCCTTGTACACTTTAAATCACTTGTTACCAAAACATTTGAATGGCCCCCATTCAATGGAGGCAGTGATACTCTACCGCAGCTCAACATTTCGAAACCTATTTTCTCGCAAAATACTCGGCAGAAATACCTCAAATTTGGCAATAATGTGCCGAATTATTGCACAATTGGGCTAACCTTCGGGCTTTTCGACACTCAATGTCGTTTGTTCAGAAGCATAAAAAACTAAAAAGGTGCGAGAGAGATAGCGCTAAGTGCGAGAGACACCGCCTTGCGAGGCAGTGATACTCCACCGCAGCTCAACATTTCGAAACCTATTTTCTCGCAAAATACTCGGCAGAAATAGCTCAAATTTGGAAATAATGTGCCGAAGTATTGCACAATTGGGCTAACCTTCGGGCTTTTCGACACTCAATGTCGTTTGTTCAGAAGAATAAAAAACCGAAAAGGTGCGAGAGAGATAGCTCTAAGTGCGAGAGAGATAGCGCTAAATGCGAGAGACGCCGCCTCGCGAGGCAGTGATACTCCACCGCAGCTCGACATTTCGAAACCTATTTTCTCGCAAAATACTAGACAGAAATAGCTCAAATTTGGAAATAATGTGCCGAAGTATTGCACAATTGGGCTAACCTTCGGGCTTTTCGACACTCAATGTAGTTTGTTCAGAAGAATAAAAAACCGAAAAGGTGCGAGAGAGATAGCTCTAAGTGCGAGAGAGATAGCGCTAAGTGCGAGAGACGCCGCCTTGCGAAGCAGTGATACTCCACCGCAGCTCGACATTTCGAAACGTATTTTCTCGCAAAATACTAGACAGAAATAGCTCAAATTTGGAAATAATGTGCCGAAGTATTGCACAATTGGGCTAACCTTCGGGCTTTTCGACACTCAATGTCGTTTGTTCAGAAGAATAAAAAACCGAAAAGGTGCGAGAGAGATAGCTCTAAGTGCGAGAGAGATAGCGCTAAGTGCGAGAGACGCCGCCTTGCGAGGCAGTGATACTCCACCGCAGCTCGACATTTCGAAACCTATTTTCTCGCAAAATACTAGACAGAAATAGCTCAAATTTGGAAATAATGTGCCGAAGTATTGCACAATTGGGCTAACCTTCGGGCTCTTCGATATTCAAAGCCATTTGCTTAGGAGAATCGATAAACCAAAAAGTGGGGTGAGGTGCGAGAGAGAGAGCCCTATAGGCGTTTGATTGCGCGACGAAATTTTCAACAAACAAATAGTTTGCATCAACTTTAAAATCCAAAAAATAGCTCATATTTCGTGGATCGGTGATACTGTTTGTACTAAATTTTTATTGTACAATTATACAGTATTCACATTAAACAATTTGATGATAACAATTCGATTTATTAAATTCAAATTTATATACATAGATCAAGAGGGCCCCGTTGTCGCTCCGCCCATCAAGGTGATGGGCGGAACGGTGTAGTCATTTCAACTGAACGTATGCGACACGTCTAGTGCGACATTTGAGTGAGGAATTTAACAGTGAGGAATGTAGCTTTCGGGTTTTGTGTATTTGTGCATTCTTTGAGCATTTCTACGGATGCTCGATCGTATTTTATTGCAAACGATTAGTGTTTTATTCAGTGGGCGCGGCCAACGAACCATCGTCGGTAACGCCATCTCTCGGATGTTCGCGGAGCTTTGCTTTTTCTCAAATTTTTGGGAGGCCGATAAGCTATGACGAAATAAATTTCAAAAGCTATTTTCTCCGGTGTTATTGCATCGATTTGGATGGAATAAAGATTAAAAAATGTGTTTTTTATCCGTGCATGGGCTAAGCTTCTGGCAATACGATCCGGTGAGCACAAAAGTAGAAATATAGTAATTACTCTAGAGGTAATTAAAACTGCAATTTTTTTTTTGGATTTCCGCAAAACCCAAAGCTTAGCCCAATTGTGCCATCATTTTTTACTTGTGTTCCAAATTTTGTTGCGATTCGATGCCTCGTTTGGAAGAAAATAGCTTTCGAAATTTCGATGTGATGCGGGCGCGGGGAGCGCGGAGGGAGGGGGTGTATCACTGCCTCTTAAAATCGTCTCAAAATAATACGATTTAATACTTTTTTTGATACTTAATATTATTTAATACTTTTTTTAATACTCAAGTCTCGAAAAAAAATATTAAATTGAGCAATAAACAGTCCGATACGCCGGACTTTTAATACTTTTTTAATATCTTTTTAATACTCTTTTAATACTTTTTTTTTTGCGCGGGAAATCCACATAGTGCAAGGAAAGGTGTCTGAGCGTAATGAGCTCATTATAAAATCTAAGTATTCTGCTTTGGAACGTCGGCTTCATTCCCATCCTTGAATTGCAAAAACGGTGAAAATTTTCTGACTTCTCCCTCCTCAACTCTCTCCCCCACATAACCTCCGCCGGCCTAGAGCTCGAAATCTGCACCTTCTATACGGAAGAAGGGGATCTAAAAAATCCGGAGTTCGGTAATTTGGTTTTGCCAAGTTGTCGAAACGTTTCTGTACACATATTGAAATTTCAGACACGATGTAGTAAACTTGAAATCTGCTTTCACTGTAATCTTACTATTGCAACCTTTATTTTTCATAAGCTTCTACTTCAAAATTCAAGCATGTATGTTCTTTAAATTTGAGTAGCGACTTGCAGAATGAACTTCATACACCGGTACACTAAATTTCAAGCAAATTTTTTTTACAGTGATGTTACATCACCTTGAAGGATATTATTTATCATTTGTTGGCAATTGAAAAATCTCCAGAATGAGCTGTTTTACCGACAACCCTTTCCGACATACAAAACAAGTTTTCCTTTGCTGATAAGATGCATTGGTGTGAAAGAATACTTGTCTCTATATGGGAGAAAAATGTTCCACTACGCGCAGCTGTAGTCAGTCTAACTATTTATTTCCGTATTTCGTATCTGCGGGCGCCAATTAGATTTATAGATAACCCTCGCGTTCAACCCAATCTGAAATTAATCCAAAAACCCAACCGTCCAACTGTTGCGTCAAACCAACCAGTTTTTGGACATGATGAACCGTTGGTTCACGGTTGGATATTATAAACCAACTCAAGTTCCGACTTTCAGCCGAGAATGGTAGTGGTTACCTGTTGGTAGATTTTTCAATACCACCCATAAACCATTTACTGGTTAGTTAGTTGTCCAAAATCGTTGGGTTATGGATGGTTTTGTAAATCAATCAACTACCGATATTGTACCTAGGAAATCGGAATAAAGGCTATTCACTAATAACCTACCTCGAGCCAACTGTTTATCGTATCGAATTAATGGTTTGTTTATGGTCGGGTTACAAAAACCAACTGAAAATCAACCTTTGAAAAGTTGGAACCTTGGTTGGTCTGGTGCACTAATTGACCGGTTGGTTTAAGGCCGACTGTGTAAAAAACGTCAAAATTCCAACTGTAAGTTACGGATGGGAGGTTCGCGAGAGAATCTAATGAACTGGCCTTTTATTCAACCTTTTACTTAACTGCCTAATACAGGGTGGGTGATTGGATGACTTGAGACTAATAGAAATGCAAAACACGAAAATATGGTTTCCAAGAAAGAGATATATAACATTTATTCAAAACATATGTAGATAATGATCTGAATATATTTTCCAATCAAGAATATACTGTTACGTCCCGGTCAACTCTTATGAGTTGCACTGGGGAGAACGTAACGGCGATCTCACTTTCGGGTCAAAGCGTTAGCTCTTTGACACCGGGGACGGAGATCTCGCCTTACGCTACCTCAATGATGTAAGAATTTTAAATCAGATGCAGCCAGTGACTGGATGATCGAGTTGTGGTACAGGGATCCAGCATGCAAATAATGGTGATTCGCCAATTTGTAAATACTCACAATTTATTCGTTAGACTTTCTGCTGGTACACTTCTAGTATTTAGTTAACTGTATTAATTGACCACGCAGGGCCGAATAGGTACTATGGAGCTTTGCGCGCTCCGTCGAAGTTAATACGTTGGTCGTAGATTTGGAACTAACTGGTTTAACTAACTAAATCCCGCTCTTATATACTAATTTGGATCGGTTGATTCGGGCGTGGGGGAATCATAAATTTGATAGAAGATCGTAAATAATGAATATAAGTAATCTATTTATGGGACCGTTGGAGGCGCATGTAATTATCCGGTAGCTAGAAAAGGGTTATCAATTATGGTATTCGATTTTATATCTCGCATTCTTGTGAGATACGAACTGAGGATTTATGGCATGCGCGTCGTCCGGTGCCTTGTGACATAAATTAGCGGGGGTCCACTTGGGTTCGGAAGAGCATTAGGGTCAATGGTCGTGATGCGATGCACGTGCGCTTTAGCTAAGGCGTTGTGTCTAGTGCGGGCGTTAGGCTTTAAAAACAAGTGCGGGTAAGGCTACGACGTCACAATACTTTGCACGTATCCTCAATCGTTCCTTTGACAGTTTACTTGGTTCAAGATGTAACGCTTTATCGTTTCTATCTTCGACGATTGACTTGAAAACCTTTCTTCCGTTACAATAAACTTTTTTGACGCTCTTCAAGAGCCGAGATTGGAACAAGTTGACAGTAAACAATTTGACACAATAAAATGTCCACACTAAAAACTGTACACCGAATAAACTTAATACAACACTATCATTACACCGGTTCATCTTTACACTGAATCAACCTATGGGGGTCGATATTTTATTGTGTCAAAATGTTATTCGGTATACAGTTGATTTCATGAAGAGGTTTTACTCTGTCAAGTTGAACTCTGTACAGTTTTTGTCATGGAAATTTTGTCCTGTTAATTTGTAGACTTAATTGACTTCAAATTTAACGAAGACGTTATATAAATTGGAACATGGTAAAATTTTCCGCACTTAAGTTAATGCAAAAGCTCCTCGTTCCACAGAGACTCCCGACAGATCCATAGGGATCCGTCCGATTTAAATAAATCCCATTTATGACTTCTATTTCCCGATTATTTTATTGTTATTTATTCATGCACGCTAAAAAATGAGAATTATTGAGAGTTCCACTGTGTATTTTCATCGTTTTATCAGTCGCATCGGAAACAACGAGTCACCCGAGATGCCACCTATTCCGTGAATATGCTGAGGATCTCAACCAGCAGAACAAGCTTTACACTCCCATCGCATCGGTAGTCGAACACCGGTCTACACTTTCGGTTTTGCTCGGCGCTGCCCTGTCCTAATTTGGACTTCGCGCGCCAGGAGCACAAAGTGTTTGTCGCTTTCCATAATTTGCGAAAAGTTAGGGGTGGCCGCTTGACCGATCGCCGTCCACAATTAATTGTGGTAGGGAAGACGTGCTCCCGTGAGCGACACATCTCGAGACATTTTCTGAAGATCGGTAGTAGAGCCATGAGCAACGTACGTCCACTAAACACTCGATTACTACGTTCCCGCACCTAATTTGTTATTATTACAAAAGACGAAAGAACGGAAGTTGCTGAGTCCCGATTACAGCGGAATGCGAGATGAGCCCCGTTTCTTGGCATTTATAGTGACTATTTCCGGTGAAGTTAGTAAAATTCCGATATATAAAAGGATTGATAAATTATCCCTCAACGACGTTATTTCACGCGTGGAAAAAGTTCGCGAGTTTTATTTGGGTATTTGTAGAAGTGCCCTGATGCTTACGGCGAGTTTCGTTTGTTGGCGCTCTTATTTTTGTTATTATTACTCGTTTGTCGGGAGTGAGTCTCGGGAAATTGCTATAGTTATAAGTTATTGTAGATCGTTGTGCGCGGGAATAATTGCGCCGTTTATAGTGAGTGTGGTTCCGTGACAATTCATCTTCGGTGAATCGAGTAGCGGAGTTTTCTCAGGAAGAGTGTAATTCCCCCAAAAAATGTGTTTTAAAAACAAAAATTGGACGCCAAGTGAAAAAAGGGATGTAGCGATCCCTAAACCAAAAAGATATCGCTTTCAAAAAACAAATTCCTTCCAAAAATATTACAAATCCAATATATTAGCCAAGTAATAAAACTTTCTACAAAAAACTTGGCGTGCCTGCGACTAGCTCCTGTACATAGTCCATGGAAGTAAGTACGGGAGAAAGCAATTCCGAACTATGTTTCTATCCCGCATGCGTTTTAAATATTTCTTGTTATGCAGGCCGGATGTCGCATGAAATAGTTAGTTCCAGATGACGTGTCGAAAATGTTGTGCGCATGCGCTGTGATCGCGATTGGCATCAAGTAATAATGTCGAATATCTGTCCATTTTTTTACTTTCTGTATGCTTTTGCAATTCCATCACATTCGGGAGGTATTGGCAAGAACCTTTAGTGGAGTCCCGATTTTTTTCCAGTCCTCGGGGGTACTGGAAAAAATCGAAACTGAGCACGGAGACGTGACCGCGGTATGTCGGTGAATGGGTATGGTATAAGTGCATTGTGAAAACTGTGTATGCTTTCGTTCAATAACAATGTATACCTTCTCACACCGAGTAATAATCAACAGTAAGTTGAATCTACAAGCACACCATTGTGTCATTATGAACCAGATTTTCGTATTCATAGATATAACATGATATATAATATTACAATTGCATTAATAGATTATTGATGGCAGATCTGTTTTTACAGATTCAATATACGCCATAAAACTTGCCTCAACAAATTGTTGATTAATCACAGTTTTGTTTATATATATTAAACATACAATATAATACTCGCTATAAAACATTTTCAATCACAGTTTTATTTTTACACAGTACGTTACTGGACGAGATGTAGTAGAGATCCACTGCTAAACGTTACGTCCCGTTTTCACTTAGAATTAGTGGGGATACGCAAGTAGAGGAATCGTGGAAAATCGAAATGCTAGAAAATCGCAACTTCACTGTACTGCCAAAGCTCAACTGTCGTAGCTGTACTGGATCCTGGCCCTGGATCCACATTAACTGGGATTTCTATGAATTTAGCGTGTATTATGGAAAGTACGAAATTAAAAGAATGATTTTCTTTCCTTCCCGCATTAATCCATTCATTTAAGGTTTATTGAAACAAACAAAATTGCAGAAGATTGCATTTCTCTCTTTAGAGCAGATTCCCTCCCTCGACTCCAAGTTAACGATGAACTTGTTCCGTTATAAGCGGACAACATTATGACGTTGCTAGATTTAAAATGCATGTTTTATCGCTGCGTTGATTTCACCTTTCAAAACTCGCCACTACATGCCCTCGAACTTCCGTCCGAATAGCCTTACAATCACATACACGTATGCAAAGTTTTTAAAAAATGTCAGCCATAATTTAAAGTTCGTTGTCCTCCCGTTCTTACTTCAATGGACTATGTACAGGAACAAATTTCCTACAAAAAAGTTCTCTTAGTAAATTTACGTAGAACGAGCCGTTTCCTTGTAATCGTGCTTCAAGCATTGATTTGTTTTTTCAAATTTTTGTATGAATTTTTTATTTTTGTAGCTACCAAACAAATTAATATTTTCAAAGATCAAATTATTTTTGTGAGAACTTTAATGCTCTACAAAAAAGGTGTCTTAACATTTTTCAGAAAATTCAATCCTTAAAGAGTTATTCCCATCAAGAGTTATTCAAGAGAGTCCCATTCCATCTCTCTGTAGCCAGAGGTCCTTGAAACGTCCCTCTGCCCACTGGTTCGACAGGGTCCTAATATAGTCCATGGAAATTGGGACAGAGCGAATAACTGCCGGATCGGTCGCTGACGCTCCGTTCCTGGCCAGGTTATGCGCCTCTTCGTTGCCCCGAATGCCTGCATGTCCAGGCACCCAAAGGACTTTTACCTTGTTGCGGCAGGTAATCTGCGACAACAGTGCGTTGCAGTCGAGCACCAGTCGCGACTTCTTCATAACGTGATGGAGAGACCCGATCGCTGCGCGGCTGTCGCTGCATATGTAAATGTGTTTACCACCGTATCCTTCGTTTAGAATAAACCTGGCACAGGTCCAGATGGCACACACCTCCGTGTGAAGAATCGAGGTGGTTTGCCCCAGTGCCAAGGACAGTCTTGTCTTGGGCCCACCACTCCAAATTCCTATTCCCACTCCTGTTCCTGTTTTGGACCCGTCTGTATACCAGACGAGTCCTCCAGGAGTCAGGCGTTCGGTTTGCTTCGCTTTCCGTCCCGCCTGCTGGGAAAGAGGATCTGATAGTTGTGGTCGAAGTTGTAGGAACGTTAACAGCAGTCCCCTTCCAGCGTCCAAATCCCCTCTAGGTCTCTGTCTTGCTGTAACAGGGAGGCATGGCCCGTTGCTGGCCTTCTCCACTTACCATTTAAGTGTAAGCGTAACGCTGCTTTCCTAGCGTTAGCTTCCGCAATGATATGAGGAGGCGTCATATTTAGGAGGGCCCCTATCGCTAGGGTCGGGGTGGTTTTCATCGCCCCGGTAACTTCTAGCCCAATGAGTCTGTAGACCCTGTCCATTGTCTTCCTGTTGGTGGCCCTCGCTAGAGCGGGCCACCAGACGAGGGAAGCATAAGTGATTTGAGGGACCAGGATGGCCGTGTATATCCACTTGACCATTCCCGGTTTTAGTCCCCATGTCTGTCCGAACGATATGTCTGTCCGATATGTGAGGGGGCTTCGGTCTGAAGCCCCTCTTCCGCGTGAAGAGCACCATCTCAGTCTTGTTGGGGTTCACCCTTAGCGACTTGGAGGTGCACCAGTCTTGCATGAGGTGGAGAGCGCGCTGCATCCTCCACGTCATCTGCGCTGAGTGGGTGCCTTTAGTCATTATCACGACGTGGTCGAACGATATGTCTGTCCGATATGTGAGGGGGCGTCGGTCTGAAGCCCCTCTTCCGCGTGAAGAGCACCATCTCAGTCTTGTTGGGGTTCACCCTTAGCGACTTGGAGGTGCACCAGTCTTGCATGAGGTGGAGAGCGCGCTGCATCCTCCACGTCATCTGCGCTGAGTGGGTGCCTTTAGTCATTATCACGACGTGGTCGGCGTAGCCCACCACGCTTACGCCGAGCGCATCGAGTGCCGTGAGTAGCCCGTCAACGACCATTATCCACAGGAGAGGGGATGTAACCTCCCCCCTGCGGACATCCCGCTTGACGTGCGCCCTGACGGTTGACCCTTTGAGTCCTGCCGTAACCGTTCTCATTCGAAGCATGAAGTGAATCTATTCGATGATAGACTCATCGACCCTGAATTCTCTCGCCGCCTCGCAAATGGCGTCGAAGGAGGTGTTGTCAAACGCCCCTTCAACATCTAGAAACACACAGAAAGCCGACTTCTTCCTGTTGAGCGTCCTCTCTATATCTTTAACGATACAGTGGAGGGCGGTTTCAACAGAACGGCCCGCCTGGTATGCATGTTATGAGGGCTGCACTGGTCTTTCTACCAGCGCTCCCTCTCTAATGTACCTATCGACCAGTCTCTCCAGCGTTTTCAGAAGGAAAGATGTTAGGCTAATAGGTATGAAGGACTTAGCTTAGTCGTAGCTACTTTTTTACCGGTTTTGGGATAAAAACGACTCTAACCTCGCGCCACGCTTTCGGCACGTATTTTAGTGCTAAGCAGGAGCGGAAGATGTCTTGGGGGAGAGGAGATACTCCTACCAAGCGCGTCCTCAGGTGGCGGATAGAGGAACGTTCTCCCTGCTTGCATAGGACAGGGGCGAAATAAAATAGTCTCCGCGGACCAAACTCAGACCACCCTGGGTCTCCGAGCCACTGGGAGTGCCCAAACCCTCACTGGACTTATCACCCGGAGGGGGAGTGGGCTGATGTGGCTAGTCCTGCCGATGTGGTTAGGGGATTCGGGGGTTTGCCACCCCTTCGGGACCTGGTCGGGTAGTGTACACTGGCCGCCGCTGTCGGAGGCGGCGGTGCCTCGAGCGAGCGTCGTCCGTCCGCGTATTCCGGGACGACAAAGCGCAGGTCGGGCCTGTGAGTACACAGGGTCAGGGCTGAATATCCGCGAGGATGTCAGCCCCTGTGGGCGTGCCCGTTC
This sequence comes from Clistopyga incitator, assembly GCA_947507545.1. Classification (NCBI taxonomy): domain Eukaryota; kingdom Metazoa; phylum Arthropoda; class Insecta; order Hymenoptera; family Ichneumonidae; genus Clistopyga; species Clistopyga incitator. Next base: position 9,786,860 of record OX382171.1, on the reverse strand, counting down.
CCGACAAAACTGCGGCCCGCTCCCTTGTACACGATGTGTGGCACCAAAAAACAACGGATGGATCCATCACAAGTCAACGACGATACGACGACAACGGAGGAGAAGAAGAGGAGGAGCAGCGAGTCGAGCGGGGCCCAAAACCCATTCGACGAAATGACCGGTAGGGCGGCAGCGAGAGACGCTAGCGGACGCGTCTCCCTTGCTGTGGACGATGGAGCGCGCCTGGCGGAGGCGGTCACCAAACTGGCCGACTTCGTAGCCGGCCACAAGAATGTCCACAAGGAGATCAAGGACGCGGCACGGATAATTTCTCGGCTATGGAGGAAGGCCAGGTGGGAGGAGAAGACGATGCCACCAGCAACGGCATCGCCACGGTTGCCCCCACCTAAGGAGAGTAAGGTGGGGACAACGCAAACGTCCCCTCAAACAGCAACCACCGACGTGCAGCCGGTCAAGCGGCCCCGGGAATCTCCGGGGGAAACAAGCGCAAACAAGCGCCGACCCTCACCGACACCGAGGACCCCGGAGACCTGGACGGAGGTGGTGAAGAAGAAGAGAAAAAAAAAGAATGAAGACAGGAAGAAGAAGGTGGGACCCGAAGCAGCAGCCCAGAAGAGGACTGAGGCCAAGCATGCCCCAGCAAAGACCCGGCCCCCTTGTCCGACGGGGGAAACCCCGAAGGACAAGACACGGACGGAACAGCGGCAGCAGCAACACCCGGTAACCGCCAAAAGACCGACTGCGGCGAAAGCCCAGAAGAGAAAAACCCGACAGGATGCGATCGTCATCAAGAGTGCCGGGGATACCTCTCTGGGCGACGTTCTGAAGGCCCTAAAGGCTGACGAACAGCTCGTAGCGGTGGGAAAGGCGGTCACCAAGGTCCGGAGAACCGGAGCTGGTGACCTGCTCCTCACCTTGGGAGGAAAAGAGGGCCCCACGCGGCAACTGTGCGCGGAGGCCCTCAGAAAGTCATTGGGGCAGACGGCGACAGTCGTTGAAAAAACCCCAATGGCTGAGTTGGAGGTGAGGGACCTGGACGAGTCGACCACGGCCGACGAAGTCCAGCAATCTCTCGCCAAAATAACGGAGGAGCAGGTGCCGCTGGAGCATATCCGACTAAGGATGGCCTACGGTCGCACCCAGGTTGCACGGGTGCGCTTACCCAGGGCCCAGTGCGATAAGGCACTGGCGTCTGGGACCCTGCGAATCGGATGGGTCAACTGCAGGACCCGCCCGGTGGAAAGGGCAGAGCGGTGCTACCGGTGCTGGGGCACGGGGCACATCGCGGCAAAGTGCGGTAACAAAGACCGGTCAAAAGACTGCCTGCGATGCGGCGAGACCGGCCACTTCGCCTCGGTGTGCCGAGGTGGGCGGCAGGCGCCAGCGCCACCACCACCTCCACGAGAAGGAAATGCGGCGGCACCTGTTGAGGAACAACAGAAGGAAGACGGGAGCGACGGAGGAGCCGAACAGACATGCCCAACAGCATGAGGCTCCTCCAGCTAAACCTCAACAGGTGCCAGGCCGCACACGATCTCCTGACGCAGGACGTAAGAAAGGAGAACGTGGACGTGGCCATAATCAGCGAATGCTATAGAGGCGGGACGCAGCGAGGCGAACGGTGGCGTACGGACAACGCCAGCCTCGCTGCAATCTGGGCCTGCGGGGAAACCCCGTTCGGGCCAGCCCCCTCTAGGCGCGGGGATGGCTACGTCCATGGCGAAATAGGCGGTGTTCACATCTTTAGCTGCTATTTCTCGCCCAATGAGCCCCTCAAACGTTTCGAGGACGCCCTCACGGTCCTAGTGAGGGAGGCTCGCACGCTGACCCCCCTTGTGATTGCCGGCGACTTCAACGCCTGGTCAACACAATGGGGGTCCAGAACAACAAACCCGAGAGGGAGAGCCCTTATAGATGCGATGGCGACGCTCGACGTGGTGCTCGCAAACGAGGGAAACATCCCGACGTTCACGGGGGTGGGAGCGGGGTCCATCGTAGACCTCACCTTCGTCTCCCCCACCCTCTACAAGGGGGAGGGGAACTGGAGAGTGGGCCAAGGGTACACCGGCAGTGATCATCAGGCGATCCTGTTCGAGGTGTACCCCATCAAGAGACCTACCCGTGGTGGCCGCAAGCCAATCTCCCCCCGATGGAAAGTTCGGGACTTCGACGAGAACACCTTCGTCGAGGCGCTGGGGCTGTGGCAGCCTGAAATTGTCACACCCCCCGGTGCCCCCTCGAATGCGAGCGCGGACACCATGGCGAGCGGCCTGATGCAGCAGCTCTCCCGAGCGTGCGATGCCTCTATGCGCACCAGCAAGGGGTGCGCGAGGGGTTCACCGGTGTACTGGTGGAGCGACACCATCTCCGAGCTACGGAGACGGTGCCTTGCCTCGCGACGCCGGTACACACGGGTGAGAAGGAGAAGACGGTCAGCACCGGAAGCGGCTGATGTTCCCCGAACACTGGAGGCCGCTGAAGGACTCCGGCCACTTGAGGCGGCTGAGGAGGAACTCCGCCGGGAGTACGCCGAGACAAGGCGAGTCCTGCGGAAGGAGATAAAACTAAGGAAGCGCCAGTGCTGGAAGGACATCTGCGCCGAGCTGGACGCAGACCCGTTGGGCAGAGCTTACAAGATTGCCGCCAAAAAGATGAAGCAGAGCCAGCCGAGGATGGAGGAAGCCGACATCGTAAGGATCGTCGGCAGCCTCTTCCCTGACGTCGGCCGAACCGTCCTCCAACTCCGGCAGGAGGGCGATAATAACAACAACGTGGCGCACGACGACATCCCACCGGTCACACGGGAGGAGGTCGTAGACGCGTGTCTGAGCTTCGGTGGGAGGAAAGCGCCGGGCCTGGATGGGATACCAAACCTGGCGCTGAGGGCGGCGGTCAAAGCCGCTCCAGCACTCTTCACCGGAGTGTACGATGCGTGTCTCCGCGGGGGCGTCTTCCCGGGCGTATGGAAAAGGCAACGTCTTGTTCTGATCCAGAAACCCGGGAAACCTCCTGGTGATCCATCCTCGTATCGCCCGCTGTGCATGCTTGACACGGCGGGAAAGATCCTGGAGAAGATCATCCGGGGACGTCTCCGCGGCCACGTCGATCGCGACCTCGCGGGGAACCAGTACGGGTTCCGACCCGCGAGGTCGTCGACGGACGCCGTGGAGGAGGTGAAGCGGCTGGCTATGCAATGCATTGGCGGCCCCACCCGGAAGAGAAAGCTCTGCCTCATGGTCGCGCTGGACATCAAGAACGCGTTCAACTCGGCCAGATGGGACAAGATCTGGGAGGCCCTCTATCGGGACTTTAACGTCCCTGGGTACCTGATGAAGATGATCGGCAGCTACCTCAGTGACAGGGTACTGCTTGCGGAAACTACCACCGGGGCCAGGGAGTTCAACATCACAGCGGGCGTCCCGCAGGGATCGGTACTCGGCCCTGACCTGTGGAACGTCCTCTACAACGGCCTGCTGACGCTCCCCATGCCGGGGGACTGTCGGCTGGTGGCGTACGCGGACGACGTTGCGGTGCTCATACCGGGCACCGGCTGCGACGTCATCGGCGGGCTCTACCAGACGGTTATGGCAACCGTCTGGAACTGGATGGAGTCAGTAGGCCTCTCCCTGGCCATACACAAGACAGAGGCGGTACTCTTCACCGGGAGGAAGGTCAGGACCTCTATGGATCTGACTTTCCGGGGCTGCACGATCAGCAGCCAACCGGCTATCAGGTACCTAGGCGTGATGCTGGACCAACGGCTGAATTTCAAGGAGCACCTCAGGTGCGTGGGCGGTAAAGCCACCGCCACGGTTGGTGGTATAAGGAGGGTTCTGCCCAACATCGGAGGGCCGCGTGGTGCCAGAAGAAGGGTGCTTGCTTGTGTGAGCACCTCGATCCTGCTCTACGCGGCGCCGGTTTGGGCGGAACAAACGAGGATTCCTGCGTACCTGAGGCTCGTTGCCCCCGCTCACAGGACAAGTGCACTGAGAATCGCATGCGCCTACAGGACAGTATCCGGGGATGCGGTCCAGGTCATCGCTGGCCTGCCACCCCTGGATCTGCTCGCTGAGGAGCGCATGCGACAATACAGAAGGAAAAAGAGCCAAACCAACGGGCGAGAAGCGGGGGCCGAAGAGGCGGCGCCAGCATCAGCAACGACGGAGAGGGCTGCCACTCTATTGGAGTGGCAAAGGCGATGGGACGAGTCCAGCAAGGGCCGATGGACCCATCGCCTGATACCAGACTTGGAGGCGTGGATCACCAGGGAGCACGGTGAGGTGAACTACTACCTCACCCAAATACTCACGGGACAGGGGGGTTACCTGAAGTATCTCCACTGGATAGGGGCAGCAACAACATCTGACTGCCCCGAGTGCCCTGGGACCACGGAGACAGCGGAGCACGTCCTGCTCGAATGCCCCCGTTTCGAGCAGGACAGGGGGGTATGGGAGAGCAGCACCGGCAGCCGCATCGCAACCTCAGCCTACGTGGCCGTAATGCTGCGCTCCCAGCGTGCCTGGGATGCTGGCTGCGAACTGGCGGCCAGCATCATGCGAGTGCTCCACGAGAGGGAAGAAGCCGAAACACCAGCACGGTGCTTCCAAAGGAGGTAAGACGGATAGGGTGACACCTTAAAAGGTCGGTCGGCATAGCCGAGGCTCACCCCCCGCGAAGCAATGACTAGCGTCGGTACCGCGGGGGGATCAGGAGCGGAACAGAGAGGGGGTTTTAGTGGGTATGGGACGAAATACTCGAGTCCCACACTACCCGCGGGTGTTCATAAAGAATTTCCCCCTCTCTTACAAAAAAAAAAGGAGCGGAAGATGTGATTAAGGTGTGCGGTAAGCAGGTCCCCTCCCGCCTGAAGGAGGGCAAGGAATATTCCGTCCACCCCTGGACTTTCATACCGGTCAAAAGTCCTGATCGCCGATCGTATTCTGCTGTCTGTGACAGCCTTAGTTGCCGCAGCCCAGTCGCCTGGTCTGCTGGCTCTTGGCGCCTCTACTTGAGGTTGTTCCCGGCTCGTGAGTTCCGAGCCTGGGAAATGCACCTCAAATAGGTGCGCTAGCGCTTCTTCGTGGGGACCTGGTTGCTATTCCCTATCAGAGAGAGGGTTATCAGTCGGTGGTCGGAAAGAGTGTCCTCCTTGCTGACCCGCCAGCTCATTGTCGCTTGGGCCACTTTGGGTGAGCCCAGCGTCAAGTCGATTACCTCCTGCCTGCGTGAGGTAACGAAAGTCGGTTTGGATCCCCTATTTAGGATCTCAAGCTCCGTCGTAGAAAGGTACTCTAGAAGGGAGGTTCCTCTCTCGTTTATATCTGAGCTGCCCCATATGGTGTGGTGCGAGTTTTCATCGCACCCCACCAACAGGTTCAGTCGTTTGCTTTTGCAGAAATGCACCAGCTCTCTGAGTTCCCTCGTCGGAGGGGATTCCGCAGAGTCGTATGGGAGGTGCGCCGACGCTATTACTAGTTCAGACGTCCCGCCCCCGATACGCAGCTTGATCCTTGTGGCTGAGCCGTGTGGCATCATGCCTCTTGCTAACGAAGAGGCAGGCCCGTGGCCCTGCTCCCGCGCAGACATAGCTCAATGAGCCTATGTCTGCACTAATGCCCCTCACTAGTCCCCTGTATACCCAGGGTTCTTGTATTACTGCTATATCTGTTTGCAGTCTTGCAAGGTGCCGGCTCAGGAGAGCCGTGGCCGCCTTGCAGTGCTGCAGGTTAATCTGCGACATTTTGGTTATTCCTGCAGTCATCTTTGCTGCGGGCGTTACCTCGTTCGCGTTTAGTGCAGGGAGGGGAGGGGGGAAGGGATGTGGGATTGGAGAAGGGTGGTTGAGAGGGGTAGGATTGTGGGGTGGGTGTGGGGCCTGGCAAGCCATAGCTTACAAGTCTACCACCTCCACGTTGTCCGATGGGGCAGTATACCCGGACAACGTGCTAGACGGCGGGGGCCGACTCCTCGGAGTCAGAGTGAGCACCTTTTAAGTGCCCCTTTGACGAGGGTCCCCGTTTTTTGAGCCAGTGCTCCGTGGGGTATCTGGTGGCGCTTGTCATATTAGCCTTCGCAGGCATCATGTGGCTCGCGCCATCTGTCCCCCTTACTACTTCTACCGAAGCCGTCAGGATCGGGGACTGCAGGGGATACGCTTGCGGTCGAAATCCCTTTGGGTGGGGCCCCGTCCGTCAGCGCGATCCCTGTCGATGGTCCCGCGGTCGGTACTTTCCGCGCTGCCGCCATGGTGCCTCTCTGGCCTCCCTTGGCCGCCCCGGGCTTGGCGCTGACCCGGTAAAAACGGGCCCTCGTCAGTCCGAAGTGGGGGTTCAGGTTGGCAGCCTCCAGCACTTTTAGTGAGGAGGCAACCACATCTACCACTAGGTGTTCGCTTTCATTTACCGTTTTCCTGTCTCACACCCTCCACAGGTGTGTGCGCAGGTCCCGGTTGTGTCACTGTAAGCGCTGATAGATTTCCTCCATCGATTTACCAATCGCGTCATGGACCACGGTCGTCAGCTCAGTGATCTTGGGCAGCTCCTCCCTTTCTATGGCAAGGAGAGAGGCTCCGTTCCATCGTCACAAGCTGGGGGCCGTCCTTCGCAACCACGCTTTAGCACCCTCATCGGTACAGGTCACCGACAGGGCTCCCTGGTCGTACCGATAGCCGTCGAAACGTGGTGCCTCGTCCCCCATGGGGGTAAAGTCCAGGACTTCGAGCAGCGCCGCCACGACCAGCTCGCCCTTCTTCTGGCCGAGGACCGCAGTGGGGTAGTCCGATGACACGATGGCCATCTTCTTATCCGTCACTGCCGCATCCCCGTAACCAGTCGGTTTGGGGTAGACTCTGGCCTTCTTTGCGTCGTTCAGAATCTCTGGAGGAGCGTAGTCCGCGGACCTGGGCCTTTTCGGACCCTGGACCACGGGTTGCAGAGCGTCCGAAGTCACGCTGGGCTGCTGCTCCGAGGGTGGAATTTGCTCTGCCAGTTTGGCTTTGCGCGCCCTCCTCCTCGCAGCACCACTGCGTCTCTTCTTCTTCCCCGTGTGTTGTAAGGGTTCGGTGAGACCAGCTTTCGCTGATCCCTCTTTCCCCTCTGTAATGTCGATTACAAAGCCGCAGATATCTGTCAAGTTCGAAGGGGCCGAAGCCCCCTCGACCCCGGCGGTCTCCACGGTCATTGCTTCCGCGTTAGTGGATGGATGTGTCTCCATGGAGACTCCATCATCCTGTGGGGTCTTCTATTATAATGGTGTCCATATGGGTCCCACGAGTTGTTAGGAAAAGAATTCCGCCCCCCCAGAGCCTGCTTAGGGGGGTAAGGCAAGGTACAATTCGGGATTGCCTGGTACCCAAAGGGCATCGTTAGTGACACTACATCCCTAGTGCCATGCATCCCATAGGCACGATAGCTTTCACCGTAGGATTCGGGGAGGTGGTCCGCAGCGGAGCCCCCCCCCCCCTCCCCCCCAATGCGTATTTTATCCCGCTAGGTTCCCGTATGACTCCCGCAGGCCAGATCCGAGCGTGCTCCCGTCTTGTGCCCTGGTCGCCAAAACAACGCCACGTTCACGCGACCGTGAAGACTCCCGAGTCCTGGTCCCCTCCTTCCGCCACTCGGAGACGCGCTCGGTAGGCAGCTCAACCATGTTGCCCGCTCTTCTTTACAAAGATTAGGCAACGCCGAGCCTACGTAAATTTATTAAGAGAGCTTTTTTTGTAGGAAATTTAATTTCCGTCAAAAATATTAGTAGATCAAATTTTTCAGATTCATAATTTACGAGTTTTGGGTAATAAATACGGTAGTTGTAAAAAAATCGATAGTTGTAATGATACAACCCTTAATATTAATATTGAGGGCTCAAACTTTCAGGATAATTTTTTTATGTCATCATGAACAATATTTTCAGAGTACCATTAAAAAAAAATTGTTCCTTTTTTTTGGCCCAGTCTAATACATATATACGTCACAGCGTATGTGACACGGGGATCGCATCATTCGTCAGTGCATCAGTGAATTTATGAATTACCATTAGTGTATTTTTTCGACTCTTCGTAATTTCTAGTCGACGAAAAATCTTGCGTTTCGCGAACTCACACAACCTTAGACGTCTCCTCGCACGTACGTGGCTAGGTATTTGACCACACTTCACAAACGAAAAATGTATCACAGCCAATATTTTTTATTATTTTTTCTCTTTCTTATGAGTGCTGTCGCTAAAATCTGTCGTTTTAATGCTGATATATCTGACTTCGTAATTTCGCCATACCACACAAATTTAAATGTCCCTTTCACATATACGAAATGACGTAGCGTGTGACATCACGAGAATAACAAGTTTTTCGAATAGGAGATATCACTGCCCACGCGTCCCAACCGAAAAATGTGAGGTGGCCAATATTTTTTATTTACTTTTTTCTTTCCAATGAGTGCTGTCGCTAAAAAATCTGTCGTTTTAATGCTAAGATTTGACATCGTCGTTTATGCGTGGGGTATTCATATATATATATATATATATATATATATTGTGACCTATTTTTCCGGTAACAGACCGATTATTCAGTCTTCTGGTCGATAGCACAAAACACGAAAAGAAAATAAAAATCGGGAACCGTCACCTTCGGCCGTCCACCCTCGCTCGCGCATCCGCAAACCCGGTGGGCGCAGGTTAATTTTTGTTCCACCTGTATTAACGAACCGGTATGTCCGAGGGATCGAGTGGGCGACTCAATCCCCAAACTCCAAATCGAAAGTTTGGGGTAAAACTCGCGATCGGGATCAAAACCGAACGAATCGGTAGCTTAGTTGATTTTTGAGGTCGCGTAAAATTAACAAACGCAACTGGATGCACTCGCGGGAGCGAACGGTTGCGGAATGGCACGGCCGCTCAGTCTGCTAGGTTTGGTAGAGAGGGTCGCGGCAAGGTGCAATAAATAACCAAAAATCGTGATCAGAATTAATCGACGAAAACTAATGTCCCGCGGACAAAAATCGAGATCGGGCACCGATAACGAATCCGCATTTAAGAATGCGCGAGAACTAACGAAGCACAATGGGAGTGCTCCAGTCACTATGGGAAAACATGGCACAATACAGAAATTAATAATTAATGTCACGGGAACGACTCACCGGAGCTGCCTGCAGCCAATCCATCCCATGGAGGGAGATCGAGGGATCACGAGAACTATGGCACAACGTCCAGTACCTCCACGGCACCGGAAAACCACCGAAAACTCGAGTTTTATTCCGTGGAATAAAACTCGCACCACACGGTCACTCAACGTATTCACTATACGGAGTTTTGCCGGGGCACGGGAACTACGCGAAGACGCGCGCGCGAGGGACAGAAAAACTGTCAACACGGGAACGCTTACCGAACTCGAGGCACCTCGGCGGTGTCCCGAGGAAGACTGATTATTTCAAGTAATCACCGAGAACGATTCATTATTATTATTCTGATATCTCAAAATCCCTTACCCGAGAACTACTGCCCTCTCCTTCGAATTAGTTCGTAGCGATAGCGGAAACGCAACTTGTGCCGGTAACATAGCAGAGATCTGTACGGTCGCTTCCCTTAGCTCTTTGCGTGAAAACGGGCCTTTACCCAAAAAAAAACAATTGCGCTAGGATACCCTATCCTAGGCCAGACCTAACATAACTCCACCCGTTCTCCAACGCAATGCACTGTCACCGTAGGGCGCCGGATTTGCACCGGTCTGCAGCTAACCGCCAAAAACTCATATCGGTGACTCTCATCTGCCGGGCTGCTCGATTCGTTGAGCTCTCGACCTCGCGACAAATTTGAGTGCACTAAATCTCCCGTCTTCTCTCAATAACAACTAAAACGAAATCGCCAACAACTTTCCATAGCCAAAACGGTAAGATTCAAGGAGAGGAACGTCGAAATCGCTAGGCATAGCTAACTCGGTAACATTAGACCTTGTGATCGTAATTTTGTAAAAAATCACGTCACAATATATATATATATATATTGTAACGTGGTAAAATTTGTATGTTCAATGACGACTCCTCGCGATACGATGACTCCCGACAGATCCGTAGGGCCCCGCAAATTTAACGACCATTTCCACTAATTTCCGTTTATTTTATTTTATTTTATTTTATGTACGAGAGACGAGGGGATATCGACGAATATACTTCGATCTTTCTCGGCCAAATTCCCTTGGAGAAGCGAGTTGGATTATGCTCACGAGACGTTATTCACTCCCGAAAGATTCAAGGAGTCACTGAGCACAGAGTGTGCAATATCATCGCTGTATTACCCGTCTACGCCATCGTCGATTGCGCTGCGCTACGAATTCCCGTTTTGGACTCCGCGCGCCAGAAGCGCCAACTATTAGAATAAGTGACGGATTGCGAGAAATTAGAGTTGGTCGCCTGATTTTTCGCCGGCGAAACAATTAGGGTAGGGATGAGAGGGCTCGTGCTTCCGTGAGCAACACTTCTCGAGGCTGTTCCGTGGGAGCCGTCGTGTCGTGAGGGACTGTATAATAGTGTCATTGGTATATTGGACAAATAGAGAGTCCCGTCACACACGATCGTTCGATTCCAGATTCCCGCAGGGGTGATAATTAGAGAAGGGTTCCTCTATTGATATTTTGGCCGAGGTAAGCCCGTCTCTCTAAAAATCTTATACGTATGATATCCAGCAAATAAATATTGGCGACGACGGTATTCTGCGCGTGGTCGAGCTCGCGAGCTTCTTTGTTTGGGAAATTGTTAAGTGGAAGTCCCGCGTAGCTTTACGGTGGAATTATCGGTCGCGCGAATATTCTAATGTAATTGCATCGTATAAAGTCGCACTGTTGGGAGTATTGCCCGGAACAAGCCATTATTGTATTTTGTTATTTCCCTTGAATTCGGGAATTGTTGTTTTATGCGCGGGAACGATAGTGTTGTCCAGTGTGAGAGTGATCCGCGATATAATTGATTATTGTGAACAGTGGACTGAGTAGCTGTTTTTCTTTTTCGGGGAGAGCTTGAGTGTCGCGAAAAGTATGTAAGATTTTGTGTCACGAGAGTGAAGATCGTTTCCGCTGCATTGGTTGAGTGAGAGAGAGAGAGAGAGTCAGTCGAGAACGCGTCGCTTAAAGTTGATACGAGAGAAGCGCGCGATCTCTTTTTCTTCCCCTCGAGTCAAACTTAATAATAAATTTTATTTTGAAAGTCAGGTGGGTCCACGGAGCCATCCTGAAATTATTTGTAATAGTATCGTTTTATCTATTCCCGTAATCTATTTCTGTTCTCTCTCTCGTGTGTCTTGTATGTCTTATGGTGTGTGTGTGTGTGTGTGAGTTGTGAGAGCCGTGGCGTATGGTAACTCACAGAGGTCATCGAGACCTACGGTTAATTGTTTTATGGGAGGACTTATTTTCTGTCGTCCTCTCATTATCTTAAATTGAAATAAAAGGGTATCTTCGGATATATTGAAACTCCCTTAGAGCAATATTTCAGGACAGATTAATTTCGTAAGTGAGAGTAGTAGCCCAAAAGAATCCCGCCACTCTACAATTTTTGACGGCTGCAGCTAGTTCGGCAACAGCAGCTTGGTCCCGAATAGCCAATAGAGTTTTTCCCGGCGCGAAAGCGCCTGGCGCCCAAATAAAATAAAGGGAAAAACTCTTGGGGACTTTAGCTTTGTGGTGTTTCAGGAATCTTGGAAAAATACACTACAATATATATACACACGCCATATACCACGCATAAAGGACCATGTCAAATCTCAGCATTAAAACGACAGACTTTTTAGCAACAGCACTCATTGGAAAGAAAAAAAAAGAATGCAAAGTAGAACCTTGCACATTGCTTCCTCATTAAATTTTGTTCTTTACATAGCAACCTCCACGAAGAAGTATTGTAACTGATTTTGGTTTCCTTATAGAGGAAACTTTGCAAAGAGCAAAATTTAATGAAGAAGCAATGTGCAAGGTTCTACTTTGCATCCTTGTTTTGAATAAATAAATAAATCACCGGTACATCTCATTTATTTAGGCACAAACTTTTGTTTTAGTTTATTAACTTGTGCGGAGGTTATAGCGAAAATCGCTATTTTTTCAAATATTCAAAATGGTGTAAAATTTAAACGACTTTACCGATCACCACCAAATTTGGTACACAGTAAGGCTGTAGGTTATTTTTCGTTTATAGAAAATTTTAGTTAACTTGCTGAGATTCGACGTGATTTATAGAAAAATGTTAATTTTTTGCAAAAATTCAGAATTCTATCAAATCCGAACCGCCTTACCGATTTTGTCGAAATTCAATACCAAACAGCATTTAACGTGTCTCTAGTTATGAAGAACTATTTAGCCATATTGGCGAACTTTTACGAAAGTTAGAGTATACGACATTTAAAAAAGATAAATAAAAATTCTATAAAATCAATATACATAGATATATTTTCTTCAAAATCACAGCAATTGAAGAGGAATTAATACTCTACTTGCGTGCCAAATTGAAACTCGATCGATCGTGCCATTCGCGAGTTATCGACGATTGAATTTTCGGTCCCTGGATCACACATACACATACAGACACATTTTCTAAACCATTTTTCTCGACGTCTTATTTGATTCTAAGCATACTGACATGAAAATCTCGAAAAAAAATATTTACATGAAAACAAAGCTTCGTCTATGAGGAAGCAAAATAAATAAAATATATTGGCCACCGCACATTTTTTGATTTCGACGTGTGGACGGAGATATTCTATTCGAAAAACTTGTTATTCTCGTGACGTCACACGCTACGTCATTTCGTATATGTGAAGGGGACATTTAAAGTTGTGTGGTATGGCGAAATTACAATTATTCAGATATATCAACATTAAAACGACAGATTTTTTAGCGACAGCACTCATTGGAAAGAGAAAAAAGGATGCAAAGTAGAACCTTGCACATTGTTTCCTCATTAAATTTTGCTCTTTACATAGCTACCTCTACGAGGAAGTATTGTAACTGATTTTGGCTTCTTCATAGAGGAAGCTTTGTCAAGAGCAAAATTTAATGAGGAAGCTAGGTGCAAGGTTCTACTTTGCATCCATGTTTTGAATAAATATATAAATCACTGGCACATCTAATTTTTATTAGGCACAAACTTTTGTTTTACTTTAATAACGTTTGCGGACGTTATAGCGAAAATCGTTATTTTTTCAAATATTAAAATGGTGTAATATTTGAACGACTTCACCGATCACAACCAAATTTGATACACAGTAGGACTGTATGTTATTCTTCGTTTGTAGAAGATTTCAGTTGATTTGTCGAGATTCGACGTAATTTATAGCAAAATTTAGATTTTTTACAAAAATTCAAAATTCTATAAAATCCGAACCGCTTTACCGATTTTGTCGAAATTCAATACCAAACAGCATTTAACATATCTCTAGTTATAAAGAACTATTTAGCCATATCGACGAACTTTTACGAAAGTTAGAGAGTATACGACATTTTTCGAAAAAATTAAAAATTCTATAAAATCAGTATACATAGACATATTTTCTCAAAAATTACAGCAATTAAAGAGGAATTAATACTCTACTTGCGTGCCAAATTTGAGCTCGATCGATCGTGCCATTCGCGAGTTATCGACGATTGAATTTTAGGTCACTGAAACACACATACACACACACACACACATACATATACACGGACACATTTTCTAAACCATTTTTTTTTACGTTTTAGGTGATTCTAAGCATACTGACATCAAAATCTCGAAAACAAAATTTTCACGAAAACAAAGCTTCCTCTATGAGGAAGCAAAATAATAAAAAATATTGGCTGTGATACATTTTTCGTTTGCGAAGTGTGGTCAAATACCTAGCCACGTACGTGCGAGAAGACGTCTAAGGGTGTGTGAGTTCGCGAAACGGAAGATTTTCGTCGACTAGAAATTACGAAAAGTCGAAATATCAGCATTAAAGCGACAGATTTCCTTGTGGGATAGCTCATTGAAAAGAGAAAAATAGATAAAAAATATTGAACCTAACACATTTTTCGCTTACGATTTGTGTGCAGAGATATTTCGAGTTAGAAATTGAAAACCGCCGGTGAGTGGCCACTTTCGGAATAAGTAGAGTAGCAGTAGCGCTCGTGACGTCAGGAGTAGAGCCCGGTAAATCAGACGGGTTAGACAGGAATGGGTATGTAGAAGCATGGGGGTGTGTAGGCAACATAATTTTTTTTTTTTAACTTGGCGTCGAATCGCTATCGCGACTCTTGATAAATCTCAAGATTCGTTCCCGTGTACTGTGTGTGTGTTAGACAGAGAGACAGCCAGACCACGTCGTTTGGAAAACTGAAATGTTGAAAGGCGCGATCTATTTTCTTAACTTCTTTCTGCATAAATTAAATTAACAAATCGGGAATACACTGGTAAATTCCTACATTATTTTGGAACTTGTGGATTTAGTGGGCAACCGGCGAAATATCCAATCGCGGGTGAAGACTCAAGTTCATACCGCGTATAGAGTCATAACTTTGTTTTAGTTCAATTGATCCAGGCGGATGATCGATCGCTCGAAATAATCTCGCGTTAAATAATAGTCTTGTTAGGTTTTCCGTAATTTTCCGTCCTCTTCTGTATGCTCAGCGCCGCGACGTGCGGTATCTCATAGAGATTAATCAAAGCCTCATTTTATAATATTTATTTGCAATAACCCGCAGGATAATAATCTTACTTTTGCCTTCTGGTTGTAATGAAATAAAAGACATTTCATTATGTTCGAACTCTCGTACAAATTGGATATTCTTTTTAAGTCTATTTCTGCACGAGAACAAACCAAAAAGAATCCCGCCACTCTACATTTTTTTTCAGCTGCAGTTTGTGAAGAAAACGCAGCTTGGTCGCGAATCGACCGTAGAGTTCTTGCCAGCGCGTAAGCGCGTGGCGCCCCATATAGTAAAATAAAGGGAAGGACTCTTTAGGAAGCTTTAGCTTGTGGTGTTTGGCGTTTTGTGAAAATCGCACCACAAAATTAAAATGTTTTGTTGCCTGGTCGAATTATGGTCCAAAACTTACAGGAAATAGGAATAATCATATGTTTCTAAACCTCCCAAAAATCAATTTGGCCGCACGAAACGTCGACAGCACCTTCAGAAATATACGATTCTTTCATTTCCTGTAAGTTTTTGACCGCAATTCGACCGGGCAACAAACCATTTATATTCATATAACGTCTGTGTTAAATATGAAGCAGGCACGTGGTCTATTTATGACGAATAGTCGATTCTACGGAGCAGTCTATTTTTACCGACCAGTGTCGGTAATGGAATCTGCTCCAGCATCCCTTTAACATGGTTCTAATTATTAGTCGGTTACAAAGCATTCGTAACTTATCCAGGAAGATCTGCAGCAACTGACGGTAACCTTTTGGTTGAGTTACCCTGCGCTTTGCTGCTTCACGCTTCCCGTTTACAACTTTACAGGATAATATTGATAAAGTTTGACTAACAAAGCTTGAAATACCAACCGAGCATACCTTACGAACTGCTTTATCGTTCGACGATATTTGTTACAGAATTCTTTGGAGACATTGGTTACAGTATTTCATTGGAGAACATATCGGTAATAGATAGTTAGTTCCAATCGTGGTTGTAACATTCTCGGTGGTTTTCGGCGCGAGAATTTAAACAAAAGAGTTTATGACCAGTACTTTAATGTAGTTATCACCGATGTCCGTTCCACGTTGAAGAGCTGAAGCTCACCTCGTCCGGGTCTAAAGACGTTTAGAAAATAACTCAACCGAAGAATTTTCAAATAGACGTTACGTCATTTATCTTACAATATAATCTCTACAAACATCGAACGACTCAATAAAATTAGGAAATTATTTTTTTTTAAAGTACCGACTCACGCGACTGTTCGTAAGAATCTGTCTGCTCTTTTCCGAAACTCGCGGGGCCGCGTTATGCTCGTGGGCCACAGGTTACGCAGTTAGCCAATCAATCCTGAATTTGACGTGCCCCCCCCCCCCCCCCCGCCGCGCTCAAGTGTCCAAAACGCTCGCTTTGCCCGTCCCTGTTTCCCTGAAAGTTTTCCACCAGAAAGTTTTTCCCAGCTTCGTACCATATGGCCCTTCATCGAAGGACGCTTTCAAGTGTATCTGGTTCGAGACTCGACTTTCTATAATTGACTTTCTTTTGACACCCTTGGATTAGCTCTAACCGTTAATATGGCTCGAACCAACATACTAGATAATTACGGAGACAAATCAGTCAATTGGTAAGATCAACAAATCAATTAGTTGGCAACCAACGAATTGGGCGATGTACTCAGATCGACAAACGAGCTTTATTTTCGCATGCCGGCATCGTGCCGCCACTTTGCAGTCACGTTGCCGACATGTGAAAGCACGGCATGCAGTCATGGTGACGGCACACCATGCTGCCCCGACGTGCTACACCGGAAACTAAAAATTGTTTGTGGCTTGGTCTGACGGCAGAGCGTGCGGTGTGAAACCACGATTTAGTATCATCTATTCTTTGCGATTCGAAATTACGAGTTGAGAAAAAGACACTGCCGGCGTCTCTCTTTTTATCGAAGGAATAGGGGAGACCGGGGCAAAATGGTATAGCGGGGCATAATGGGACCGGGGCAAAACGGGCCGGAGAAAATCAGGCTCCTCAGAAAGAGGCGGTTGGGGCAAAACGGTATCGGGACAAAATGGGACAAGAAAAAGCGGAGACCACTAATTTCACGAGATTGGGGCAAAATGGGACAATGGAATAATTCGATGCAGAAACAAAAGAAATGCCGGGGTAAAAAACGAACATGAATAGTGAGCTCATTTCTCGCATGAATTACAACGAATCCAGGATTCCTTTGATTTCGAACATAAGCCCCCGCAGAAAAGGCATGATGCGTCATCGTCGGTTGTTATCGACGCCGCTGGATTTTTCTCACAAAGTTCTCTGTAGTACGGAGAATTCGTAAGAATGCTACTCGTACCTTTTCTTGATGTCTTCTTACGTTTTGATTTTTTGCCTGCTAATATCGGAAGCAGCTGGGATGGTGATATTTCGAAGGGCTGAGTCTTCGAAGTCTTTGTTTGTTTGATTTTACGTTTCTGTGTAATGTTGTTGTTTAGTTTCATGTTGTAGTATGTATGTATATTATATCGTGTTTATACGAGCATCACCTTCAGACAACAGCTTCTTCACGTGCAGTTGAATCATAAATATCTTTGCAGTTTTCAAAGTACTTTCGCTTGAAATCTGACGAGAAAAGTGTAACGAATTCTGATACGCGACCCGCGAGCGCGACGACTCCGCGAAACTGCGCGCGGTAAGTTCAAACGTTTCAAAGCAGAGAAACTGATCATTGCGGCTGGGGCGAGCTGACTCCCAATATATATATATGAATATATTTATCGAGATATAAGTAATTATCAATATATTATATGTTACTTATAAACATACAAAATTATATTTACATTCGTAGTATATGCCAGCGGAAATACCACGCTGTGACGAAACGCGCTTTTATTTGAGAATCTTTCTGCGTTCCTCGAAATTGTAAAAAGTCGAAACGTGTCGATTCAAGTGGCCAGCACATGTAAAAAGTAAAATCCTTGAGAAGAGCGTTTCCCACACGCAAAGTAAGTAAAAGAAAGTAAATTGTAGAAAGTCGAATCTGGCAACCAGACACACTTGAAAGCGCTCTTTGGCGAAGGGCCATGTGGTGCGAAACTTGCAGTCGTAAAATCGAGAGGTGCAACTTTCAGGGAAACGTGGACGCTCGAAGCGAGCGTCTTGGACACTCGCGCGTGGGGGTGAGCGTCCACGTCAAACTGAAGGTTGATTGGCTAAGGGCGTAAACTCTGGCCCCCGAGCATACCGCGGGCCCCGCGAGTTTCGGAAACAAGCAGTCAGATTCTTACGAGCAGTCGCGCGAATCGGTTCTTTTTAAATACGCGTTATCTAAGTTTGTTGAGTCGTCCTACATTTTTTAAAGTTCATATTGTCAAGTAAATTACGCGACGATTAACTGGAAATTCCTTATTGAGTCTTTTACCAAAATTATATAAACCCGGACGAGGTGAGATTCAGCTCTTTAACGTGGAACGGACATCGGTGGTAGCCACACTTACGTGCTGGTCTTCAATTCTTCAATTGAATTCTCGCGCCGAAACCACTGAGAGCGTGACAAAAGTTTTAGCCGATTGCCATCTAGCGGCATAATGCGAGACGGCAATGCGCCCTTACTTGTTTCAAGTATCGGCCGGCACCGTGCCATCGCTATGCCTGCATATCATGCTTTAATATATCAACAGCGTGACGGCACGGCAATGGCACGGTGCCGACACGAAGAAAAAACACGTTTGTCCATCTGGGTATGCCCGTGGCCAAGAGGTTACTTCCCTTAGCCAATCAAGGTTCAGTTTGGAATGGATACTCACCCTCACGCATGAGTGTCTAATACGCTCGCCTTCAGTATCCACGTCTTTCTGAAAGACGTTTTCTCTCCGTTTTTATGACTGCCAGTTTGACACATTACCTCGCTCTTCGTCAAAGGGCGGTTGGAACTTTCAACTCTGTATATCTGCAAAACCCAACCGTCTACAATTTACTGTTTTTTACGTTCTGTCCGTGTGGCAAACGCTCTCCTCAAGAATATGATTTTTCGCATGTGTTCGCCACTTACTTGCTGCTTTAGTAATTCATTCTGTCAATCACCATCGCATGCCGCATTCATGTTACATGACAATCAACGGTTTGTGAGATATAAACTCATATATCATAAACACTACACAATCTGAGCTCCGCGATGCGTGCTAATTTTATGACTCGACTTTATCCAGGTTTTTGTATGGATTTAGAAACGTTAAAAGGATTATTATACCACTATGCGGACACTAAAACACGGAGTACAAAATATTCTAACTGGCTTCTCAATCAGGAGGATAGCATTAGGGTAACATCCCTGCTCGACTGTCTGGCAGCAAATTCGGTACCAGGCAGCAAAGAAGACGTTTCGAAACATGAGCAAAGTCAGCCCTGCAACAATATGTGCAGCGGTGGTCAGCAACATAACCGATTTATTGCGATTCTTTGCGGTTCTATCGAATTCTGTCGATCCACTCGCACAACTCATCTTGAATTCAATTCACCGGTCGAAAATACACAGAATAAACTATAAGCCAAGCCGGAAAAGTTACGCCTAATAATTTTTACATTTGCCCCGCTAAATATGGATTCGAAACTGTTCCAGTCAGGAAGTCGGGAAAGGCTTTTAAAAAAATGAGGCTTTTACCTTTTGATGTCACTTTATTGCATCTACATATCTGCCCAACGGGAACAAAAATGACAAAGCTGTACGACCATATGGGCTTTTGCATTTTCACATAAAAAAAGGATTTTGCTCTCTAGCACATATTCGCCGAAGGATGTCGCTTCATCTATTGCTATGCCAGCGTCAGTATAAAAATCGGTTGTCGGTGTAGTATTGTTTTCAGGTAACAAAATGTAAAGGAAAAGGTTTGGCCCGCTAAACTAGTATTGCAAAACTAAAAAAAAAAAAACACACACATTGCTGGATGACAAAGTACGGAACAAACTGCAACTCGAGGGTGACAAACTACGCCCTCGCTTTCATAACGGCTATCCTCTGGTACCCTCATATATTTTTCACTTCCTCTCCAACTCCTGATCTTTTTTTACCTTTCAGGAGATACCCCCGTGCCGTATCGTTTGCAGGATTTTGTATATATGTGAATTTAAAAAAAAATGTATCAGTGATTGGAGAACCAGGATGGCAGCAACATATTTTAATTCCTAACGAACTAGAGTAGAGTACCGCACACAAAAGATTTATGTGAATAAATGGTGGTAAAATATCGGTTAAAAACAACCATGAACAAAAAAATAGAAGACCTCTATCATAAATTCAGAATTAAAATATTGAGTTTTTAATGTAGTATTTCCGTTATTTTTTGTAGCGGAATCGACGAGGGCTTGATCAACAGAATGTTGTATTTTTTTCAGTTGGAAGCATTGAAAAAACAATCTTTCGAAAAGTTTAAAAACTTGTTATTGTGAATTGTACTGAATAACGCAAATAGTGACCTGGTAATTTTTGTCAGTGTGATTGTTCCACTTGCCGTTCGACTCTGTTTTACAATAATGTTTTGTTTTTTAGTTAACAGATGCTCCGTTCGATGTGATCAATGACGTGAAAAAGTTAGGAAATCATTAAAGTCTGTCGGTATTTTATTGGTATATTTACATTATACGTGTCATTTCAAATCTATACAAGCAAAATGTATGTGTATATTCTATATATATATATTTATGTATGTTATATGCGCGAGCTGACTAACGGAAGTAGAATCTACAGTCTCTGGCGGTGCAGTCGAGTAGAAAGAAATTAAACATCGAGCCCTGAGGCTATAGGGACGTAATCAAACGGCACTGCTTTGCGAACACTGTATGAATACTGTACCATATATACTCTACATCTCTTGCCACCCTCGCGATATATCTATATACAGGGGCCTCCATGCTACCTCGGCCTATTACCATCGTGAACATATGTCGCAGGAAATATCTCAAAATCTAGAAATTCCTTTTATAACTTCAAAATTCGAAAATATCTCCGATTTTCGGATTTTTGTGCACTTTTCAGAGCAAGGTAAATGCTACTCGGAATTAAAAGATTCAAAATTGTTGTGAGAATATTTAATTTTCACAGTCGAATGATGTTAAACCGATTGTCTCTTCTCATTTAATTTTATATTCTCCATCTAAACGAAATTCCATTACTACTAACTATAAATTAATGTGCAAATATAAAAAATGATAAATTCAGATTTTTGCGAATTAGTAATGCACATAATTCTATATTATTAATATTATTATGTCCACCGAAAAAAATTAATATTAGTCTCTCCTTGTCAGAACTTTGAAGAAAGTTATGACAAGTATCTTCAAATTTTCCACTTAACACAATGTTACGGAAACTTAAGTTAAGTAAAAAAAAATGTCAAGTAATATTGGCGGGACATTATATGTAATAAACGTACGAGTTGCAATTTCTAGCTTAGCAATGTAACATTCTTTCAAAACCGTTACATGAAATGAATGTGGCAGGTGTTTGCGTATTTACGACTAAATGCAGAGACAATGTAATATAAATTGCATAACAGCTCTATTACCGATTTCATTTATTAATTTTTGTTACATAACAGTTACCCCAAAACCACATGTAACAGTTGTATTACCTGTACACCACAACTGTTACATTATATGTTACATTATACATAATTGCTTCATCTCATAACGATAACATTGTTATATTACATGTGACTTCCATGCTATGATGCCACGATGAAAAGAGTTTACTGGATTACAATAATACAGAAAGGAAAATGAATTTTACCAAATTTTGTAGAATGTTTGTTGGAAACGGCACGGAATTCACCGTATATACCAGGATGTAGATATCAGGGCACGCAGAGTACTAAACAGCGACGTTTTTCTCTGTCTGTGATGCTTTCGACTGCTTCTTTTTTGCTGGTCTCGTATTGGATTTCTTGCTCTCTGAATATATACCTATAATAACTTAGGTGTATTCGAGCGTGGTGAACGAAATACTCAGAGATGGAAAAATGTAGGCTGAGGAAGATGTTACGGATATAATCAAACTCTGCAAAACCCGTGGATGACAGACGGATGAATATGTTATAGCGAAGGATCAGAAGCAACATCAAATGCATATAAGACGCTATAGGAGCTCAGGCAACTTTTATCCGGGCGCTATAAGCCTGGACAACATGACTTTACAATTTTCTGCATCCGCAAACATAAGTAGATATGGCAAATATCTCGAAATACCTCAGGGAAAAACAAAATTGAAAATATAAATTGGCTGGAGGAAGACCGAATACTATAATCTGCATTAAAAATATTTATTATCATAACTTTATACGCGTAACTTAAATTTTTTCCTCTAGTCTCTTTTATACTAGTTCGCGCACTAGAAAATAAATTGACATCCTTGTACTTTTCACAAAAGAAAACAAATGCACGAATTCTCATGCTAACTTTTCATTCTATAATAATAAAGTCCAAAAATAATTTCTCCGAAATGTTGTATTTTCATTCTTGCATAAGACAATCTCATTTTTGCTTTACAATATTTGTATTTTGCTGTCAAATCTGAAATTGCAGATAATCCCTGTCAGAAATTACAGATGTTGAACAGAATTGAATACTCCAGTTGTGGACAAAATTTTTGGTTGATACATATCGTGCCGTTAGTTAATTATGGGTATTAGAAAAAAAAAGCATGGTATACAAAAAAAACGACGTCACAAACTACTATATGAAGACGTTCCAAACAATTCACATCAAATTTTGATTAAAGCCAAAGTTTTTAAGTTTACTTATTAAAGCTTTGGAAAAGTCAGGCAATGAAGGTTCGTTAAAAAAAAATTTAATTGACTTACACTTCGAATTACTTTTACGATTTCGTCTAAATTTAATACCAAACAATATTGAACATATCTTCAGTTACGAACGTTACTATATAGGGTAATCGTCGAACTTTAGCAGAAGTTAGAGTGCCCTTAGAACATTTTTAATAACGTGAAATCGAAAACTCTGCAAGTATGTTGTAAAAAATCATAACATTTAAATAGGAAAACTGCTTAACGTGCATGATGAATATAAGTTCGATCGTTGAAATGGTCACATATACTCGCGCATACATACACACATACATACGGACATTTTTTTTACGTTTCGGATTATTCTGATTATGCTGAAAAGCAAATCCCGAAAACCAAAGCATGAAAACAAAGCACCCTTCATGAGGAAGCGATATAAATAATAAAATTCATTTCTGTTCATTCTAACTTTATTAAAAAATTTGTGGTGTCACCAGTTTTTCAATTAATAAAACAGTTTTGTTACTGACGGTTGAATAAAAAATTACAAGAATAAATTACATGGTGGAGATTAAACGTTGTGATTATTACAAATAAAAAATGAATACTCCAATTTTATATGTTCAGCGTACTTTTTTGTTGTTGTTTTCTATTATGCAGCCAAAAACTCTGTTGAGCTGAGCTTTGAAGCCTCTCGGTGCAGTTGCACAGAGCCTTCGTTGCTCTCTGCTATTTGACTGCTACTTAAATCAGCCTCCTTTCTCTACGTTTTTGGGACTGTAAGGTTTCAACTAGATTCAACTAGGTTGATGTTGTCATCGACCAGTTTTCTTTTGCTACGAAGGCAGCCTTTTATTTTGTCCTGACACTCACAAGGAGAGCCAGGATATGTGTAGATCTATCGCATATTTTCTCATAAATATTGATGACCCTCAAAATTTCTGCATCTTCAAAAAAAAAACTTTAGCACGCTGTAGCGCCGTGACATTAGTTCTGAGAGGAAAATGTTTACCACCTTTTTGTTCCTCTTTAAATTCCCCGATGGCGGATATTTTTGAAAAAAAAAAAATTATTTGAAATTAAAACGATCACTGCGAGTTGAAAACTTTGGCACGCTGCATCTTTTTCATTTTGACTCGGAGAAAAAAGTTTGTAGGAGACATCTTCTTTCTTTTCTAATTTTGAGGTGGCGGTTATTCGTACTTTTCGGGTGGCGGTAATGCGGTGAGTAGTTATTTGGACTTTTGTCTTTGACAGCGGTTCCTGACTAGAATATTGATCATAGGCAAAAATGCCGAAGGACTTTTTTGTAGTATTCTCGATGATCTAGTGGCGGGTTCCGCCGGATTTTTTTTAAGGGCGAAGAAATATTGTTTTTTGCCATTTTAAAACTTTGGACTGCGATATCTTGGCCAGATCACCTCCTAGAGAAAAAAAAACATATGTGCCTTTTCTGTTCCTTTTTCGATTATCTAGTAGCGGGTTCCGCCGAATTTTTTTTAAGTGCGAAAAAACATTTTTTTTGCCATTATAAAACTTTTGGACCGCGATATCTTGGCCGGATTACCTTCTAAAGAACAAAACATATAACCATTTTCTGTGCCTTTTTTGATTATCTAGTGGCGGGTTCTGCCAGATTTCCTTTTAAGAGCAAAGAAATTTCTTTTTTGCTATTTAAAAACTTTGAACTGCGATATCTTGGTCAGATCAGCTCCTAGAAAAAAAATATATCTGCCTTTTCTGTTCTTTTTTTGATTATCTAGTGGCGTGATCGGCCGAATTTTTTTTAAGGGTGAAGAACATTTTTTTTGCCACTTTAAAACATCGGAAAAAATGTCTTTGCTCTTAAAAAAATCCGGCGGAACCGGCCACTAGATAATCAAAAAAGGAACAGAAAAGGCACATTTGTTTTTTTCTCTAGGAGATGATCTGGCCAAAATATCGCAATCCAAAATTTTGAAATGACAAAAAAAATTTTTTTTTCGCCCTCAAAAAAAAATCCGGCGGAACCCGCCACTAGATAATCGAAAAAGGAACAGAAACGGCACATATGTTTTTTTCTCTAGGAGGTGATCTGGCCAAGATATCGCGAACCAAAGTTTTTAAATGGCAAAAAAAATATTTCTTCACCCTTAAAAAAAAATCCGGCGGAACCGGCCATTAGATAATCGAAAAAGGAACAAAAAAGGCACGTATGTTTTTTTCTCTATGAGGTGATCTGGCCAAGATATCGCGAACCAAAGTTCTTAAATGGCAAAATAAAAATATTTCTTCGCCCTTAAAAAAAAATCCGGCGGAACCTGCCACTAGATAATCGAGAGTACTACATAAAAGTCCTTCGGCATTTTTGCCTATGATCAATATTCTAGTCAGGAACCGCTGTCAAAGACAAAAGTCCAAATAACTACCCACAAATAACCGCCACCCGTAAAGTACGAATAACCGCTACCTCAAAAATAGAAAAGAAAGAAGATGTCTCCTACAAACTTTTCTCTCCGAGTCAAAATGAAAAAGATGCAGCGTGCCAAAGTTTTCAACTCGCAGTGATCGTCTTCATTCAAAATAATATTTTTTTTTTTCAAAAATATCCGCCATCGGGGAATTTAAAGAGGAACAAAAAGGTGGTAAACATTTTCCTCTCAGAACTAATGTCACGGCGCTACAGCGTGCTAAAGTTTTTTTTTGAAGATGCAGAAATTTTGAGGGTTACTGAATATTGTCGTACGTGTATATTTATTAAACATTTTTCTAAGGATTAAAAAAAACTCTTTTTCTATGCGTAGAAAAACTCTACGTTAACTTGTAACTTATTAGAATTTGTTTTCATTGTATATTCATGTATCATCGGTCATGTTATCTCTCTTTTTTTTTAATTATATTTCTCCTGCTGTTATTATTTTTGAGAATTTTATTTTCTTATGATTTCGTTTCTGTCTGGTTATTTGGCCACGTATCGTTTTTTGTGCACTCTTGTTTCTGTGGTTTTTTTTCCACGAATATTTTTTCCGCGGATATTTATTTCTTAAATTCGGATTTTGTTCCACCATTTCATTGCTTTCACTTGACATTTTTCTTTCTCGGATACGTTCGATCGGATTTATATAAATCATTCATAAGTGAATTACTTGCAACCCAAAAGTGGTACGCGAAAATTCATACTTGAGGCTTTCGTCTATTGACAGCGGAAGAATCATGAATTTTCCGTTTCGAGGGCAACGGCACGCATTGTTGATTTATGTCGAGGGTGGTTCCAGTCCCCGGTTGTAGCTAAAGCTACCGCCGACCAAGTAAAAAGCTTCGGGAGACCGTAACCACGCGCTCGCCGATTCAGGTGGTACTACATCGGAGGAAATGCTCGCCCGCCCATTCTTATTCAATGGGATTTGTAAACATGAATCGCCACTGCTTCACAGTAGATGGGCTGGTGGTTTTGAGGATGAGCTGGCAGGGTCAACCGCTATTGAAGAGATTCAACGAATTGTAAGAAAATGCCCGGAAAGCTTTTCGTGTAAACGATTGCAGGTCAAAAAGCTAAATACATGCAAGAGGCTGACTAATGTATGGAACATCGTAGAATGCTAAATTAAACTCGTGAAATAATTTTACGATATTCAATCAGGTTCAGCTTCCAATTTTTTTGTGCTGATCTTATCTCATTTACAATTTCGCGCTGATTAGAAAGTCGAAAAAGTTTTCATTGACATCGTAACGAATTGTAATGGAAACACAAGAAAAAAATCGAATAAGCGGCACCTTTTTTGTCGTTTTATGAAATATGTTGAATTTGCGGTAAAATGAACCCCTCAAAAAAAATTTTTTTTTGAACAATAATTGGACGCCAAGTAAAAAAGGGACGGAGCTATCCCACAACAACAAAAAATTGCTTGCAAAAAG
Organism: Clistopyga incitator; assembly: GCA_947507545.1. Taxonomy (NCBI): domain Eukaryota; kingdom Metazoa; phylum Arthropoda; class Insecta; order Hymenoptera; family Ichneumonidae; genus Clistopyga; species Clistopyga incitator. The sequence continues at coordinate 9,760,559 of OX382171.1, read as the reverse complement.
ATTACAAATCACATATATTAGCCAAGTAAAATTCTCTTCAAAAAGCTTGGCGGGCCTTAACTAATGAAGAAATTATTGACAATACATTTTATTCGAATGATAATCATCGCTGATCATGGGCAAGGCTCTACTTTGCATCCTTGTTATGAATAAATAAATAAAACATCGGCACATCTAATTTTCATTAGGCCAAAACTTTTTTATTACTTTCTTAACTTTTGCGGAAGTTATAGCGAAAATCTCTATTTTTTCAAATATTCAAAATGGTGTAAAATGGTGTAATTTGAACGACTTTACCGACCACCACCAAATTTAGTACATAGCAGGGTTGTATAGTATTTTTTGTTTGTAGAACATTTCAGTTCATTTGTTGCGACTCGACGTAATGTATAGCAAAATTATGATTTTTTATAAAAATTCAGAATTCCATAACATCCAAAAATGCATCATTTCACTAAAATTACTATAACTATTTTAAATAATAAAGTAGTGTCTCGGTCTCACGTTCTAAATTTATAATTAATCGGGCTTTAAACTCGTGGCGTAATGAATTTTTCACGGATTTGCAAAATAGAGTCAATAGAAATCGAAAATTTTAACGCCCTTCTATTTTCTTTGGTTATTTTCAATGGGCTTACTGATATTCTAGTAGTGTTGAAATTCTTTTCGTTTTTTCGTACTCTTTCGAGCGTAACAATGAAATAAAAAATCAGTCATGGCAAAAACAGAGTCATAGCATAGAGCCATTTACAAATTTTACAATATTTTTGTTACAATACAAAAAACCAGATTTAACCGAATTTTCATAGCATATCGATCCGATCGAACACTATTTCCGCTGATTATGAAACTGTCAACCTTTCGGTCATTAACTCAACATTTTCGAGTCCAACTTCCAACAAAATTATTCGCGAAAATTATGACGCAAGAATTTTTATTCTCGTCGCTCTACTCGAAAAAATTTGTAAAAAAAATAGCAAACTCAGCCCACCCTTTTTTGCCATAAATCATTTTGAAGCTTCATTCATTACGAAGAAAGAAACCCTGAGCCCTTATCAGCAGTTCATTATTTCTAAAAATTGTAGTCAAAAAATAATTTTAATAAAAGTCTGCAATTTTTGCAAAAATGTACAAATATTTTTGATAAAAAATAATATCTTACATATATTTCTCAAAAATGAAGATACTGGAATGCTGAACACTCGCATTGGTCCAAGTGGATTAACAGGGCAAATGATTAGTTGGCCAATTTGACGGAGTATATCGCAGTATTATTTCTTGACTTGCAGAGACAGAATAGTTAGGCAGCTATAGAAAATACCTAGTACCTGACAGCTATCGTCCTTCGGTTTGCACATTTTTGCATAAGCTATACCGCCAGGGGGGTTGGTTGGATGAAGGGAACACTTCGTATTCGCGTCGTTAGGTACTCACAGTACCACTACTCTTCCAGAGGTATTTCAGGTGTTAATGCTCGCGGCATAATCCACATTCCTGACTTAATTACATTCTCACGGTAGTTTGCAAGAGTTTCAGACGCACCCCAAGCAACCTCAGTCTATCTCCCTCATCCCGTGTTACTTCATGCTAGGGTGAAACGAGATGGTGACGGTTCTTCGGATGTTTGGACTATGCGGAAATTCGCGCGGCTCCAACTAGAGAGTCGTAACTTAGGAATATTCGAAGCTCGCGAAGTCTTGCGACAGAAGCTACTTTATCTTTACTTTGTTCGAATTAATTATTTTAAAAACTTTCGATACTCAATAGAACGTTCCATCCACTATAAAATCAGTAAAATATTGATACATATTCAATTGTTGTAGGTGCCGTGACCCAAAAGCACAGGAACCACCATGACGTGATTTTTCAACAATATCAGGTAATAAAAGTTACTGAAGAGGACCCTGATCAGGGCCGAAACGTATATTTCAAAAGAAGAACATCGTCTTATGCTTGGTCGCCATTAGCCGAGTTGATAGATATTATTAGATATTGATTTTGTGACAAAAGCTACTCTGTTTCACTTCTATATTTTCTGTGCAGTTACCGGAACAATTGACTATTTTTCTTGCCTCGCTTCCGCATAGCTGAATCTTTGCTTTGCTGAAAAATAAAAAAAAATCCTGGATTTTCATGCGAGACTATACAAAACGATCTAAAATATGGAGAAAAGTGTTTTAGAATTTTTTTTCCGGAAGAATCTAAGTGTGAATTTTGTTGTGGGACTAATTTATATTCGAAAAATTTGAAATTCACACAAATTACACTTTGAATATACCACTAAATGGGCAAAAATCGCCAACTGCAAGACTTAAACTTTTGTATGAATTATCTGAAAATAAATTTTTTAAATGTAATTATCTTCTGTAGCATGCGACTATCAAGAGTCGCGGCAGCGACTCTACGCCAAGTTAATTCAATTTAGTTTACGATGGTTTGAGTTGCTAGAAGACGACTGAGTACGAATTTTGATATACAATTGACTAATATTTGGTTCATATTTTCCTATTTACTTAAAATGTTAAGTTGCCAATAAACCTTTGCCGAAAGAACTATTCGTTTCACCAAAGTATTATTCAGACCAAGCCAGTACGTACTAATTTTAACAATGGGAACTATAGAAAAATTGATAGTAACTATTTGGTTTCAATATTATATTGGCGATTCCAATAAACTGTTAAAAAAATTTACTGGCAAATTACAATACCGGGCTGAAAGTTTTTATTCACAATCTGTACCATACATTTCTTGTCTTGGATTTTATATTTTTGCAATAACAGTGCAGAAAAAAATTTGAGGAATTTTGTAAATTTACTGTTACAAAATACTGGGACTTTATATTCGAATTTTTGTTTCTAACATTGCCATTAAATTTCGTACACATATTTATTATAAAATGAAAAACCACCTGCGATGAGAATAATCTTCGAAGTTCTCAAATTACAGGCATGGTCATCGGATAATTTATTATCTGCTTTCAATTTTCTTTTTCCTAAGACACATGAACATTACCGTATGTCTTGGCCATTTCGTGACAATGAATTCACAACTTCTATAGAGATATAAAGGTCTTGCACACGGAATTACAAATCGGTCGACGCATATCAAGAATTTAACTGAAATTTTATAATTCGACTAGATTATTGCAGAAGTTTTAGGATTTTCATTAAAGTATTTAAACAATGCATCGTCACGTACATAAAATAACGCTTCTATTGTTAATTTTAGTGTGAACGTTATACTAATCATTATTTCACACACCAGTTTTGTAGATTTCCTCCTACTTGTCACGGTGAATTTACAATTTTGCTTCCTCTTAGAGGAAACATTGTTTTTATGAAAAAAAAAATTTGAGATTTTCATGTTAGTATGCTTAGAATCACCTAAAACGTCGAGAAAAATGGCTTAGAAAATGTGTCTGTATGTGTGTTCCAGTTGATCGATCGAGCTCAAATTTACCGTGCAAGTAGAGTAGTAACTCCTCTTTAATTGCTGTGATTTCGAAAAATATATATCTATATATACTGATTATATAGAATATTGCATTTTTTTGAAAAATGACGTATACTCTCTAACTTTCGTAAAAGTTCGCCGATATGTCTAAATAATTCTTTATAGCAAGAGACACGTTAAATACTGTTTGGTATTGAATTTCGACAAAATCGGTAAACCGGTTTCGATTTTATGGAATTTTGAATTTTTGTGAAAAATAAGAATTTTCCTATAAATCACGTAGAAACTCAGCAAATCAACTGAAATGTTCTACAAACAAAAAATACCATGCAGCCCTACCATGTACCAAATCTGGTAGTGATCGGTAAAGGCGTTCAAATTTCCACCATTTTGAATATTTGAAAAAATAGCGATTTTCGCTATAACCTCCGCAAAAGTTAGTAAAGTAAAACAAAAGTTTGTGCGTAATAAAAATGAGATATGCCGGTGATTTATTTATTTATTCAAAACAAAGATGCAAAGTAGAACCTTGCACATTGCTTCCTCATTAAATTTTGCTCTTGACAAAGCTTCCGCTATGAGGAAGCCAAAATCAGTCACAATACTTCCTCGTAGAGGTTGCTATGTAGAGAGCAAAATGTAATGAGGAAGTAATGTGCAAGATTCAACTTTACATCCTTGGTTAAAACAGTGTAGCTTATTTCTGCAGAACGTACAACCCTTGTTTTGGTATAGTACAGAATAATCTGTTGTACCGGCGTAGAAGCGCATGTTCCTACTGCGTCGTAGTTTCTCCACGCTTAAGTCTCTACCAGACCAAAGCATGTAGATAGATCCGCCTCTATTTCTACTCATCCGAGCAGTTAAATCCTGACTGTAGTATTATTAAACGGTGGAGCCACGCGACAGTAGATGTTTACTAAAAAAAAAATGATCCGTGCCGTTTAGACATTTTAAAGCAAATTAATTATTTTACCACTTATGTAGTGATTTTCTTTTACAAATTATCTTCAGTTAATTATTAGCAAAAATGAAAAACGTCGCTTCACAGAAGAGATAAATGATTTTAAAGGGCAAGTATGCATTCGTTCAGTGTCTTAATTAATTGACAATTAAGTCATCAAATGTCCAACTGTCAAGTTCTTCAATTGCCATATTATTGTTGATGATAATTTATTGTCTAACTGTCAAGGTTTTCAATTGCCATGTTATTGTTGATGATAATTTATTGTTGCAGGTGTGTTACACAATCTACTTAGATTCAACAAATATGTGTACCGCCAAACTATGGTTCGACCATGGATAAAGTATCTTCTAGGTGTTCTCTTCCTCACAACCATCTTCTATGTGTATTTGTTAATAAACGGTAATAATATAGTGAGATTAATGATTTTTTCACAAACACTCACCACCCATAAAAACAATTGCAGTGTCATCGTCAGAGATGCAGAATGTAAAGGTTCTTGCTGCAACTAAGTTTTCATTGCCCGCTACAAGCGAAGCTAATAAATTCCTATTCCTTCATAATTTCTCCAATCAAAAAAATCGGTTCAACGAAAAATCTGTACAAGTAAGCGGATTGCATGTGCTTGTGTTTCTTTTGTCTTTTTTGCAAATGACTTATTTAACACGGAGCATCTTTTTCTATCAGCAGAGATGCGCTACTGTTCATATGGCTATGGTCTGTGCGGGATACAATTCAACACTTGCCTTGGTTACAGTTGCAAAGTCAGTAATTTTTTATCGATCTAAACCCCTACACTTTCATTTACTGGTCGATGAAATTGCCAAGAGAACTCTTAGTACACTGTTTAGGACTTGGAGTTTGCCACAAGGTCGGTCATTACTGCATTCTTGCTTCACCAAAAAAAGAGGTTCGAGTCAGTATACATTATCATAAAATTATGCATTGTCTGTTGGAAACAAAAATGCCGGAGTTAACTCCTGCATTAATAATTAAAATTAAGGAAGTAAATTAAGACCTGCAATTTCCAATTTCACTGTTAAATGAAGCTTGATAGCTGTGCAAATACAGAACAATATATGATTGAATTTTAATAACTCATTATTTTTTTTTTTTTATTGATTTCAAAAGCCAAACATTTAGTAACGAGTATTCCTGATCAGTTTTGCCATCATTATTTCCATACAATTGCAAGAATTTTTTAATGACTGCTTTAGTCATAATTACCAATTTACTTATAATATTGATTATCAATATTAAAAGGCTGTAGTGTTTCATTCAAGTTGTTATCAAATTTGTATATACCCTCATATTATTGGCATATTTTAACAAAATATCTCTCAAATACTTTCGCAATATTTTGGTGCTATAAATTCAGCAACACTGTTCAATTTCCAAAATTTTATTTATTAGACAATTATTTTCAGTGACTGGAATCTGACTCGATCCTCTTCATAAATTCGTTTGTGCAAACTCTTTGAAACCCGGTAATTAATTTCAGTTAACGTATCATTTTATGCTGCCGAAGAATGGATACCTAAAGTCTCGTGGATACCGAATCGTCATTATTCTGGTGTATACGGTCTTTTGAAGTTGATGCTTCCAGAGGTTTTGCAGGAAGACAAAGTCTTGGTTCTGGACACGGATGTGATATTACTTGCAGATATCGCTTTGCTTTGGAATTTTTTTGACGACTTTAACAGCGAGCAAACTTTTGGATTGGTTGAAAATCAGAGTGATTGGTACATCAGAGCCGTTTCGTATGGGCGACCCACTTGGCCTGCTCTTGGAAGAGGTTTCAACACAGGCGTGATGCTCATGCATTTGAAACGTTTGAGAAATCAGAATTTTATAAAGATGTGGGAATTAACAGCGAAAAAAGTTTTGAATTATATTCCCGTAACTACGCTCGCTGATCAAGATATTATAAATGCTGTTATCAAAATGTCCCCACAAAGCGTTTACACACTGGAATGCACTTGGAATATTCAGCTGAGCGATCATACAATTAGCGAGACGTGCTATGGAGACGCGAAGCGGATACATGTTCGTAACGCATTTATTTATAATATGTACAAAATAAAACATGATTATCTTATGAATTCTGTAGACAAGAGATTCTTTGGCTAAAATTAAGTGATCTGAAAAATGTTGGTACCCAAAAAGCAGATAGATTTTTTAATTTTCTCTCTAAACTCTAACAAAAAAATTAGGCAGAATTATTTTAGAAATTATGCTGTAAAAAAAAATCTTCAACAATAGTGAATTGCATAATACAGAATAACTGAATAGTGAATTGCATAATGCAGAATAACTGAATTGCCCTTTACCCCTGGCAAAAAACTATCAATTATTGCCTCGACGCAAAAGAAAATTTATGGTGTTATTTAATTTTACTTCGCTCAGATCATTCACTGGAACTCTCCCCGAAAGCAGGAAGTTCGAAACAAGCACGCCGAAGATTTTCGCAGGACGCATAAAATTTTTTTGGACTTGGACGGCAATCTGTTGCGAAGGCAATTATTTGGTTGTGGGCAATCCGAAAAAATTGATTCTGTGAGTTTAATCACCAAAAATAAAAATGGCCATGCAGGTTGAAAATTGTACAATAATTTATACCTCATTTGCTTATTTTCATTTAATTTTTTTTAGTTGAATGCCTCAGACGAATGTGCCAAGTTTGCTCAGGGATCGAGTATCGTTTATCGCACTCATCATTTTCTTCTCGAATACGAATACCATGTTTATCCAGAAACGGACGTCGCTCTCGTCACGCAGTGCAGTGCAGACAGGATAACTCTGCTGGAAGATTTGTGTAAACACTGGCGCGGAACAATCAGTATTGCATTGTATTTAAATGATGCAGAAGTTCAAACGCTTCTCGAATTCATTCGAAATTCTGAGGAATTGAAATATCGTAAAAACATTGCATACCACATCGTGTACAAAGACGGGGTTCGTAAAAACTCTATTGAAATAACATTTAACTGAAATTTCAATTTTGCAAGAGTAACTCGATAGATGTAAATGAGTAAAAAAATTCTTAAGCAAAATCATAAAATTTGCTCGTTCTCAGGAATTCTATCCAGTGAACTATCTGAGAAATGTCGCAATGTCCTACGTATCGTCGGCATTTATTTTCCAGCTGGATATTGATTTTTTGCCACAAATTGATTTGTACGACAATTTAATTAGATACATTATCACCTTAAACATGAATGTGTCAGACAAAACCGCGCTGATCGTTCCAGCATTTGAAACGCAACGTTACAGGTAATCCCCTCTATTAATTGAAACGCTCGCTAGTGCTAACGCAAATACTAATTAACGAAATGAGACAATTAATTGCTTCAAGGTTTACCTTCCCGGCGAATAAACAAGAACTGATTAAGTACCTGAACCGCGGTGTACTTTACACATTTCGCTATCACGTTTGGACCAAGGGCCACGCGTCGACGAATTATACTTTCTGGAGAAACGCGACCCAGCCTTACGAGGTTTATGCTCGTGACTATGAAACAAAATATTTCAAAAGCATTATATCATCAGCCGTTTAAAGTATTTTTTGCTTCAGGTGGAGTGGGAACCTGATTTTGAGCCTTATTTCGTAGTTTCGAGATCCGGACCACGATACGACCAAAGATTCATCGGCTTTGGATGGAACAAAGTTTCATATGTAACCCATTTGACTGCTTTAGGATACAGGTAAGATTCTAATTGATGTTACTGTTATTTGTCAGTCCAAAATAGTTTTCTGATTTATAAATAAGCGGAAAGTCACAAAATTGTCACGGATTTTAAGAGTTTGTGGCGAATTTTTGTGATTTTCGGAAAAATGTTCTCATTGGAAAATTAAGATATGCATTACATTATTGAATATATTTTGCTTCCTCATAGAGGAAGCTTTGTTTTCATGAAAATTTTTTTTTCGAGATCTTCATGTCAGTATGCTTAGAATCATCTAAAACGTCGAGAAAAATGGTGTGTGTGTGTGTGTGTGTGTGTGTGTGTGTGTGTGTGTTCCAGGGACCGAAAATTCAATCGTCCATAACTCGCGAATGCCACGATCGATCGAGCTCAAATTTGGCACGCAAGTAGAGTATTAATTCTTCTTCAATTGGTGTAATTTTGAAGAAAATATATCTATGTATACTGATTCTATAGAATTTTGAATTTTTTTGAAAAATGTCGTATACTCTCTAACTTTCGTAAAAGTTCGCCGATAGACCTAAATAGTTCTTCATAACTAGGGATACGTTAAATGCTGTTTGGTATTGAATTTCGACAAAATCGGTAAGGCGGTTCAGATTTGATAGAATTCTGAATTTTTGCAAAAAAATTAAAAATTTTCTATAAATCACGTCGAATCTCAGCAAGTTAACTGAAATTTTCTACAAACGATAAATAACATACAGCCATACTGTGTACCAAATTTGGTGGTGATCGGTGAAGTCGTTCAAATTTTACACCATTTTGAATATTTGAAAAAAAAAGCGATTTTCGCTATAACCTCCGCAAAAGTTAATAAAGTAAAACAAAAGTTTGTGCATAATAAAAATGGGATGTGCCGGTGATTTATTAATTTATTCAAAACAAGGATGCACAGTAGAACCTTGCACATTGCTTCCTCATTTAATTTCGGTCTTCACAACGCTTCCTCTATGAGGAAGCCAAAGTCAGTTACAATACTTCCTCGTAGAGGTTGCTATGTAAAGAGCAAAATTAAATGAGGAAGCAATGTGCAAGGTTTTACTTTGCATCGTTGTTTTTCCATAATGATGATTTTCCGTATTTCTCAGGTATGTCGTTTTGCCGGACACTTTTATAATACATAGACCACACGCGCCAAGTCTAGACATCGGCAAGTTCAGAACCGATTCAGTTTATAGAAGGTACTGTGAAAAATGCATCTCGAATAACGAAAAAAATGTGCAAACTGTTTAAATTATATTTGACAATTATTCGATGTTCTCGATTTGACACGGAATTCGTTTTCGCATTTCAGGTGCCTAAAAAAGTTAAAAGATCTGTTTGTAAAGGAATTAATAGCCCAGTACGGCAACAGCGCTTTATCAAAGTTGAAAAAGATAACCAAAGATGAATTATCGTTAAAAATACCACGTCTAGACTAGTGTTATAGCGATCGAATAAATATAAATTATTGTAAAAGAATCGTTATCAATACATTTTTATATACATGTTATTGCAATGATTATGTGTAACAATTATAAAAACCTACCTTCCTCCAATCCATCTCAGTGGTAGGCGGACTTATGTCCCCTAGTCAAATCCACCGGGCAAAAAAAACTGAAAAAAAAAGATCGGACACTCATTCGGAACTTTCTTCCCACTGACTTTTCCCAAATTACGGGTTTCTTAATTTTTTTTCCTTGGGGAAGTGTGTGATTGATCAGCCAGTTAAAGAATCGCGCGAAGGAGATCGAGAAAGCAAAAAAAAATAATAAATTTTATTTTTAATTGTCTAAATTATCAAGACGATTACGATATCTCTGGGCCCCTGGATTTCACGCTTGCTTTCAGTAGTACTTGTCATAGGGAGCAAAAAAGTTCATTAGGTAACTACTCAACTTTGGTACGTCCATCCCGCTTTCCCACCTCCCTTCAAAAATAGTCTGCACGTCCTATCCATACCTTAAAGGGCGAAGACCAACTTTTTATTGTACTGAACTTAGCTTTTTTTCTAATATTCTTATAATAAGAGATAAGTTTAATTTTCTTCACTATTTTCTAAGATTCAGTGGGAAGGAAATTTCGAATGAGTGCTCGATCTTATTTTTTCAGCGTTTTTTATTTGGGGCTTTTATGACTGGAGGTTTTTTGTCCAGGATTCATCTTATGATCCTGGAAAATAATACGTCGAGTTGGAGAAAGAAAATAATAGCCATTAGGGTTGGGAAGTATTTATTAAAATTTAACTCATTTAGTGGAGTGTACAGAGCGGTTTTCTTCATTATACATCGTCGTAAAATTAAAATCACACTAAGTATTTTCTTGTCATTTATAAAATATGTATAATATTTACATACGTCAGCACGTCGATAACTCTCTCATACATAGAAACCATAGAATACTTATTATGCATATATCCATGATTTATGATATATATATATCCCCAAGGAAAATGCAATAAATGAAATGTGACGGCGATGACAATGATAACGATTGTAGAATACTAATTATAGCAGTTATAATTATTTCTATGAAAACAATAATAATAATAAAAAAAGAAAATATCTTAATAATCGATAATCAATGAGTAAGCACAATATTGATTAGCAGTTATAAACGCGTCCGACGCCGTTATCATTTTTAACGTTCCTAGGTCACATACAGTCTAAAGTATAAAGTATATATTTATATATATATATATCAGCTATAATACAATCTTATACGTCTTTTTGCGATTCTTTTGTCTTTAGATACATGCACGTGCATTCACGTATACATTTCTCATGGAAATCGGGTTATCGTTTATCGTTTATTTTAGACCGTGATTATCTTCGTCCTCTGGCGTTTCCTACAGAAGACATTATTCAATGCGACAGTCACGACCAGGGTTTCTAGCCCGAAGGAGTGTTGAAACCATTTCCCAACGCAGACAACCGTCAATTTCATGCCGTGAATTCCAGGATACGTATTATGGGTATTAGGGCTTCAAACGACGTTTTTTTTTTTTTTTTTTTTTCTTTCGATTCACAAAATATTCATTATTTTAACAAATATTTAAAAATAAACTATAACTTCCAATTTAAATTCAGACTGACCATTTCGTGTGTGCCTGTTTTTTGTTGACGAGAACCAAAAATCTCGATGGATGATTCAATAAAAAATGAAAATGAAGCGTTTTGTTAAACCACCTTAATAGGCACCTTGCAATGGCTTGAAACTTGACTATTAGCGCCTCCAGTATTTTACGTCGACAATTTTTTTCAATTATTTTTTTTTTTCGGTAAGCTATATTTGCTACTCTAATTAGCGTGTATTCCATGTGTTTTTGTAGGGCGCCTATACACTTAATCCACCATCGAAGATATTGTATAAGAACTAAACTGCGTTAGGAAATTTGAACATACACATATTCGACATCTCATCACTTTTTTTTTTCATTGCCATTTTCTTTTTCTCCGTTTTTGTAATAACGCAAAGAAAAACAAAATGTTTACAAATTTATATTGAAAAATAACGACGTGTTTACCGTAGGCCAGATTTTTGAAAAATCTCACGTGTTAACGATACGGTATTATTAATTAGTTGTACGCGATTCATCGTTAGTTTATCGTTGTCTAAACTATCGTGAACCAACGGAGTATTCAATTCGCATTACTCGTGCCACAAAGGGTTAACATTACCTCGTTATCGAGGTGGGAAGCACGTGGCAGCGATAAACACGCGGTAATATATATCATAGCCGGAGAGTGTGCGATCAAATGTTGCAATCAAATCGAAGAGTTGGTAAAGTGCCTGTAGGTTGTATTTACCGTACTTGTAAAGCCGCTTTCGTAAATCGACTATTTGTCGTTGATGGATATAACATACCATTCGTACATCAGCCCGATATATATATAATCTTTGCTGTTATGCGCTGCACTCTGATCGGCCACTCGAAATATTTGATTATACTGGATGGTACTCCGGACGGTTTTATCGACCGGATTAACTCCTTGGGCATTTTGCCTCTTTTAAAGTAGCCACAGCACTGGCCACTGGCAGAACGAGGGTCATTATTGCCAGTTCGCAAAAGTAATAAGATTTAAAAACCAAAAAGAGTCATTAAAAAAAATAAATAAAAAAACGAATAAGCGAAGATGAAAAAAGGAGCAATTGCAATTTATTAATTTCGATACTCGTTCAAATAGCGTTCAGTGAAATGATTACTTTAAAATGGAGTTCTACGCGTCAACATTCATTGTCTAAATCGATTCTCTTTTTTTTTTTTTTAATTACCGATCATCGTAATTATAAACTACTGTCTACAGTAATTTTTGTTTGTTTTTATTAAACTCGTTTCTATAATAAGTAATTAGGGTATATTTTGGCAATTTTAAAATGTTCTCTTTATTTTATTAATGCGCTCACTCACGTACGAAGCCACGACAGTGCGAGATTATCGCGCAATTTGAGAGATCGAATTATTTACACTGGAGCTTTCTATACGTGACGAAATTTAGGCTCGATTAAAATAGGTGTGACCCCTCGACCTCGAGCGACCTCGATGGACCCTTGGGTGCTGCTGACACCGCTGCAACTACGCGGCTCGCATCGGGGGTCAGTCGAAATACAAAATTACAAAAATATATTTCGTCGACGAGCAGCGCCGCCCAACCGACCGCGGCGCTTTCAACGTGCCCGCAATTTACATATTAACATTACACTTTTATGAACATTCTTCGGGGTGCATTAATGAGTGTGTATGTACATATGAGGCAACGGAACGGTTGGGCGGAATCGAATCGCGACTTTATCTCCTCACTGAGTCACTCCCAACAAACTCTGACGGCGACCACCAATTTCACACGTTATTTATATATATTTAATTCATATATCTCATACGGAAACCGAGTTTTATTTATTTTTTTATTTCACAAGATTCGAAGAGTTATCAAGGTGCTCTGCATATGTTTAGAGTCTAAAAAACAAGTCGATTCTTTATTTTTATTTTTTTCCGGTTAAAGTATTGGGATGACCAGTTGGATCTTACGCATAATTGATATATAGCCTTGTGACGTTTTATGTAATTTTTATTGAAAAATATTGACTTACAATGAAGACATTATTATTGAACGAAATTTTGTCGAATAATATGTTTATTTGATTTTATTGAAATCCGGATAGAGCAGTGTTTATAATGTTATTTATGGGATTAAATGTAGAATAGATTATTCGGCGGCTTTTTACTTAAGTAATAATAGCTCTCCCTTGCCGAAAATTCCCACATGGGATCCCACGTATAATTCCCATGTAGGATCCTTCATGGAGAACGGGTTGCCATGGGATTTTCGTTCAGGGAACCTATACGGAGTCATACGTGGGACATCATGTTGAAATTCATGCGGGTTCCCATATGTGAATTTATAATCGGAAAAGATATTCCTACATAGGAACCCGTATAGGGGTTCCCTGGAAGAAAATCCCATGGGTATCGACGCGGGTCCTATTGTGAATTGAGTAATGAAATTACCAAAAAAAAAGTTTTCCTTCATTTAATCGGTTGATTTACGCTTAGGGGTCCGTCCCTCAAATATTTATTTCGGGAAAAACGTTATTAGTTTAACTTCAATTATGCTGATTGTGTCAATCCCATAAAAATCCATATGGGAATTTTCAGCATGGCATTGTTTATCAGCAGATTTCAATTCAATAAAATGATTAAAACTCGGCAAGACTATCAATTGGATGAAATATTCCGACCTTACCATCCCGATGGATACTCTTGTCACAGTAAAATATTAAATATCAACTTGTTTTTTAGGTCTCTGAACTGAGAATAACATCCACATCTCTCCTCGAACGTCTAACGATCGAGAGGCCGGCAAATGTAAAATGAGGTCGTGATCGAGGCGCCGATCGAAGGTTTTCGGCAGAATTGCAACTATCCTATTACTTTTTGACTCATTATCCAGTTTATTCACTCCATAAATAATTTAATATCATTTTCCAAAAATATTTATCTACATCGGTAAGAAAATGATTTCGCCCATAATTTGTGTTAACTTATCATTTCGATTGTGCTTTGCATTCAAAGAGTTTCCTTCTGTTTCCCTCCCATTTCTAAAATGTCTTATCTTCAGAAAGATTCTGTTTCATTCGAGAATTCGAGGCAAAAGTATGAATTTCGTTTTTGAGATTAAATTTCTTATAAATCTTGGTATCAATGTGGTGGCATATTTTCACTAAACATTAAGTTATTTATAGAATAAACCGACAGAGTTTTGGAGTAACGAGATAACTACAATTCTGGTCCGCAGCAATCGATTAAACGGTAAGCTAGTTCATTCACCGTTGGATTATTTAGGACGCCATGCGGAATGTCGACAGAGTCTGAATTGGATACTACTCGAAAACATGCACAGTTTCGTCGACTCGTAAAATGGTTTTTTACGAGATTTTGTAAATCAGTTGTGTGCCTCCGTGTATCTGTTTGCGTGTGTCAGTGTTTACAGTATATAATACATTGTGAGCTTGCACATGCTGAAGAGGATAGTACGGGCTGCGCACGAGATACAGAGAGGGTTGGCGAGGCGCGTGACCGCAACAAGTTGCACCCTATCGAGTTGAAAATCCTCGCTGGAGACAGAGAAATAGTACGCTAAGCCGAGCTCAGATAAAGCGCAACAACGAAACTGTTACGACTTAACATGTACCGGACACTTGGTGCGATAAATTCACAGTTAAAGAATTATATCCTCTTTCTTACGGCTACTTTAGCAGCCGGAATCCGCTGTGAAAAATAGCTAACTCAAACTGCGGGATTCAATTAAAAAGACCAAAGAAAAAAAGAAAGTTAGAGCCGCCTTCGTCATTCGCCGTAAGACATTTTTTATCCGCCGATCATTATGTCGATATTTTCAAGCACTCGTGATCCGAGTGCTTATCGGATTTCACCACAGACGATTTATAGTACAACTGATGTCGGTGCGCACACAAACATACAATCCTTTCGAGTCTCAAAGGACTTAACGCGTCCGGACGAAGAAAAAAAAATTGATTTTTGTGATTTTTTGTAGACAATCGTTATTTAAAGTTTCCGCAAGAGTTTAGTATTTTGAAAAGTAATATCTAAAAAATATTCAGTTATATTGGTTTGTGTAAAAATATGCAATTGTTACGGTGTTATTCGCGCTTTCGTGAATCTACTTTTTTTTAGGTCGTTCGCAAAATGAAAAAAAAAATCTACCTCTGAATACCGGTCTGTTTGTTTTAATTTGAAATTTCGCTAATTCTTGCGGGAATTAACAGAAGATATTAACGAATTCAATTTTGTTTCATTATTCTTGATAATCTCACCCCAAACGGCATTTTGCTCATCATAAAAGAACTTTTCGCAAAGTGCTTCCCAAAAATCGGCTGTAACATCGTTATAATTACATGTCTTTAGAAAAAAAATACCTCGTTGAACCGTGAATTTATGGATAAGCTTTGATAGCATTGAAACGATGACCCGAAAATCGATTACATCATTGATCGATCGCTATGGATTGCTCTCCGCTTAGATTAATACACCAAAATGAATAATTAAGAGAGCATTGAATTATAAAAAATTTGGTACTGGAAGAATCTTACTGCAAAGCGTTAATTGATGCGGATTACCCCAATCAACAGCTTTGCTGCTAACGAATATACATTGTCTCCTATAATTCATTTTTTAGGATCATTCACACACTGGTGAAATACAGAGATTTACACGCACATTCGCACTGATGCATACTTAAATTATGTAAATTTCGAACAATCTTAACATATACTCTCGAAACTCTATGCTTCGATATATATATATATAGGTCGATATATATATATATATCGATATATATATATATATTTCTAAAGATATTATTCTTTTTGCTTAAGTTTATAAGTTTTGCGCATTCCATCGTCGAGTTTCTTTCACATAATTCTCAACAATAATATATATTTAATATATATATATATATATATTTAGACGCAGTTGCGATGCTGATCTTACAGCAAAAATGCCAAATTGGTACAAGGTCTTCGTTGATTTTACGTGCCTAAATACCCTCGGCGTATGCATAGACACTTTATTAATACGAGACCGGTATAAGTTATGTAGCTTATGTCGTATATTATTGAGAAGGAAAGACGAAGGGATAAAACCGGGGATTCCAAGAATTTGAATTTCGTAGTAAAGTTTCGGACATGTAGAAAAAACATAATAAAACGGGCGAAACTTTTATTAAAAAAAAAAAAAAGAAAATCAATTATTTTCCACATTCTGTGGTTAAAAGATGCTACAAAAAGGAAGATGATAATTCTTTAATTTCCGTAGCAATTGTTTTCACGAAAATAATAAATGCTTGTAGGACAAATCATAAAATAAGGAGATACCTTTGCAATATTATTTTGTCAATATCCGCATGTACTACGAAATCCACATTTCCAGAATTGTTCGGCATGGCGCTGTATATGCGAGTCAACGAGTTTTTTTGTTCGGTTTTTTTTTATATATCAACCTACATTTATTCTCCTTTTATGACGTTTATGGCAAATAACTCGGAGTAGGTGACGACTAAAATAATATGTGGTCGCACGATTTTATGTCTATTGTTCGACGATTTACTGCGAGAATATGATTTTTATTGACCTTCCATGGCTTTTTTTTTCCTTTTATACTACACATGCGTGTCAAACCGACCACTCACGCAGCCCAAACACAATATTCAACATTACGGCCGAGCTTTGAATATATCATGTTTGTGTATCTCGCCAGACGGTTTTAATGGAACACGCGATACCATGGAATTCGTTATAGGATCGATGGAGCTTCGCGCCTTTTTTATTTCCCAAGAAAGTCACCTGAGACAGACCCAATTTCGCTGCAGGCTTGCGTCACGGAGAATGAAATTTGTCATCTATAAGAATCACACACAACTAATGTTTTAAAAAAAATCATACCGTAAATATGGTAATATAAAATTGTCCATAATACTGTATCATGATTGAAACACAGGGTGAGATTAATTGTCGGGAACTCGGCCTTTGGCGTAAACAGCTCCGCCATTACGCGTTTCTATATTTTAATCGCTATCGCCAACTCATTACCTGTGCGCCAATGCGCCACTTACGACTCTAAAAACATATATAACAAATAAATAAATATAAAAAAAATGTATAGTAAGAAATAATTAGGAAGAATTTTCCATGGGCATTGTGCTATTTTCTTAAGGAGGCTTTGATAGTATTGAAACATAATTTCTCAATAGAAAATCCGAAACACGGAATTGCGCCTCCGAAAAAATGGACAAACATGTTTTTGTTTCGTAATTATTCGAAAACCGCGAATAATTTATCGAAAATTCTAACACCAATTAATCGTAAAGTCCTGCAATTTCGTTGCTGAAATTGCGTTTCGATTGAAAAGAGAACAAAAAAAAAGAAAGAAAAATGTCATCCATCCAAATACTCGAGTCGCGTTAAAATTCGACAGTCCCGAATTTCCCGACCGAACAGTCGCCAATCGTCAATAGCCAATAATTGTCACAATCTTCTCGCCCAGAAAATCCCGTTCGGAAGGCACTACCGGCTTGTGGTTTTAGTATCTTATATTGTATGTCCCTCGTTCATTTTATCTTGAACGCAATCACTCGTTGCTTACCCTCTGACGATTCTCCACTGTGTGGACCATCATACCTCCGTGCCATCTTCGCCCTCGTCCTCGTAGAGAGGACCATTGGGCGACCTTTTCTTGGGTTTGGGTGGCGGTCTCGGTGGAACTTTTCTTCCCAATGTTGCGCTGTCACCAGGCTGGACAACCATACTGTGATTGTCCATTTCGTCCGGCAGTTTCGTCGGCCATTCTGGTGCACCTTCCGGTGCTGACCTGTCCAATGGTCCGCTACTCAAAATATTAGGGGTGCTGCGTTGCATCGTACTGTAGTGAGGATTGCCCGTCGGTGTTCCCGGAAGTGGACGACCTCGCATTATTGATGCGGAACCAGGTTCCGGACTCTTGTTCAACGAAAGCACGGAGCTTCCATCGGCGGTTGTTCTGAGTCCGAGGTTGTCGTAAACTGGTTCCAAGCCTTCGGTTGCTGCTGCTGCTGTTGGTGAAGTTGGTGGACCGCTGCTCCAACTCGGTGCTCTAGGTCTTCTCGGTATCGTGACGTATCCGTGCCGTGGCATAACCGGAAGACCACCGTTGTAGTGAGAAGAAGAGGCGCTGCTGCTTCGATTGTGCGGCAACGTTTTGAATGCAGCTGGATATTGTCCGGTTGGCGAAGTAAATGGTACTGATTGCTGCAATTGGCTTCCCGATTGTTGGGGATTAGTGAGACGCGAACTATCCGGCGCTGTTGATGCCTGACTCGTCGGGGATGCTCCACGACCTCCTGAGAAGGCCAGAAGATCGGGAGGATACTGCCTGTAATTCGGACCACGGCTCAGCGTACCATTATCGAGGTCCGGGGTCGAACGCTCTCGCTCCTCGTCACCCATTCCGCCAACCACGCCGCCCACCACACTCCCCGGACCGTCAGCTGTTTCGAGAGAAACAAAAAAGAGAATTTTATAAAAAATAAAGAATAAAAAGAAGCGGTTGATTATACGCATGGATGATTCTTACGTACATTTTCACACAAAAGTTTACTGAAAATTTTAATTCGGCGAGGAGAGTAATGTTCTAAAAAAGTCGACGTTCCAAATACTGATGACATTGATTTTGAAGAATCACAATGACTGTTGTTAATAAATGAATTTAAGAATAATAGAGAAACGTTTATACATGTATTTGTAGATGAATTTGAATCACTTCGTTTCATAAGAAAATAAATCAACCCCAAAAGAGTCTTACCACTTGTTTTTTGTTCAACAAATCTGTCAACTTTATTATTATTCAGAATTAATTATTTTGGTATCTGCGATAATAACATTTTTCAAACCCATCTCTTTCCGCGAGGTTAAATTCAAATCGAGTGAAACTTTTGCTTGAAAAAGTATGTGTGATTCATCCTTAAGCAAGTGTACGGCGAGTACTTGAGTTTGAGTACAATTTTATGTGGTGTAGGTAGGTAGTAAAGAGTGATTATGACTTTAAGTAACCGATTTTTAATATGCTTAACTATTTTTCGAACTTCAATACCGATTTTGCAATTAGGAGATTAACGAATTAAGTGCGAGACTGTTGAGGCACTTTACCACTCCCCGTCTACCAATTGCATAACGATGCGATTATTATTACAAACAGTTTGAACTGCAATCCTTTTACGTAGTCAACCGAATGATAATTTAATACTTCAGACTCTCTCGACCCATTTAAAAATTTCTAGTCTTTCCGTCTCTTCACATCGAGCTCGAAACCGGAAATTAAATCTTTTGTCCATTATCTTCTTCGATCACCCGCAGTGCAATTAATTACAGTAACGAGCCAAGAGAGCGCGAGTGAAAAGTTTAATTTGGCCTGTGTAAGACTCTCGCGCCCCACGCAGAGTCAGATAGCCACATCACCGGTACAGAGAGCTTTGTACTGGGTGTGCCAGCGGATGCCTGCTTACGTATATTTCTCACTTAAATTTTAATCGCAAAGTCTGTCCGGTTCGTTCACTCTCCCGGGAATAAACTTAGTCTTCAGCGCGACGAAACTCTAGTATGAATAACAAAATAAATAAATATAAGTTTAGCAAGTAAGACAAATTACTGAATCTAATTTTATACATTTTACCTGCCTCTACAATACTGCGTAACGTAATTTATTCATTACGCCCTGTGCCACTGTAGTAGATGCAATATGCATTTAAGTCATACCTTTTCAATTTTAATATCATACATGTATATATACTGCACTTTTTCTATATTCGAAATATTTTTTGTCTCACAGCTTCACCGTCAAGTTGATGCCCCACTCATTGATCAAGTACCGACATTCAATTTTTAAAATTGAAAAGATCAAATTTCAAATTAATAAATCTCAAATTAAAAAAATCTCTGGATTTAATTATTTTCACGATTTGAAATTAGTTTCAACAATTCCAGTTCTCAATTCATTATGAAAGTCTAACTTACTTCTCAAGCTTCAGCTTCAATGATCTTCCTAAAATGGGGATCGTAATCAATTTACGTAAATAAATTGAAATATCACTTTAAATTGTTAGTCGAAAATTAAACGAGACGGTCATTTTAATTCACACGCGATCTCGATTCCTATGATTTAATGTGCATCGTGAAGTAATGGAAATTTTATTTTTATTTTTCTCTCAGTCAGTTTATGCTTCAATGGCTGGAACATCCACGTTAAAATTGTTCCCTAACGTTTACAATACTAATCAGTTCATTAAATTCACCAAGTCGAAGAAAAATGGACTTTGTTGGGTTACTTGGTGGCGCATTGTCTAGTTATAAAAGCAGTGTACTGACCAAAAACAGAGTCATTGTCGAGCAGAGTCCTGTTGAGTTCGGTCATCTCCGTGCCGTGCGAGGTAACCGAAGGTGCTTCGTATCTTCTCGGTGGCTTAACGACGGGATTTATCGCGGTGATGAGGGACTTCTCTTGTTCGCCGAGACCGTGATGTTCGAGGGACGCTGCTTCGGCACTCTTCTCGTCGTGTCTGGGACGTCGTTTTCGGCAGTACCATACGCAGAGTATCAGGGTAACGAGTAGCAGCAGTAGGAACGTTATACCGAGTCCAAGAGCGAGCGGTAAGCTCACGGTACTAGTAGTGCCGCCAACGGTATCTCCTATGACCGTCAAGCTTATGTTTTTTTCGATGCTACCACCAGGATTTTTGGCCATACATATGTAATCCCCTTTGTCAGCAGGCGAGCCGTCTGGTATAGTCAGATTTAGCCATTCGCTCTTTTCAGAGAGCACATAAGTGCGATCACTGTTGTGTCGTCTTGTTGAATTATTGAGAATCCTTGCTCTGTGAACCCAGGACAACTGTGGCCTAGGGATTCCCGTGGCCCGACACCAGAGTTTAACGTCACCACGGCCAGTTTGAAATTTCGTGTGAGGTCCAACGAAGACTTTTGGCCGACAAGCAAAATCATCGCTGCTAACATCGTCCCACATTTTTCCAGCGAGAATCGGAGGCTGGCTGCAATTGGTGGGTCTCGTGTAGAGCTTTCGTTCCAGAGTCCAATCGCGAAATCTCTTCAAATGACAATTGCAATTCCACGGGTTGTTGTGGAGCTCGAGACTGCTGAGTTTCGGAAGGTTTTCGAAGGTCGCTAGTCTCACACTCGTTAGATTGTTGCCGTCCAATGTGAGAGTCTGAAGACCCGGCAAATTGCGGAAAGTCCTTTCTCCTATGTGAGATAATCGATTGTCCGATAGAACGACCTTCTGAAGATACTCCAAATTTTGGAACAGACCGTCCTCTAGATACTTGAGGTTATTGTGATTCAGCAGCAGGACTCGCAGCCTCTGAGTCCCATCGAATGTTCCGGGGAAGAGCTTTTTTATTCTGTTACCCGTAAGATCGATTTCTATGACGATCTTTAGACCGTTGAAAGCATCGGTGTGTATCGTCTCTATTTCGCACTCGCGTAGCACCAACTTGTGAAGGTTCACGAGCTTCACTGCGCTAAAAGCGTCGTGAGACAGATAAGGTATGTGATTCTCCGTGAGATCCAGTATTTGAATCTCTTGTGAAAGGTCCGTAGGTACGTGGGTGAAATTCTGTCGTATGCATTCTGCTGTCTTTTTTCCGGAGACCCACTTGCATTTGCACAGCTTTCCGCACTTTTGATCCCAGTCCTCTTGAGCCATGCAGAGCACTATCATCATCGTCATCAGCCCCAGCCGAAGTAACGATGCTCTCGTCCGTTCCATTGTTGCTTGAATATTTTGTTATCTGAAACAGGTAATTGGGTGGAATGTTATTTCCATGGTATATGACAAATGTTTTTATATTAAACCAAACAGACATTTATGACAGTTGATAAAAGCTAAATTTGTCTTTTGTTTCTATTGAATTGCCCAGGGCTGGCTACAGATACTGTGGAAATCAAACCGGTGATTATGATTATACAAAAAGTCCCACACATTGTCTATGGTTAGAAAAATTTTTATGATTATTTTTTCGACCTCCATTTCAACCAATAAGAGCGCGGCATTTAACATCACGTGGTACAACTAGGTCGAAATTATATCGATAATTTTTCCAAAATCTCCCGGCAAGGTTGCTAGGCGATAAACAATGATTTTTCTGTCACTTGTAACCTATGCAAATGTTTGAAACGTCAAAGTGCTATTCACGATCGTCGATAGGAGTGCGCAAGGAAAGTGATTCGATGATGAATCTCTTGAGAACATCTCTAAAAAAATTAAACGTGAGGTTAAAAAAATAATCAACCGAATACCCCTCGAGCTTGAAAATGAATCGGATATTTCCATCTTGTTTCCCTGCATAACACCGATTGAGATAAATTTTACTCAAAAATCCCTCGTGCTGCGTGCTCGTGATTTTTATAAGCAAAACTCATCTCAAACGAAACAATCGGGAAATATCCAATAATTTGCAAGTTCTCAGGGTATTAAAACCGATAATATTTTAGTCATGAAATTTGCACAATATAACATTGGCCGAATAATTCCATATAGATTTTGCTTTTCATGAGCCATTGGCATTTCCCATTAGATCTTTATAGGAAAGTTATCATCCGAGTATAATCATTGAATTGTCATTCATTTCATTATCACTGTATTATTCCCCTTGGCTTTTCCGTCGATTCACATCCAACTGCATGATCAGAATTATCATTGGTCAACACTGGACGGCATATTTTCCTGAGGAAAATAACAGGAAGTTTCGCGTAAAAGGATATAGCAATTTATGACAGTTATGCAGCAATTACGGGCTGCGAGGTCGCAACCCTAATCGCAATACAAGTTCGTGTAGACACCCTTCGTTATCTTGGCAGCTATATTAGTCGCCACGTTGCGCATGGAAAAGGAGTTGCAGCAAACATAGCACAATGCTGGCGGCTGTACTTCCATTTAATACCATTTGTGCGGGCTTT
Source organism: Clistopyga incitator (assembly GCA_947507545.1). Lineage (NCBI taxonomy): Eukaryota > Metazoa > Arthropoda > Insecta > Hymenoptera > Ichneumonidae > Clistopyga > Clistopyga incitator. Next base: position 9,737,431 of record OX382171.1, on the reverse strand, counting down.
ATAGTGGATATACTTAACCATCATGGTAATGCTGACCCGTTTCCTACATTTTGCGCTGGGAACTAACTATCAGATTCTAAACCGAACCAGTCGGCTTCACTATGAAGGCCTCTCACATTGTCTCATATTATTCCACATAACGTCGTGTGGCGTGTCGCCAAAGTTAAATTAATACGAACTACGCGTGCACATTGGGCAGCGAAGGGTTTGCTACTTAATCCATGGCAATGCATTAGCCATTCCATGCAAGAGCCGCCACTTACAAAAATCGCTATATCTGGATAGATTTCATTTGTGGAGATAATGAGGATTATTAAATCGTACGAATAATGAATATTCACAAATCCTTAGCAGATTCTTTTTATTTATTTTTTTTCGTCGATCAAAAACATTTTTATTTATTTTTTTTCGTCGATCAAAAACATTTTTGTTCTGTTATTTCAGATCAAAATGCTGGAAGGTCTTGGAAATTTGGCAAAAGTGTGGCAAGCATTTTTTAAATGTTTTATGAGACGTTAATTAGATGAGCACGTATGAAACGAAATGAAAATTCCCATGGACTCCGTAGAAAAGCACAGAACGTTTCACGGATTCAGATTTTTATTTTTCATCACATAACGTCAGGAAATTCGTCAAGGAAAAATAGACGACGACACAGTTTTTAGACTCAAATTACTTTCGGACTACAGACCTCACGATCTCGTACGATCCATCACCGCAAGTGAAAAAAGGAGAAAAGGTAAAAGAGACTGCAGCTCCGTATTCCGGGTGTCCTGATGTTCTGCGGTTTCGGAACGTCTACGTCTACCCTGAAGCTCTTTGCACGAGATCGCGAAAATATACTTGCATCTAGACATAGTCCAACCCGGGCCGCTCTTTGCCTTTCTTTTTTCACCTCATTTACTCCTCTTCTCGCATTCACTTCTCCATCACGAACGCCATAATGGTGGATATAGAGATATACGCCACGCAAACGTCGGCACGACTTTCTTGTTCCTTTACTTTCATACGCTTCTCGTATTTCCTATGCATTATTATCTTTTTTTTCATTTTCGTCACGAAGAGGCCTTCGGAGATTTCATTTATCGAACGAACTTTCTTGAATCAAGCCAGACAAAATAACGACGGAAAAAGGAAGTCAAAAGGCAGCTTTGTTGTTAAATGTGATCGACAAGAAAAATGGTAAGACTTACAGACTGTGATAATTATTTTACTCGAGTCATAATTCCTTTCAAAATTCTTTGCAAACAATGTCAAGAAAAAAATGACTATACAGTAACCTTTCGTGTGAAAATGATTTTGTTCTTGATAAATCGATGAAAGATCTATTGGTACATGCGTTTTGAAGATATAGATCACGATACGATTCTGCACTATTGATGGCCTTTGGATTAAATAACTCTTTTTCTTGTAACTAAATTTTTCTCCATTGATCTAGGATTTGATATATATTCAATCTGAATTATAATTTAATTCTGGACATGATAAGATCAAACAGAGGATATGGAAACGATGCGATCGATTTTAAGATTGCAAAAGCTATGATAATGATTCAACTAGGTTCCCAATTCCTCACAAAGTAGTTTTCAATTATCTCAAGAAAAATATGTCTATATTGTATCTCCATCAGCAACATCGCCACACTCGAGACATAATAGAGGTCGTGTCTTGGGTCACAATTCTTTCCAAAATCCTTTATAAACAATGTAACGAAGAAAAAATGGCTATACGTTAACCTCCCATCTGAAAATGGTTTTGTTCGTGATGGATCGGTGAAAGATCTATCGGTGCAGTCGTTTTGAAATTACAGTTCACGACACGATTCTGCACTATTAATGGCCTTTCGATTACAGCTTTTTCTTTGTAACTAAATTTTTTTGCATTAATCTGAAGTTTAATATAAGTTATACACTTGGGTTATATTTTAATTCTGGACATGAAAAGATCAAAAAAAGCATATCGAAAACAATGTGATGGATCGTAAGATTGTGAAGGCTACGATACCGATTCAACCAGGTTCCCAATTCCTCACAAAGTAGTTTTCAATTATCTAAAAAAATAAATAAAAAAAATGTCTACATTGTATCTCCATCAGCAACGACACCGCACTCGAGAAACGATATATCCATCGTGTCAGACTTATAATCACACGAAGCCTTTGTATGCTTTGTGTAAGGAATGCGATAACTTGATGCAGAGAGCCAATTCTTTGACGTTTCTTCCTGCTGTGAATAATAGTACAACATGCCATACACACCAATGTAGCTGCACAAATGTGTGAGCCTGTTAACCCGCTTCAAAGTGAAGTCAAAGTAAATACTTGAGGCCTAAGCACATGACTATATCCACACAAAGTAGACTACTAACCCAAGCTGTCTGTATACGTATATGGATACATACATATATTTTCTGCTCTATCTACATCCAACCGTTCGTCCGTCTCTCTGTAGGACGTTCTATAGATATACGGAAAGCGTACCGCTTGCACTGCCCAGCCCGCAACTAGATCCTATTGATCCTTTGGCATTTGACTTGTAAATTTGTGCGAAGGAAGTGAACCACAGCTGGAAGCGCGCGCGGGACGTTAGATATACGCCGACATCAAGAGCAAGGACGAGAGCCAACTGAGTTTGTACTTACTTCTTTTGCGCTTACCCCTTGTAAAAGTTTTGTGATATATGTACGTGTATATAGGTATGGGCCTGCACAGTTCTGATGCGCGCATGTTGAACCAGTATTTTACACTGAGCTTGTTGAGAAGGAACCAAACTTTGCTGATACACTTAGGATTTGATCATCTACTACTATTCATATGAGGACATGTCTGAGCATCAGCCAACTGAAGAGCATTGAAATGAAGAAGTAAAGTTATGCCCAAGAAAAGTCAGATAAATGTGCAGTGTAGAAAAGTGGAATCATATGTCCTATATATATATATATATATATATATATATATAAAGGGTATACGATTCCGCATGGGTTTCCTGCAAGGTATAAAGGTATTTTTTCTTTTTTTTTCGATAACTAGATTGTTGATTTTTTACTTTGCCAATATACCTGAGTATTCTTCATCTATTTCTGCGAATTCTGCGAAACTAGCAGAACATTGAGAAAAAATAATTAGGAAGTAATGAATTTCAGAACATTACGTGAATGATGAGGTATACTGTCAGCACACATTTGCATTAATAAAAGTGTGTAACTTTCTCTATTTTATTTTAATGACGCGTTATTAAAGTCATCAGCATGTGTACACAAATGATTAGTATCTAGTACCTTAATGACATCAGTCAACAGCATACAACTTATTTCCGTACTCACTTATCATTTCAAAGATAATCGTGGCACAACTACCTGAAACAATGTCCGAGAACGGAGCGGGTATCATGCTAAATATTCATCTGCAATCACGTGCACCAACATAATTTCATGCAAATCATCTAATTGGTGTGAATACATTTGCGTGAGAAGGATACGAGAGAGCCAGGAAAGACAGTGGAAGTGGGGAGGGGGCCATTTTCGCCATCGGATCGCGGTTAATGCCAAGTATTCCCAGGTCGAGGTGCGAGTTGGTTATACAGAGTCCGTAGTCATTGCGTGAAACGAAGCGCAGACAGAATGAGCGAAACTGGTAGCGAATACTAGGGGTGAGGTCATAGCGGAAGGTATATAATGCGACTCCTGCCGTTGCTTTGAACACCAGCGGAGAGAACCCGTTGGTAGCCTGTATCGCCACTTCTACCGCAGACCACTACCCGAAAGGGTTCCCAGCCATGCCTCCATAATCGTGACACTGTTGTCCCGCTAGGACAGGTTCGGTAGTGTTTTCGAGTATTTTTTTGGTACCCTTCGCTGTTGTTCTTTCGAAAAATCCACCTAGGACAATCGGTCTGATGAGTTCCCACGTAAAAATTATGAAGTCGAATGGAGATCACGAATCGACATTTCAAAAAGTGGTACTTTTGAGATGCGTCTAGATAAAAGATATTAGAAAATTACAAAGCAATTTTCAGATCGAATTCCCATCATGTTTATTGATTGATTTGAGGGCAATTTGCAACTTGTTTTTAACACCTTGCTTCACAGATTTTATGGTGAATCGAAATTCGTATGAAAGGATTCCCTCCCTCCTCTATATGAAAGGATTCCCTCCCTGCCTCTATAATCGTAACACTGTTGTCTCGCTAGGAAACGTTCGGCAGTATTTTCAAGTATTTTTTTGGCACCGTTCACCATTGCTCTTTCGAAAAATAGACCCAGGAAAATTGGTCTGATGGGTTCCCACGTAAAAATAATGAAGTCGAATGGAGATCACGAATCGACATTTGAAAAAGTGATACTTTTCAGATGGGTTAAGATGAAAGATGTCAAAAAATTATAAAGCAATTTTCAGATCGAATTCGTATCACGTTTATTGATTGATTTGAGGACAATTTGTGATTTGTTTTTAACAACTTGCGTCATGGATTTTATGGTGGATCGAAAGTCGTATGATAAAGCGCTGCCTCCATAATCGTGATACTGTTGTCTCGCTAGGAAACATTCGGCCATGTTGTCGAGTATTTTTTTTGTACCCTTCACCGTTGCTAATTCAAAAAATACACCCAGGAAAATCGGTCTAGTGTGTTGCCGGATAAAAATAATAACGTCGAAATGAGATCAGAAATCGATTACGAAGCGATTTTCAGGTCAATTTGATATCACGTTTATTGATTGATTTGAGGGCAATTTGTAACTTGATGTCAACAACTTTTTCCAAAGATTTTATGGTAGATCGAAATTCGTACGATTCGACTAGTTTGAAGAGTGTTTGAGATAAAAGGTAGATGATCATAAATCATTTTAAAAAAACTTGATAACAAATTGATCTGAAAACCGCTTTGAACTTTTTGAGATGTGTGAATTTATGATTACAATTTCCCATATTTATTTTTATGAATATGAGCAGTTATTTAATAATATTTGTACCGTGCTCGACCGATGAAAATTTAAAAAATTCTACTTCTTTTTATTAAAACTATTGTTAAAGCAACGATCTGTTATTTTTATATGCAATTCACCAAGCATGTCACAAGATATAAACATGCACAATTTTATTTTACAAATTCTTATCCAAATGAAATATCTACGACTACGTTCTCGTCGTGCCGCCTGGAAAACTTTTTCTGCAGCGCTCGGAGAGAACGACGAAGTGGATTCTACAGATTTTGTACCTTGGAATCCCAAACCCGAGACAACGGCCCACGAAGTTCTCGCCTTTTTTGCTTATTCTAACTTTCTGTTATCCCACCTCCTTTCATGAAGAGCCTTATAGTGTCTTACTATCTCATGCGACCTTGAGCAGCCAACGAATCAAACGAAGCCCAGGGACTCAAATGGATAAGAAATGGTTGAACCAGTAAAAGTTCATATGCCGCTGAATTTTCAATCTTTGGGATGCAACACCATAAATTTCGAAAAAAAAAACTGATGACTTCAAACGATCATAAAAACAAGTAAAAAAAAGTACAAACAAAAATAACATCGATCACTAGTATTGAGAAAAAATGTCAACCTAAATCACGACGCTAATCTTGGTTTTGATTTTTTTTTGTGTCATTGCATTCCACAGAGATCACAACTTTTCAATAGCAACATTTTATAGGGTTTTAACATTTTAATCATAAATATACCTCTCGAGCCTCGGAGTTTATAATTTAAGATAGCATAAGCCTTTTTTCACTCGAGCCCATAAGATTCGACCGAGGGCGAAGCGACAGAGAGAGAAAGAGAGTGCGAGTGTTTAATCGTGACATTATCGTTCTCGTTACTGTCCGTAACTGGCAATAACTATTTTTACCATTAGCCGATTTTCAATTTTTTTTTTTTTTTTTTTTCGGTCGAAAGTAGAAAAAAAATCATTATTTTGATTCGAAAGAAAATTAAATTCACCAGAAATTTTATTCAGCTAATTTTCGGGATCATTTATTAAATATACCCTTTCATCGTTACCCCTGTCCAAAATTAATACTTGTACTATTTACAATGCAATCATAATGATCATTAAGAATGAACGTGTGTATATTTAAATAATGAAAAGTGGATCCGAGTTCCGTCACTCGATGTGAAACAAACATTTGTCAAAATTGACATAATGCATAGAAAAATGGTCTATTTATTCCAACTCTGCCTTGCCTTGTATTGCACTGAATCCCTTGCACAAGTGTTGGAAATAGTGTCTTAAAGTATGTTACCTTCATCAGATATCGATGCTGACGCTGACGGTGACTGAACCTGGGTGTTTCACTTTTGCTGATGCGGTGTGTTTGTCTTTTTTCCCTTATCAAAATTTCCATTCCCATTTCCTTATGTATAAAGCATCTGGATTGGATTTCCGTGGATATAATGGATCAGTAACTTCGTCTTTTATGCCCCCTCGTCTTTCGACGTTATATCGCTTTTGGATGATTGACTGATCGCGACAGTCTCGACTATTCATGGGTATTACAATAATTATTCATAGAAATAGAGAATGTTGCGGAAGGGCGGTTTGGAGGGAGGGGGGAGACATCGAAGAGCCGCGTGCAAAGAAATGAGGGTGGTGAGGTATTGATCACAACATCGGCGCCATCACCAAGAACGGGAGAAGATTACACCGTGTTTCTACATATGTATGAGCTTTCGACGCTTCCGTTTTACGTCCTTAGTTCCAGGTTCTGCCACTGGGGGAGCTTGTCTACTTATTATTACTTTCTCCCTTATAGACAAGCCATCTCTCGAGGGACAGACTGGGCGCAGACTTGAACGTTGTAAGCAAAAACACACCGAAGCTCGTCTTGCGAGTTGAATATTGACGTTACCGGAAAAGTTGAGTGCGCGGGAAATTCAGTTTCTAAGTTGGATGAATCGTTAAATATGATAATGAAAGTCGTGTACGAAGGGTACATGCGCGCTCGGAGGCCGAACAACTTTCAGGGCCGGGATGACGAAGGGTGGGAAGGTGAGGGCCGCGAGGCGAGGAAGATTGAAATTGGACCGAAGATATATACACACAAATCGCTTTGCTCAAGTTTTCCGGCTCATCTTAAGCTACGCCACTGCGCCAATGAGAGATCGGCGAAGAATTTTCAGTTTTCTCTCATAATTAGTTTACATTCATTAGAGAAATCTTCGTAGTCCTTCAATCTTTAAGATAGTTCACCGAAAGACTGATATTTGAACTCTAAGTTCACAGTTCGGGTTCTTAAGTGCGATCGAGGAGATTCGATTAGCTGAGACTGCGCTTACATAAATATTTCATTGTTGTCAGTTGGAAATTTTTGTGACATCGGTTCAAGAAACGTGAAAATGTTTCCATAGTTGAGAAAAGAAAGTATATTTCTAAAACACTTCATGAAATAAAAAATGACATCCTATTTTTAATACATTGAAAAAAAAATGCTACGACTAATATTTTTGGAGACTTTGTTTTCGTTTGTTCGATAATTAAAACATTTTTTAATAGTCCCTTGTTGTTGTAATGAAGGAACAATTATGAAAGTAATTTTTCTGTACGGTCTGTTCTAAAAAATAACGGGGGTTTAAAACTCTGCTACGGATTATTTTGACTAAATAATCCCGGACAAAAAATAAGTACATTATAAAGTGATGTCATTTTGGTGTTCCTTGCTGTCGATTTTCTTTTTAAATTCACGATGAAATTCTGGGCGCAAGCCACGTAGAAAGCTTAAGGAAAGGAGAGAAGCTGCTTTCTTCGAAGTGGCGAACTCCCCTGATGCTGAAGATCAATCATCCAACGGGTATAAAAATCCTCGGCTAAGTCTGAAGCATGCGCCCGGATAAAAACGGGTTACTTTGTGAATACAGGATGGTCTACACTGGATTTCTTTCATACAGTGCATCTTTCTTGCAGCGCTTTTCCATCGGGAATACAATGAAGAAACTTAGTTCGCTCATGCCACTCAAGCATGCATAACAGAATCAGATACCAAATAGAATATCACGAGCATACTTCATAGCATCGAGAAGCGCATTAGCTTTTAAGAAGATAGCAAACTCAACTTTTTCTTACTGCCGGAAAAAGGACATTTTCCATTTTCGGAAATATAGTATAGTTTTTTTTTTCTTTTCAATGTCAAGTTAATAATGAAAATGTAAAAAACAACAGTTCATATTTATTTGTCATGCCCTTATTGGTATTTTAGCTAAGATTATTGTGGGTATTTTTTTAAACAATATATGGTTTCCGAAGTAAATAGAAAACAAAGATTTTTAAAGATGTTGCACCGAAATTTGGAAACTTTTTAATACGTACTCTTTTTTAAATTTGATCAGCGCTTTTTTAAATGCATTCCCATGGAAGAGTATTTTTGTTTTGTTTCGGGGCATTCTTTCGAACGGAAAACAAAAATCGGTCTATCTAAGAAAAAGCTATAGTCAGTTGCAAATTTCGAATTTTTTGAGAAAATCAAAAAAATCTATCTGATCGAAGATTTGAGGCTGATTATAAAAATGTTATTTTTTTGTCGATATCTAAAAAATTTCAAGTCAAAATCATTAAAAGACAACCGTTTCTTCATGTCCACCCCTTCACCGCCCGAAATAATTTCATATCGAATCCGTTTTCATGTATAATGTATAGATAAAGTTCACCTCATCAGTCTTTAAGATATGCGAACACTACATTGTACATGTACCACTACTCTGTTGCGATTAAGCCGTGTGTATAACTTTGTGCGATATTAATTCCGGGTTTGTGTCTCTGGACTCCAGCGCCTACTGGAGGGATTTGCGTGGAAGCTATAAATATAGGTGCCATATCCATACACACCTGCCAAATTACTCTTGGGACACGAGAAACGCCGAGTATTCCCACGTGCTGTACGCCCGCATCAATGCTACGATAATTATTCTCGTGGGTAATATACCCGAGGCTCTATTAAGCCCAATCGATTTAATGTACATTTCGCAAGTACGCGCGTATCAGATTCGGATAATAATTATATATTCCGTTAAGTATGCTAAGTCCAATTGTCAAAGAATAATGTGCACCATAATATCCTCTATAATGGAATAATCGAACGTATCAATTTATGAGCTTTGAGTACCAAAGTCCTTCTGAAAATCTAAAGGTGGTCAGGTAATTTTTGTCAAATCATTTTGTTAACAATCTATCATTGATTGAATTAAAATTCATCGAACTTAAAATTATTTTTCGAAACTTCCCTTAACTCTTAAGGTTCTTATTATTTATATGTAGCTATGGTCACTTTAACAATCAATTGTTTAAATTCTCTGGGAGTTGAATGTAATGTGCACCATAATATCCTCTATAATGAAAGAATCCGACGTATCAATTTATGAGCTTTGAGTACCAACCTCTTTCTGAAAACCTAACGGTGATCAAGTAATTTTTATTAAATTATTTTGTTAACAATCTATTATCGATTGAATTGAAATTCATCGATCGACTAAAGGAAAAATGCAGCCAATTTAAAATTATTTTTTAAAACGTCCCTTGACCCTTAAGGTTCTTATGATTTATATGTAGGTATTTTCACTTTAGCACACAATTGTTTAAATTCTCTGGGAGTTAAATGTACTGTGCAACAGCTGTGAAAATTGATGCATCCCTGTATCTGTAGCCTTAAGGCACAGCATCGTTGAAGACAGATCCGTGTATTCGGAAGAGTGCAATTGCACGCAATACCGCACACGCGGTTCGGTGCAGTTTATATCCGACCCATATCGAAATGCACCTAATGCATCGATAACCTTACCTCGAATTTTTCCTTCTCTTTCGGCTTCTCTTTTCCATCGATAACACTAACCCGGGCGACAGCCCGCATTATTTGCAAAGTTTCAAGTTTTGCCGATATTTACAGAACGCCAGATTGTGAGGGAGTGCAGCGAAATGGAGGTACGTGTCAGCTGAAAGCCAATTGCATAAACTTTTCAAATAAGTTCGAGAAACGGTAATGTGTAGTATCCCGACAGATATAAACGAGCTTCCGGTGTTCGGGAAAACTTCTTCAAAGTCCAGAAGAAGAAATATAACCTTTTTCTGATTTGGTTATTAAATTATGGGCTCAAACAATCTAAGAGTGGTGCTTTCAGATCACTTGCTTTCTGCACAGCGAGAGAAAAAGTTTCGATTATTCGCGGAATCGTCCGCAATGAAACGAAATACTTAAGTTTTACGACTATCGTTACTTTAAATGATCTCAAACTCGATGAAAAGCAGTTACATTGAATCGAGGAAACATTTTATTAAAGTCATAAACCGTTTTTTTAAAATTGATTTCAAAGATATCGTATTCAAGACACTGCAACAGAACATCGAATAAGTTGTCGTTAAAGAAATCGAAGCATGGCAGGGGTTACTTGAAAAATATGTTATTCAATGTCGTATACCGAAAAAAAAAAAAATTGCGCTAACGGAATGTAGGCTCACCCTCTTCAGGAGGTTAGATAAGGATGACTCAACCTCATCAATAGGTTACCGCGGTTTCCCTGATTCAAACATCTCCTGTAGTTGAAACAAATACCGCATTGTTATCTTAACTATTTCTACAGTTTCGTGCAGATTATCTATAGCGTTGCAACAGGCACTTATTGTTTGACCCAAATGTCGTTCTATTTTGCTCAATATATTTGGTGGTGTGATTTTTTAATAATTATAATCTTAAGGGAAACGTGAAACTCGACGTTGCAAATTTAAATTCGACGATTAACTGACGGGGACAGGGTTTGAACTGCCCATCTACAAATGATGTCTACCTACCTATGATTATGAACCTAATACACTACTGACTACGCTTTTACTAACTTCCAAATCACTGGTATTTAAACTCCCTATAAGCTACACCAGGGATTAGAGGTGAAGCTTGATAGTTATTTTATTGATGACTAAGGCACATGGCCATGTACTTTTTTATCTATATAGACTAAAGTATTAGTTACCTGGAAAGATTCATATTCAATTAAATTAAGCTACACCAGAGTTTCTTTAACTGTAAAAATCAGTTATTACCTACAACATCATATATCACTGCATAAAAAAATAATAAATGTAAACCAGTAATTAATTGCGACTGAGTGGATTGAATTGGGAAGTTGAGCCAGCCTCGTGGTTTATACGATTCATTTACATCACTCCCAAGGGCATACTATATAGTTTATAACCGGCTTCCCTTTAATTAACGGTGGGGGAAGGGGTTAGTGATGATTCGATAAAAATCGCCAAATATAACAATAGTGACAATAGTTTATTCGACGAAAGAAATATAAATAGAAGTACGGGGTTTGGGCGCCAGCTACGTCACGTGTAGCGACGAATGGATTACCGGTCACATGACCCGGTAATCTTACAAAGAAAACAAAAAAAAAAAGGAAATAATAGAAAACAATAATTTGCAAAAGTGGGTGCGCGGCTAGAGGGTAGAGGGACGAGGGGTCTCAGGGGGTGAATTCCCGAACTCGTTGGCTTCTTATTTATTACCTCGGTCAGGTAAACCAAAACGAGGGGGGGGGGGAAGCACGGGAGTATTCTATAATGGGGGGGGGGGGGGGATGGCGCAAAAAGAAATTAAAGACTAAATATACGAGCGATAGTCGCGATGAACAATAATAATTATGAAAAAAACAATTGTACTCAGAAGCACTGATCTCCACGCGATGGCAGCCGGCCTTCCCGATACAAAATCATACAAAATGGCTGTACTCAGAAGTGCCGGTCTCCACGTGGTGGCAGTCAGTCTTTCTAGTACCAAAGATAATAAAAAGGATAACTCGAGAGATACGGGGCTGGGGGGGGGGGGGGGGGCAGAGCGGGGACTAAAAATACTATAAATATTACTCACTCACTCACAAAGCAGCACCGGGGACAATACCCCCGGCCACTCTTTATCACACACTCTATCACACACACGGGTCGCGACGACGGCGGGGCTCGAAGTAACGGAAAAATGTCGTCCGTCTTCTTCCTCGATCTTTCGGGAGTCTTCGGGCATCCTCGGGAATCCTCGGCTTGAGAACACTACCGCGCTTGCGCATCGATCGATGGATCGAGTGTGGCTGGTCAGTGGCGTTCGGGTTGTGCTGCGGCGGAACGGTGTGGCGCAGTTGGGCGGTGCGCTCGCCGCGGGCGATTTGGATTGCCGCTGACGATCGATAGAGGGAGTACACGCACGCAGCTGGGCGGCTAACTCCAACCTTTGTCACCACGAGTGGAGGCTCCTCGTGTGACGCGGCGTGTACTCTTCAGCTGGTTCACGTGGCAGATCCTCTCTCCGTCTCCAGCCCACACTCTCACCACGTCACTTTGCTTAGCCGGCCGTAGTGTCTCTGATCCGTCCTTGATGCTTCGGCGCGTCTTGACGGTCGTACAACTAATCATTCATACTCAGAAAGGAGGGAGGGGGGGTAAAAAGGGATGAATCCTACACACTATATCGCTTCCTATTAATAACAAAAAAGCGGTGTGTGATGGCCTTCGAGCCGGCCGAGGGGGGAAAATATTGTAACGCTCCACCGTGTTACAAGTTTTACCAATGATTTCGATGAAAATCATTTCGATCATTGACGTATAATGTGTAATTCACTCCACCATTCGTGGTTAATTCAGTACCGGCTATGTCTTGTTTCAATCTTATATTTTATCAGCGCGGTATACATTAAGGTTCGATTAGCAGTTTTGGGACTCATTGAAGTATTTTCTGTTTGTTTTTAATTTCTTCATATAACTTCTTCAGGTTTTTACGTTTTCTCCACTCCCGTTCGTTCCATTTCATTCATTAAGTTCCCCTTCCATTTTTATCGAGTTACCCCCCGGAGTGTTACCCTCAGCCACTCTTTCCTAATGCACTACTGTATCGCATTTGCCTGAGGGCACAGGGAAACTGCGGAAAACCTGTGGCGATACAGGCGGCTACATTTTCCTGACTTTCTGCTGTATGAGACTACATCAGAAAGTCAGGAAAACTGCCTCCCGCTCAACAGATAACGCGCAAGTTGGTACATAGCTAAGCGATCACCCATCCAAGTACTGCCCGCGAGAGAAGCTGCTTGAGTTGGGAGACGCCGAAGCCATACACCGCCCGCGCGCCCCTGCCGTCGGTCTGGACTCATTGAAGTAAATTTTCAGTCACCGCGCACCATCGTGAAGTAGTCGATGGAAAAAAATTGATTTCATTATTTAAAATGTCTCGCGGTTATTTCAACCTGAACTCCTTTGAGTCAACGACGAATTTGCCAAACTGCCCACGAGATTGTCATCATTTTTTCTTTTTTTCCCAGTGTACTATTCAAACAAACATTGTCACCCGCCTGTACGATCAATCGATTGAGTCATTGGTTATCTGAGGAGAGACCTTGAAAATAACCCATGGAGGGTGATCGGACTTGGCCGATCATCGGCCCAATCTCGGTGCCGAGACTGCCAACATTGGCATACGCTATTGGCCCGATTATCGGCCCGAGTCTTGGATGATAAGTCCGGCTCGATATCGGTGAACAATAGTTGGCCGAGTATCGCGGGCAAGGAACGACCGAGTATCGCATATGAGCAACGGCCGAGCATCTCATACGATAAACTCAAACGATAAATCAATTTAGTAATTAATGATTAATTTAAAAAATATATATTTCCTAACGGACCGCCTCCAATTATTTTAATAACGCTATTCTATTATTATTAAAGAAAAAATATGGAAATCGTCGACGGATAGCATTTTTTTTCGATAGTTTTCTGGAAAGTGATGTGAGTGGGATTTGAACCGAGGACCTACACGACCTACCTAAACTATCTAACTTCCTAACAAGCACGCTAACCGCTCGGCCAAACCTACAATATGGATGTCCCATACTTTAAGTCCAGAATAGTTGCATGTAGAATAACAATCACAAGGACATCAGATGGATTTGGATAACAATTGGTACACGGATGTTTTTAAAGGCTCTGATTAAAGAACTCAAGTCTGAATTCAGAAATTCAAAATAGTGGATTCAATATGGCTGTCCTAATATCGACAAGCCAACCATTGGCGGGTCAATACTTGGCCGAGCATTGGCCTAATGTTGTATAGTCGATAATCGTCATCCCAACATTGGCCCGAGTATTGGCCGTTTCAGCTTTATCGGCAGACCCTACATGGGAATCGACGCTAATTTTGATGCACATTATTTTCATTTAGATAACTAAAGTTTTTATGCTTCCATACAACCGATAAAAAATAATATTATTCAAAATAAACTATTTTCCTCTTCAACAAAGACAATATTTTATAATATTATAACCGGTTCCCTCGTGGAAAACCGATAGGACTCGCGAGATATGCGTAAGGAGGAACGAAATTTTCCGGTTTCAACGTCGACTGAAGACCGATCACACATTTTTTCGAGAAAAATATTTAAAACTCCGAAGAAATCACATTGACAATTTTTTTTAAATCGCAGGACGTCGACACTACCAACCAAACTAACCTGATGAACTCCACACAAATGAAACATGAACTATTTTTGCCTGAATTTTTTTTTTAACAATATAATAATTTTTTTTTCTGTCGTAATGAACCGACAATAAATTCGCAACATTTACGTGACGAGGGGTGGAATTTTTCCGCCCCGTGTTTGTCTCAAGATCGATCACACAATTTTTCGATGAAAATCTTCAAAATGACTTTAAAAATTCTCTTAAAAATTGCAACACGTCGACACTCCGGAAATGTGACTCTCGCCAACCGATTCATGCGTAACGCCGTGATTTGGGAGGCCCAACTTCGACCTTCCTTCTTTTTCGAAAATTTTGAGAGTGATTTACGAGGCAACGATCGATGCGTCGATATTCACGCCCTGATGTGAGGAGGCTCGGCGCGTGCGAGACTCGTGAAAATTGTATCATGCCGAGAGGAGCGCGGGTAGAGGGTAGATAGCTTTTCGCGCGTGAGATCCATAAAGTACGGTCGTTGCGATGAATAGCTCTTCGCACGTCTCGCCTTTCATTCGTTTCGATCAATTTCGCTGAGTATTACGCGACGTGACGATCCGACTGCAGCCGAAGTGGGCAGCGCGGCGGTACTTGTGATACTCCGAGAGAGAATCATCGTATTGGTAGCTGTAAAATGACAACTATTCATTTTTATTTCGTACAATGAATTTGTTCAATAATTGTGATAACTATCAAATGGTAACTATAACTGCGAAACGGTTGCTATCTTCATAGTTACTATAACTACGAAACAGTCACGATAACTACTTCTATAGTTACTATAGCTACTAAACGGTTGCCATAACTATTTTCGTAGTTACTATGGCTATGAAACGGTGCCATAACTATTTACATAGTTACTATAACTACGAAACAGTTACGATAACTATTTTTATAGTTACTATAGCTACTAAACGATTGCCATAACTATTATCATAGTTACCGTAATTATGAAAATAGTTACATCGAATAAGAGTACCTTCATATGTTAGTGCGATTAAATGTTTTTTTATGAGTGTGAGTCCTTCACACGTATGGATGAAATATTTATTGCACGAATGTTGTACAAGGAAATTTTATTTTACAAGGTGTGAAAATGAGCATTTACGCACGTGAGGCATGCATGAAATCGCGTTTTTCGCATCGAGATAAATAAAAATTAATAGTTGTCACTTTATTATTCACTGCACTATTTGGACGTTTCTGAGTGTCGTGACGTTGCTGTCACCGCATCCGCTGTAGCAGAATTTTTTCTTTTTCGTCGGTGATTTTCACAAAGTATTTGTAAAATAAAATTAGAATTCACAACGGAAAATTGTGATTTGTCCGAGAATTCAATTTTTTTCAGATTGTCATATTCTTAATGGTGAAGATTTCAAAAATGCATCCGATCATACTATAAAATATGTTATAAGCTCTGTCCGAGTTTGCAGTGGATTGAACAAGTAGATTATTCGACAGAATTTCCTTACATAATAATAAAAAGAGTAGTTATCAATATCCGTCAATAAAACAAAAAACTAAAATTTCGCACCACTATTTGTCGATTGTAAGTACAATTACGATCTCGTTATCCTAATACTGCCATCATAATAAAATATAATAATAAAACTCCAATAGTTCCTCAATATCCTATTGACGCTGCAATTGCATAAACTTTGTAGATAACCTCGAGAAACAGTCATGGGTACGAAAAGTACAGATATAAATGCGCTTCCGATGTTCGGAAAAAAGGTTTTAAGGGGCAGAAAGAAAAAAACAAACCCCTTTCTGTCCTCCGTTGAGAAAGGCGCACTTTCGCAAGCTCGTGGTTGGGAAAAATGCAGTTATCAGACGTCGTACTAAAAAGTTTCGTTCAACACCCGAGAGAAAAAAATATTGTCCCTCTGATGTTAAAATGCACTGTTTTCACATTTGGTTGATAAGTCATGGGCTTAAAAGAATTTCGGACGACTGCCAGATTTTTGCTTTCAGATTACTTGCTTTCTATCTGTGAGTTTGCCCGTAGTCGGGTCACCACCAGGAATCTGAGGAGGTTTAAGAAACTCGTCACAAACTTGTTTTCATTCCACTCCCGGGAAATAGCCTCCGGGAAACTAGGGAAGTTGAATGTAGTTCGGGGTTTCCACGAAATTCCGTACGTCTCTGAACGTGTGTGCACTTCGTTTATTCTTATCATATATTGCATAGTAGGGGCGAACGCGACGAATTGCACAGGAACGTAATGAAATATCTTATCCGAAAATCGATAAGAATTGAAATGTTTTGTACGTGTATGAATATATATAGCTGACGTTTTTCGAAACCACAAATAAATAAATCTTTATCATTTTCGCGAAATGCAACAACAAATTTGGCATTTATAGAAAAGAAGATCATAATATGAAGATAAAATAAAATTTATATTAGAAAAGAACTATTGCCGAATATTTTTTAATATTAGTAACATTCCTGAAATCAGGAGACAAGAGTGATAATAATAAAATTCAGTAGTAAAATAAAGAAGCTATTATTGTTGAAAAAATGATTTTTTTTACTGTTTCTTAGGAAGTTAAGATTCTGTAACTTATTGCTCATTTTCACTTCATCTCCCACATTCCCCCATGGAAAAAAAGTATACTTGGAAATATATTTTTTGATATATCTAGTATATATCTTGGATGCATGGCAAATTCATTTTATGTAGGATATATATATCCGAGATATAGAACTTTTTGCCGCTATATATAGCATATATAATTTATATATCTGTGTGTATATCTCAAGTATACTTTATTTTCATGGGGGTTCTTACTGCGTTTATTTGAAAATCGTATGTATTGAGGTGTTTTTCCAGTTATTTCGCTACTTTTATGTTACTATGTCCCGTCATTACCTTCAGAACTAGGCAGGTTGTATAGACGCATAATTAGAAAAAAAGCGCAGCGCGATAATTAAAACCTTACCTTTGGCTACGGTATTATGCTGCTGGGCTTGAGGAACTCGTTAACTATCTCTGGCTCCTTGCGGCGCAAGTCTGTAATCAAAAAGAGGGCAAAAGATTGTATAACCTGTGTGATATTGGCGGCAACATTATCGGAAAAATACTGCAGCAATGCAAAGTCATTCGGCTTTCGTTATATCAATGAGAAAATATTTTTTAAACTTCTGTTTCTCCGCAAAGAAGAATATGAAACACCAATTATTTTACTTCTTCTATGAAAGAATCCAAAGCGTATTGATGTAAAAAGACCATGTAAAAATATGCGCTAGTCATTCCGAGATTTTTTTCAGAAAAACCTTTTTTTTTAATTAAAAAATCTGTTGGAATCTCGAAATATTAAAAAATATATAAGAGTTACAGAAATAAACGTATTCTTATTAATGAAAAAGGAGGTAAATAAAAATGATATTCGATGAAAAAATAACCAAGGGTAAGGAGAACTTGTTTTCCTCATCTCGTTGAAATTCATAAAATAACAAAAGCCATGAACTCAGTAATTATTCACTCCGGTAAATACGTCGAATAAGGTTTTGAATATTAATATGGCAGGTAATCCAGTAGTCGGATATCGATACAAAGTACTAAGGCGAATTTTATCAGGTTGATTAGCAAATTCCATTATACCAAGTTATCCTTAATTATTCGTCGCGACTTCTCGAACATACTGCAATGTTCGCAATTAGAAACGGCTCACGGAGCCCCGTCCAAGTGGACTTAGTTTGGCGCTGGAGGCGAAGAAACCCCAGAGATATGTAATATATATATATATATATGTATAGATTGTATATATATATATTGTGACGAGGCGCTAGTGCGCGCTCGCAGCAACGCGCTAGGCTCAGAGTGCTCGAGCACCGAGAGCGCCCGAAACCGCGTGGCAACAGAATCGCTCCTCGGCGTCAAACTCGAATAATGAACGTTTGACTGCCGTGAGTGTATTATTCCACAGGATTCTCGGAATTAGAGCGACAGCCCGAGAAGACGCTTGAGGACGGACAGAGAGAAGGAAGGCGGAAGAACGCGACGATCGACGAAGTCGATCGATGTCAGGCCGTGACCCCCACGCCGGACGTCCGAGGCACGCGTAACCCGGCAGAGCGTGCGAGAATCATTAGTCTAGTTTTGGGTCTTTGTCAGAGTCGGATTTGAGGGATTGAATTGAGTAGTCGAATTTTGAGTACCGAATTGATCAGTCTAGTTTGGAATGTACCAGTAATAAGTCTAGTCTTGATCTTCGTCGAGATAAGAAATTGTATTAAAGATTGAGCAGAGCCGCGTTGAGTAATAGGCTGTCGCCGAGCACTTAGAGAAGTATCAGTAGCTCTGAGCAGACGCCCTCGCGCGAAGATTGCCTTTGCGATTGTAAAAGTAATTGAAAGTCGAACATTTCGCCGCACGCGGACAAGTGCCACGTGAGTCTCGAAGAGAGAATCCCGATCGACCCGTGCACGCGTGTTCCGCCGAGGAGAATTAGCGGAGCGAAATAGAAAACTGTGTGGGAACCGAAGTCCCGCAGCCCAGGAGAGAAGCGTTACGACAGGGAGGCGTTCCACCGGAAAATAAGGTAGGCGCACATAGTGCACCCGCAATTAGTTATTACGTGCGGCTTAGAATTGTGCTCCGTCGTGACCGGCTTCTCCGGCCGACCTTGAGAGTTCTCGAAAAAACCACAGAATAGGATCGCGGTTACTGTCGGACTCGAGTCAATTTTGAATGATTTTTGCATTAGAACCGAAAGCCTCTTTGTGTTCAATAGTCAATAAATTATTATTAGTGTTTTGTAAAGAAAAGAGTTCCAATTCGAGTATTAATTTCGCATATAGTCCCCGAACTGCACCCCTTCCCGCTAGCCGGAACCGAGTAAGAAATGACCTTGGCGAAAAGTAAGTGACCCTGGCTGTCGGGTCTAGAATAGATAGCCTGGCGCCCAGCACACGGCAGCGAAGCAGGTAAGAACCGGAGAAACTGCACCGAACGCAGAAAAATTAATACGTGGGCGTCGTTATATTTGGTCGTGGTTCCCCGTGCGAGTCAATCCGAAATACTCGTGCGAGGGGCTCGTCACAATATATATATATATATATATGTGTGTGTGTGTGGGCATTGAAATTAACCACAAAGTTTTTGGAACGTGCCAGCCAACTCGAGGAACTACATCGATGTTGTTTAACATCGATTATTAATTATCTTACGTGGTAAGTTCATTAATTAATGGGATAAAAGTTAAGTGTTAATCGCGAGACCTTAATCGAGTTTACCTTCCAATTATTTTCTCCTCCTATGATCTTTTCCTTCTCTTTTCATTGCATTCCCGGTGCACATGAAAACGTCTCGCGTTTTCCCCACCCATCTTCAGGATAAATATATAATAATGCTTGAACAAAAAGTATTATTTCGAGAGTTGAAAACGGAGAATGAAAAAGCGAGACAAACTCTTTCTTTGAGAGTGAATAGCGGCCTTTTTGTACTCGCAATTTTTTATCCTGCTCTGCGCAAAATGAGAAAACAAACAGAGGTCGCCTTTGACTTTTTTACTTTGCATATTCTTGGTTTTCATTTTCTGATAAGCAATGGAGAATGGATTGTTTTGATGCCAACAGATTTGTATCTTACAAGAAAAATGATTGCTACCGCAGGTAATATTGTTAAATAAAAATTTTTCAGACCGAAAATTTTAGATGCTTTTTCAAGAAAATTAAAACCCTTCGAACACCCTTCGTTGAATAAAAATGGGAAAGTAAGGATGCAAAGTAGAACCTTGTACAATGCTTCATCATTAAATTTTGCTGTTGACAAAGCAACCTCTACGAGGAAGGATTGTGATTGATTTTGACTTCCTCATAGAGGAAGCTTTGTAAAGTGCGAAATTTAATGAGAAAGCAATGTGCAAGGTTCTACTTTGCATGCTTGTTTTGAATCAATCAATAAAACACCGGCAAATCTCTTTTTTTTTTAGGCACAGACTTTTGTCTTACTTTCTTAACTTTTCCGGAAGTTATAGCGAAAATGTCTATTGTTTCAAATATTCAAAATGGTGTAACATTTTACCGATCAGCACCAAATTTGGTACATAGTAGGTCTGTATGTTATTTTTCGTTTGTAGAACATTTCAGCTGATTTGTTAAGATTTGACGTGATTTACAGTGAAATTTTTATTTTTTACAAAAATTCAAAATTCTATAAAATCCGAACCACTTTACCGATTTTGTCGAAATTCAATACCGAACAGCATTATCTTGTCTCTAGTTATGAAGAACTTTTCAGCCATTGATTGATTGAACTTTTCAGCCAGCTCGATTGATCGTTCCGTTCGCGAGTTATGAACAATTGAATTTGTGGTTCCTGGAACACACCCACACACACACATACAGACACATTTTTTAAACCATTTTTCTCGACGTTGTAGGTTGTTCTGAGGATGCTGATATGAAAATCTCGAAAAAAAAATATATATTTCATGAAAACAAAGCTTCCTCTGTGAGGAACCAAAGGCAATTTGAAATGTTTATACAATCTAAGAAATTCGTCTTAGTCCATACAACCTAACTGGAGATCCAAACATAAAAATTTCAGTCTCCCGTTTTTTCTGTTCAATCCAATTGGGTAATCTGTGCCATTTCCGGTGATTCTGCCGAGTATCATGGCCCGCTGCTTACTCGGCAGAACTACCACATTTAGATTTTCAAGAGGGTTTAATTTTAACCCTGATTCATTCTGATTAGATTTGGAAAATTCCAAAGAATAATAATTCGCGTTATAATGACCATGCGACGACTTTTTACTAAATTTTGACATTTACCAAGAAAAGTAATGGTATTCTTTTCTTTATCTCAGTCGTTTGAATATTGTTAAAATCATTATATTCAAATAACAAAAATTTATATAATGTGCGTCTAATTTGAACCTTGAGGATGATGATCAAAAAGAGCAGGACAGCACGCTTTTACATTTAGTAATGAATTATACATCACTAATCTCTTTCGCAGCTCTTATCCCTTTTATACTTTTATCGCATATCTCCCAGCGAAGAAAAAAACTTGAGATCCTTTTTGTATGGGTTCTTTTTTTGTTGGGTGCACTGAGTGTAATGTTGCCTGGAGACACGACGATGTCAGTGTTTTAACAGAATCGTGCGTATTAATGCACAATGTGGTTTTCTCGGGGCCACACTTCTTTCAACGTTTCTCTTTACCTCTGATCTTTTTTTTTTGTTCTTCCTTTTTGGCACTCGAAACTCTTAGCACCATGTGATGGGCGTGCTTAATCGAATTGGTTTATCCATGCGTCAAGGGGAAAAGTGAGACGGAACCGAGCCGACGACCCTTTTTCTTTTTCATTTAAGCCCTGGCGTAGAAAAGGCGAATGAGGGGAACACGCCTGGCTTCCCGCATTTTAGTCTTTGTCTCCTTTCACGCTCTCTTTCTCTTTCTACCTTACTTCTCTCTCTCCTTTTGTCTCATTTTCGTTTAGCAAGCATATAAGCACGCACACACACATATATATATGCATATATAAGTTCTATACGAGTTGGAAAATGCCATATACAGTTATCTTCTACTTCTATTCTATATTACGCGCCCCTTCCTCCCACGTATATCCGGCATAATGCGAATTAAATTTCCGGGTTGAAAGGGTCAGACGTCGCATATACCGAGCATAGTAGCAGCATTCAAGGGAGCGCAAAGAAATTCTGAACTTTGCCACTGGGTCTGACGAAAAAGACGAGAATATATAGATATTCGCTGGGTACAACTGGATAAAGTAAAGAGGGCGGGGAACAAACTGCAGACGGTGGCAACTTTTGACACTACGAACAGCTAAAGTGACAACAGCAACAACAACAAAAATGTGTTATTTCAATTTTTCGATTTCATTTCTTCACGAGATTTTTGAATCATTGACAAATATTTTTTTAATAACTTCATGAATATTTTGATATCCGCTGTTAAATGGAAAATTCATGTTTGGCGAACTAAAGTACGTTGAAAAAAAAAAAAAATTATTGATATCTAACAGAACTTTAAAGAATAATGAAGTTGTGCCATGTGGCCAATAAGCGCGTTTTATGTAGTAATAAGTTAAGAATTTTGAATGTTATGCAGATTCCTTAAGTTAAAGCAGCAAAAAATGAAAATTATGGTATAATCGGAATTTGTAAAAATCACAATCTTGGAAATTTGGGATTTTCGAATAAGATTTATATGTATATGTATTTATATATTTCTTGCTTTCAGATACTTTTATCGGTGTTCATCGTATGTCAGTAGTTTCAAATTTACCAGCAAAATCAAGAGCATCTAATCAAGCAACTTTATTTATTGTAGTAAATTCATTTGAACGCTTGAATAGCTTGAAATGATTAGATCAATACATTTGCAATTGATTATTCGAATCTATATACATATAATTACATCACAACCTATTTCTCCAATTCTCAGAACTGGACTTGTGGTTTCCCAGCAGGAAGTTCGACCGAGGACGATATGATAAGGGTTGCTATCTGTTGGACACTATATCTAGTTGTGTAACAAATCAGGACAGGGCCCCCACCGCCTATATAAGTGTATATACGGCTGCAATGGCTCCAAGGCATAATATGCAGACTAACGGTACTGAATATGGACCAGTATAACATTTCAACCTACACTCGGAAGAATCGTAGTATCCTTGACAACAAACTAACTGCCATTGATTTTCAACAAGCAACTATTCGTATTTTCTCATCAAATACGAAGTATGTTAAAACAGGAAGTAAGGCAATAAAAAAAATCGTACATCATGAAGTTCACATGTTCGCCATTTTGTCATATTTCAATATTTTTTCGATTTCTTACGTTCATTCTATTCTGTATTTATTCAGTTTTGAAATGAAACTTGTTTCATGATTCTAGATTGAAAATCGACGGGTGAGAAATGCACGCATTTTTGCATGGAACCGGAGGGCACTTCATGTATCAGCCGCCATCTTGGATGTCATTTCGTATAAATTGAAAAAAAAAAAAAAAAATGTATTACAATTGA
The DNA here is from genome assembly GCA_947507545.1 of Clistopyga incitator. Taxonomy (NCBI): domain Eukaryota; kingdom Metazoa; phylum Arthropoda; class Insecta; order Hymenoptera; family Ichneumonidae; genus Clistopyga; species Clistopyga incitator. The sequence continues at coordinate 9,713,963 of OX382171.1, read as the reverse complement.
AGCATAAATAAAGACTTAAAAAAACCAACTTATTACGGCTTGTTGTTCATCCACAATTAATTCCTTAACTTAGTGTAGTTTTCGGTCAATTACAGAGGAACCTCCCCTTAATAGCTTACAATTGGAGTACGAAATTGAAAGAATTTTATTCTTGGAGATCGTCACAACACCCCAGAAAATTAACGATAAAAATTTCACGCCGCTAACAAACGTGATGAGAAAATCGCGTGTTGCAGGTACGTCAGTAGCAATTTTTCCTCGCTTCTTTTATAAATTATGGTCATTAAAAATATAGTTGCAACTATTAAATAAGATAATAATTGAAAATTATCATGGATATGGAAGCAACAACTTTCTCATTATAGTAAACGATCTCAAATTTTTACTTGAGTTAGTACGTATAGCACTCATTTTATGGGGCACCATGAGGCGATTTTTTGTCCATGGAAAATAACGGTTCGAGCTATTGGGATACAAAAATATTGAATACCGGAGATTATTAACTCTCTTATTCGTGTTCACTACTTTCGCATTTTTTTATCGATGATCTAGCGGTGTAAAGCATATTGTACGCTAGTGTTATAGAAATTATACTTATGGGTGGCAAATACGATAGTCGCACGTTTCTAGCAAGCTATCCGAACTGCACGAGAGAAGGTATTCTCTCGATAATATATTGCCGTTCTCTGACAACATTCGGTAATGCCTGCGACCGATAAGACCCTTCGTATCCCATAACGTCCAGGTCGAGAGAGGGATATTTTCTCGCGGGGCTGAAACCCGCAAATGTTATTGGCCAAAGACACAAATTGTAATATCATAGTACCCGAGATTCAACGATATCATTGGCAATGATTACAATTTTGATAAAATGGATATCAGCGCAGCTAAAATTTGACAATGTCACTAGAATTAAATATAGTTTAGAAAAACATATACCAATTGGCATGCATAAATATGAACTGCATTTTAATTATTCGCATGACGTTGGATGCAATTGAAAAGTGCGATATCAGCTTTTTAAGTGTTCCTAGCAGCTTCGAGGCGTGTAGAACTCATCATGTCAATAATCTCCTGTCCAAAAGAAAAGTCGAGTTTTAGCTCTCCCCACAACTAAATCCTACATAATTGGATACGAAGGGTTTTATTTTAACGCTCTTGACTCTGTTCTGCAGAATGTCTTTCATGACTATTCACCGCTTAAAACCGACGGTAGCCGGGAAAGTATTTAACACCTCAGACACTTAAAGAGATGCTTTGCAGGTTAACCAGGTCCGCAGGAAAAAGGAAAGTAGAGGTAAGGAAGAGAAAATCGATGGCAAACGGATCGGTCTACTGATATCGGAGGTGCAGCACTTCGAGTCAATGGTTTCTCTGGTTCCGTAGGAAAAAATATAGATATAATGTCGTGACGGTTGGTGAGAACGTTACTATTTATTTAACCGTAGAACGGAATGGGACAGCCAAAGTCACGTGGGATGGCAAAGCGACAGGATCTCGTAGCCTCGGAGATGGACGAGATTGAAAACCGCGAGAGAGTACATTTCAATCAAAGTGGTCTCCTCTTCCCAATGTGGCAGGCTTTGCAAATCGAATTCACGGATCTTTCGCCTCGCCGGGACATTGCCGAGGCAATAGCTCACGCCACTCCCCGCGTAATCTATCCTGGTATTGGCCTCTGAAAGCTCGAGGTCTTGCAACACTTCGCTCAGCTTTCATTGCCAGCATTTTTCACGATTATTCTTCTGCATGTATGCAATATCACCAGCGTACACTACATAGCCGAGTGGTTCATACAACTACCGCCGGGACCTGTGGAAACGTATCATCAATATCTTTCAATGTCATAAAAAGATCTCAACATCGTCACCATGTCAAGAATCGGAACAATCAGAGTTTTTATGATAGGTCCTGCAACGGATTACTTAAAGGTGACGGCAGCAGATAAAAATTGCTGATATCCATTAAAGGATATCTAGTTTGCTTGTCTGCTGGTGATATGAATAGGGATATATTCTATTGGTCCTTCAAACAAAGATTTTTTTTTGCCACCGCAGTAAAAATATTTTGCATTTGTATCTTATGCAAATGAGTAGTTTATAGGTTTTTACACACTCAGCGGATTCTCAAGATAATCAGCCGTGCAAATATGTCGAAAACCGAGCTGACGCTTAGACCCTCCTTAAAATTCAAGCCTGGCGGAGCTGCCGAGTAAGGTTCACATCATTCCGCAGAACCGTAGAAAAAAGTAGATATTACCGAAATAGAGTGGAAGGAGAAAAATGTGGACGGAAATTCTTATGTTTGGACCTTCGATTACGTTGTACAGAGAAGGATGCACTTTTTAGATTCTTTAAAAACCTTCAACATGGTATATTTTACCTATTTTTATTCAAAGAAGGGTTTTTGAAGGGTTTAAATTTCAACTTGGGAAGTATTTATTCAGCAGTTCTTTGATCGAGCAAAAAATTATTGTGCATTGAAATAAATATATGGCGTAATAAATTATTCGCGTGCATGACTTAGATGCGCTTGTAATGCATGAATTATTATCTGGGAGAGTTAAACTTTAGATCTGGGAGAGTTAAATTATTTCACGGCAGTAGAAAGTATGAAAAAAATAATTCGATATCGTGTTTGTAGAAATGGACAGCTTTTAACCATTTTCAATATGAAAAGTAACATATTAATCATAACTCGGTTGTTTTTGCGAATGTTGAGTCATGACTTCATTAAAGCATAGATTATATATAGCTGAATATATGTTCGCCGAATTGTTTTTTTCTGAATCTTTGGTCTGTCTCCCACCCCTTAAGTCCACTTAAAGATTTCCGCTCCAACCTGAATTAATTAAAATTTCAGGAAGTGTTGCCCACCACACTGGCCTAGATTATTAAAAGGCACCTTAAGGGGATGCTGGAGTCGATTAAGCGATTCGTATAGTATACACTATTTATCGTAAATATGTTACAAATATAGTTTAAATTCTGCAGAGACGTAACAAAAACCTTTATGGTTCGGCGACATACAACAAATGTAAATAAATATATATTACTGAACCTCTCAAAAACCAATATGGCCGCTCACCATGTCAAAAGCTCCATTGAAGTACGATATAAATGTTTCTGGGTCTCCGATGTGTTAAATAAAGTGGACGCCGAAGCATGAAGGTTTTTCATTATATCCCTGCAGAGAAATTGAAGTATATTTGTAGCATATTTACGATGAATAGTGTATACGACGAAATCGCCCACTCCAACATCCCCTTAAGAGAACCTTAGCGGCTTAGGTTATTCTCTACTCTCTATATCTAGATTTGTGTATTTGTAAACTTACTTTAACACTTCTTTACAATTGGATGATGACTGTGGTAAGTTAAACAATTAATTGTGATTTTTTTCGACTCCCTATTGATAGTCTTTTCATACCAGCTTTTTGTCATAAACGTACGTATAACGTACATTCCACTTTCACCCTTTTCGTTTCTCCTGTACCATGATATAATTAGCTGAAATATACGTTTTCTTAGTTAAATTTCACTACATTGTTCGCTATAATTACTCGCTCCTTTCCCTTTTATCAGCGGCCTTAATTGTGAATGCTGTGCAAGAGATCGAGCTATAGCAACTGGCCCGCTCAAGTTTTATGCACGAAAAGCCCGACGACTAGCGTTCAACACGCGCAGCCTTTTGAATTTGCTAAAGGAATTTCACGATTCACCTTATCCTTGACCGTTATTGCTCCTTTAAACGTTACCCCGCTCTACAACGTGTGAAATAATACGCCCCACGGAAACTTTAATGAAATCTAATGAAACGGTAAGGCCGTAATGATAAAAAATTGAATTTTCTGTACCATTCACCCACATTATTACCAACCGGTTCAATCGTTAAAAAACGGCCTTATATCGTAAATGATAAGCAACGTAGGAAAATGGTCAAACCTCCTGTATATTTTATGAGATCTTTGCGCGGCTCTTGACAATGCGGAACTCACGAGACGCGTGCTTGTACAGAGCCACATAGTTGGATTGCACCGGTTCACGGGGGATGCACCCGCCGTGAATTTCTCTTGTGCATCAGTGAAGATACTAACGCAGCTACTTTATAGCGCGATGGCTCAGTGTTATATTGTACGGTATATACATACATAGATGAATAGTGTATATAATATATAAACTGTATATGATATGTATATGCGGCCATGTAACGCGTACTCGGTGGTAGTAACCGCACCGGGTGGTTTTGTTTCAACGAGAAAGCAATCAGGGTGGCTGGCTCATGCGCACTTTTTTCTATATATAAGAACGTTCTCGCGTACGGTTCTCTTTCGGTAACCTAGCCGCTGATAGGGCGACTGGAGCATCACGTTGAGTCCGGATTCTCGTCGCTTCGTTCAAGGAATATCCCCGTCAATTAAACTGTCAGTGGAATCCTACATTTGAATATAGCCTATCGAATTCGCTCTTTTAACTCGGAAATTCTCTCTAGGCAGAAAGGAGAATTGAAAGCAGATCCATTAACGTGCCATTATATTTCAAATACCTGTGTTGAGCTATGCATTTCATTATGCTTTTTTTGTAATGATCATTTGACATTCATGGGAGGATACGTAGACATTTTATTGAAACCAAATTTGTTTTACCCAAGAAATGTAGAAATCCGTTTGGGCGGCCCAGTTTGAGACTCGATACTGGTCGGATTTGGCTTGGCTTTTCCTAAACGCATTATCCAACTTGAAATCGTAATGTATCCCGAATACATTTTCGGTTCAGCACTGGATGACAGTTTATCATCGATCGGGATTCGCTAGTGTTACCCTACGGCGGATGTCCAATTCGAAATCCTATTTTCTTTCCATAAATGCAATGTGTCTGATAACGATTATCAATTATCAAGTTTTAAACAGACATTTATGTAAGTTTGGTATAGGACGGACTTGTAGATAACATTAAACACAGGTACAGGAGTTTATAGATATTTCATCGTACTCTAAGACAAGTACCTGTGGGTTGCGGAAGACCAAGGACGCGATCAAAGGGTAGGCAGGTTTACTACGAATCGTCCAGGTCTAGTTCTGTGAGGTTGCTTGCTGTTTTAAGAGAAACAAATCCAACAAACAGTTGGCTTGATGACGCTGTGAACTGAACCAGTTCTGCTACTATCCCTGCAGGCTACAGAATAAAGTATTAACAATAATAACGGACAGCGACAGAGTAGCACAGAGAGAGTATAAAGAGCTCGTCAAGGAGCTGGAGAGAAACAGTGAGGGCCCCAGAGATATTCTACAAGGAGATCGAGGCCAACCCACATGTAGTGGTTAGGCTCTGAAGAGTCTTCATTTCAGGCCCGCCAGACAAGTTCGAGAAACTCACTGCCGGATGGGACGACAACTGAGATCTGCGAGCAACTGAAGTACACAATCCGAGGTCAAAACTGACGGATAGAAGACCACCTAAAACAGAGGCGTTCTCAACCACGAAACAATGTGATTGGGTAACAGCAGTCAAGGTTATCACACCTAACAGGATAAGATGAGCGATTAAGACCTCTGACCGGTACAAGGTCCAATCTGCCCTCCAGGGGCAGATTGGATATTCCCTGGTCTCCTACAGAAAGAATCTGGAGATGCTTATCAAGCGATTCAACCGCATCTTCTCGTTCTGCTTAGCACTGAGATATATGCCAAAAATTTGGAGATAGGTCAGGGTGGTCTTTATCCCGAAATCCGGCAAAAGAAGCTATAACCAGACCAAGTCTTTCAAATCTTTCAGTCTACCGTCATTCCTCCTGGAAACGCTTGAAAGGGTTGTTGATAAGTACATCCGAGAGGGAACGTCGTCCGAAAGTCCGGTGCAGCCCTTACAACATGCATACCAGGCCGGCAGATCAGTTAAAACTACCCTATACTGTATTACAAAAAATATAGACAGGACACTTAGCAGAAAAGAGTTGGCCCTATGGGCTGGAAGTCGAAGGGGCGCTCGATAAACTTCCTCCGACAACATATGCGCCGCGGAAAGGAAATACAGAGTAAAGAGTGTGTCATCGGATGGATTCATTTCATGCTCTGTACGAGTACGGTAAATGCTGGGCTCAAAGGCTCAGACGCGAGGGCGCTCATGAAGCGAGGTCATCTGTAGAAGGTCACATTTCCCGTCCTGTGTTCATGGGCTCGGGATACACCGATTACGTTTTATAATGATCAGAGGTACCCACTCAACAAAGATAACGTGGAGAATGCAGCATGCTCTTTACCACATGCGAGAATGATGCACCTTAAAGTCGTTGTGGGTGAACCTAAGAGGCTTTAAACTTAACCCCTTAACATCCTTGGCACTGAGCTTCAATACCCGGAGGTATGTTACCTTGGTGTCCTTGGTGAACCTTGGCACAGTCAGCTCAAGTGGAAAGACTGCATCGCCAAATACAGTCATCCTGGTACCTCCGCTCATTTACGCGTCCCTAGTTTGGTGGCCCGCACAAAAGGTCACGCGAACAAGCAGGAAGACAATCTGATAAGATCTATAGAGTCGTTGGACTCGGAGTCACGAGGTCGGTGAAAACTACCCCGATCCTAACTATGAAGGCCTTTTTCAATATGGTGCCGCCATATGAGGTCTTGACGCAGGGTGCGGATTAGTGTGATCACTTCTATCACTTCGATCACAATTACCAACTTCTCTTTTCTAAAAGACAGGAATGGACAGAGAACCAAAGTAGTGTCCGGTCTCGTGGAAGGCTCATATGATATGAGGATAGATCCAAAACAAGAGTACAACCCGTGGACCCAGGACAAGGTTATCCTTGGCACTGAGAAACACCGCCTCGGTTCTCCAAGGGCAGGTGTACGCTATCTAGGCCTGGGCCAGACTCATCCTGGGCAAGAGCTACAGGAAAATATATCTACATATGTAGTCACAGGAGGACAATAATTTGATCTGTTACCTTGCAACAGCGTAAAAGTCTTATGGGTGCCAGGGCATGCAGCTATCAGGGATAATGAGGAGGCAAATATGCTGGCCAAATGGGTTCGTCCCAATTTCCAAAAACCACATCAGGACCTTGTCAAAACAGTGGGTGGTGGAATGTTTTACAGACCTCTTGCTACAGACCGAAGCTATGGGACACTCGAAGGCCATCTTTAAAGGCCCCTAGAAAAAGCTAGGTTTTATGTTCATAATCCTAGGTAGATCTCAGTTTAGTGCTATAACGGGCCATGTCGTCGGAGATTGATATGTAAGGAAGTATTTCGGACATCTGGGGCTAAGCGTTGAACTACTCTGTCCGAGATGCGAGGACGAGGAGGAATCCTTTCTCAATGATCACCAGATGCAGGGCACTGGGGAATATTCGAAGGAATATACCTGGGACATCTGTTCTGGAATCACTAGATTTAGAGGAGATTCGAGTGGACGTCCTCCTGCACTTTGAAAAAGAGCCTAATGATTAATCCTACATAACGGTACCGTCCCGTGATGGGCGCGAGCACGATGGTCCATATCGGACTGAGCACTCGAATAAATTTCAATGCATACATATCTCTTATTGAAAATCGAAATATGTATTGTGAATTTCATGAATGGCATCTGTGAAAAAACTTTCCTACACTAAATGAAAGTACCTAATTCTATTAGTACATACTAATTCATAGAATAATGTATAATCAAAATCTTTCATGTATTCCTCATATACTCTATTTTACAAAAATGCTTTTAAAAATTTTTAAAAAAAGCTTTCCTTTTGTAACTTTGAATAAGTCTTTGTAAAGCGGCTTCTGATTACGTTGCAGCGATACCCACGATTCAAAGTAAAAAAAAAGTAATCTCCTGCAAAAGTAGGGCAGCCGCTGAGGCGGATGGTGTATATAATCAAGGTCTTGTAATTGATGGAACCCGATAAACACCCTTATCCACAAGGTTCGATTTTCTCATCAGCAATTGGTCGCCCGCTTCCGAGATATGTTTTCTCCTCTACCTCCAGTAACAGCAGCGCATTTGCGTTCTCAGCATCGTGGTAGTCTTGCTCGGATTTTCAATGGGGGATAAAGCGAAGGGATTAGGAATTAAATCCCCCGTCGGCGTCCGGGTGCCAAATTGTCCGCGAGCCCACCGAACAGCCCACACTGCTTTTGCCTGCTTTCTCACCCACTCTAGCAAGGGTGTGACGTCTCAGAAGCCGTTTATCGTACCACTGGTGTTCTAATTAATGCCTCCACTTCTCCGCTCCAAAGCCATTTCTCTCGCCAAGTTTCGTGAGATTTTATAGAAAAATAATTCGGAAGTTTGACGAAATATTTCTCGTTAACTGCGCTAACCTATTTTAGTTCAAGTTATAGTAGTCCATAATGCATCGGATAATTATTTGACGAATTTGTATATTCTTTGGATTTCATCGTATTTTCTTTTCCTCGAATTCAAATCATAAATTAGTCAAATTACGCAATATTTTTATTTTACCATATTTCATCGTTTCATCAAACCCAAATCATAACTTTGTAAATTACACACATCCGTCCATCACCCATACACATTCAAATACAGAATTCCACAGAAATTAGATGTAATAAATCTTTAGTATTACTCATTTGCGTCTTTGTGGATATTTGCAATCGTTGGCTCTTCCGCAGCCCGGGGCTCGCAGACCAATGTTCTTTTAGATTGTCAGCGATCCTCGAAATGTACTAGAGTTGTATGCTGGCCGAGCATAATATTGGTTACCCATGGATCGTCATTCGGAGAGGATCCTGGCTCGGCGTCCCCGGAGAGAAAGAGAGCGAGTTACGGGATGAGTCCATCCCCGTGAATTTTCGGAACCGCGGGATTTTGCGCACTGCCGATTATTAGTTACGCGCTTGCACCAAATTAGATCGATCTGGTGCTCCGATATCGATTTCTCCTTCGATCCCTTCGCGAATTATAACGCACTAATTTTCGTATCGTTCATGGAGCGTTACAATTGGTACACATTTTATTGCGACTTGGAGGTACTAAAAGAACTGATTTTTTCTTTCCGGTATTTAAATCAAACTCTTTGTAATTTAATGTATTTTGAAAACTATGAGATGATAAATTTTTTTACGTAAGTTGCGGTTTTATTTCAACTTTTTAAAGATAATTCTCAACGAAAATTATATTATCAATCCTGTACTGTTCATTTTTTTCTGACAAAACACGGCGAATTTCGTTTGATTAAAAAAAAATTACACTGTATTTTGCATTTCCTGTTTTCCTTTGTCGAAGATGAGAATTGCATATGTTCCATAACAAGGAAAAACGAAAATCGATACAGTTGATGAGATTTTTTTATTGGCACTTGAAAAACGATCACCAATACTTTGTATGGCAGGCAATAAAATTGTTATATTCCCGGGGATATAAGTGTGGGGAAGCAGCAATTGAGTAACAATGTAATATATAGTATTTTTATGTAAACACAGTGTGGTAAGGTATAGTATTGCTGGCGCCTTGAAAATAATGCTCGTTTCCGTTGCGCGGTGTAGTAATAGAGGGTTGGGGGGTACTAGAAGAGGACGTGGCTTCAATAGGAGACCTCTAGCGGAGGTCCCTCGAGGGTCCTCCCTTTCTCTTCCCCCTTCTTCGACAGCTCTGCCTCACAAGAACCCTCTTTGCCTTCGACTAATACCGTATACGAGAAAATTTGCTGCGCGAGCGCGACGCGATGAAAATATTCTGGATAGCAGCGAATTTTATAGAAGAGAAACTGCAGGCAGTATGGCTCAAGTGGGAAACCGAGGGAGTCGTGGAGAATGGTAGGCTAGAGGGCGCAGGGGTTTCAGGAGGCAAGATAAAGAACTTTATGAGCGGTTGCTGAACACCAGGCTATGCACTTCCGTGCTAGTGGCTTGTACATTATTATAGCCCTACGAGAATACACGTTCCATGTTTTTTGGCTAGTGAAACATGAACTGCAGTTCAGAAGTACCAGAGTGGAAAGTTTGGCGTGTTTAGGCTCGTCGGAATTTATTAAATAAAGCCTAGCGCGTTGTTGAGCATTATTTCTCACCTTTTACGAAGCCTCCTATTAAGGTTGATTTGGGTTTATCGTTTATGGTTTCCGTTTTCTCGAGAATTATTATGCAAGCTTTTAGTTTGCTTGTTTGTTTGCGAATATCACTTACACGGGTTCGTAAGAGTTGAAAAAAATTTATGAATAATTCAACATTCTTGTTACTATTTTATAAATATGTAATATTCATAACTACGCTGACTAAAATAAATATCAGCACAATGACATGGCCGTAAAAAAATCGACTTTTACATTATAATATGTTTGCATTATTTTGTAAGAAAAATATTTAATAAAAAAATTAAACAGACCATGAACAATGAAAGCTTCAAACAATTATTCGTCAAGTTTGGCATTTAAAAAATCTAATAATTTGAAGCAAATTATCTTTGGTAAGTCTTAATTCAAATGTAGAATTCAAAGAATATTTAGCTAATTTTGCGAATCGCTATTTGAAAAATAATTACTATTATCATAACGCGTATTCTAATAATATTTATGAAGGAACGTTAATGAAATCATGTCATTGAAACTATGCATATCAATGCAACAGTAAATCCCGGTAATTAAATTCCTTTTAACTATAGATCTAGATGATTGAATTCATCGTGCGTGCAGGAATATTACCAGCTCGGCATTATTGTTTATCTGGCTCTGATAGCACATGCGCCGTTAGAATATATTGCGCCCATATATAATACACATATATGAATATATGTACATATATATGTATATATATGCTAGTAGTTACACATAGGTACATTTAGCGAGCGGAATTCAACGTCATTTCGCACTCACGCAACGCTGGCAACAGGGAATATTCTATTCGTCGAGTCACGTTCGTCCTGCGACGTCAATGCAAGCACTATGTATAAATTTTCATTGTATTTTTGACTAAGTAAAAAAACGGTCTCTGCTGGTTCTTTAATGCCTTGGAGTTCACTCATATTTTGTACTCATGTAAAGGAGGTCAGTCGAAGTGGAAAAGGTACGCGAAATTAAAGTCAGAAAGCTGCCATATTAATTTCCACAGATAAAAAATTCTTGGAAATTAAATTGGTTTTTTTTTCTATCTCTTCTACGAAAAACAGCAAATAAACAATTCGTTCTCAAGTAATAATAAATCAATCATGAGAATGAAAGTTTATCCATGTAGTTTTCTGTGCATTAAGTATATGCCCATTGCTTAAAAAACATCTATGAAATTTCATTCGAAAATGTTGACAGCTTTTCACAGATCGAGATTGACAAGTTAAATATTTATGACCACGGTCGAACAATTCATCGGTACGTTTGACGTATATTTCATTCAGCATTCAATCGTCCGCAATCACCACGGAGTGCCATTGACAGTGTAAGTGATAGGTGCATCCTAACTAACGAATATGATGAAAAAACGCGACAAAAATTATCTTCTTATATTAAAATTCACAATTATAACAATGAAAATCTATCCATTAATTCGTCGATGCATTCAATTTCTAAAAAATATCAATATCGAAAAAAGCCTCCATAACATTTTGTTTGGACATATGAAAAATCACTCGTCATCTATTGGAACAAAATTGTACATCTCTCCTCAGAGCTTAAGATTGATAGGTCTAATATTTTCGCAATGGTAGTGGGATACAGTGATTCGCTTGACGTATCTCTGGCTCAGCATTCAATCGTCTGTAATCACCAGGGAGTGGGAGTGACAGTACAACTGACAGTTAAGTGCATACGCAGTCGGCTACGTGTAGAAAGCAGCAAGCGGTCTCTGCTCTGCTACGTGATACGCCACTAATTCACGTTATAGTCAAGATCATGGCTCCCAACCAATACGAAGTTAATAGCCCACCAAACACGAATATAACCGAAGCGTCCTTCTCCTCCACCTCCTCATCGCTAAGTCAATGTCAGACAGTATCGCACGAACTAAACTCAGCTCTTACACTCCTTCGTATCAAGCTAGCACTCGACACTACCATTGACACATACATATATACATGACTGCATGTACAAATATATACATGCATATAGATACAACGAGAGTCGCACCCGAGAGATGATTACGGAGCCGGGAGGGGGGGAGAGGAGAGGTTTCAGGGACTATCGGGAATTGCGTGCTCCTGATCATGGACACGCACGCCTCCCACTGACAGAGGGTGGCGCGTCTACTCACCTCGCAAGTCATCAGCAGCTGTCTGTCCTGCACAAACACCACCACAGATACAGATGCGCACAAGCAAATTTACGTATTATGCATTATCCGCATACGTAGAGATGTACGTATGGCGTTTGATGCACATTAATCATATCGCGAGCGATCCCTTGCTCGATGTATGCTGCGAGCGAGTGCATCCTTCCAGCTCCAGAACCGAGCACCGATCCACGCTGCCCGTGTATCGTTAGCTTCCGTATATGCATATTTTGTTTACACATATACACGCTGGGATAGAATTCCTCATATCACATGATACCCGACCATAACAGAGCAGCAGATCGACGTGGTTATGCAGGCCGGGGCGGGATTACACACAGCCTTGAAAAATTGTTAACTCTGTTGTAAGTTTATGTTTCCGACAATCTAAAGAAATGTCTTGAATCATCGTTGTCGTTGTTTTACTCGCTGTAAGACAATCAGACAATGGGATTATGGGATTTGGTGAAAATTGTTTATTCCTCGGTGAAATATATAGCAACTTTGTGGCCAGCCGGTGAAAGTACAGGGGTACCATCTACAAAAATCTAATTCTGTTAAAACAATCAAGCTTTCACTAAAATGGCTGAAAATTATAAATATAATATATATATAAATACTATATTGAATTGTTTTGAAGGTTGCCCTGTTTTGAAGTTAGACGAAAAATGAGATTTCAGGATATGCTGTTGTGCCATTTTACCCCGTTCTCCGTTACCTAACATCCTAGTACCGTGAATAAGGGAGGTTATAGTGGACGGCGTTATAATGACTGCGTCAATCATTTTCCGCGGTTGTATGGTACAAACGGTACTGGTGGGCTTTCAGTGCGCCTGGTGCTCGGAGTATGCCAGCCGTTTCGCATCTGGAAGCCGTCGCTTCTCTCTAGAATGGTGAACCGAAAAAGAAATTATGACGCGTATCTGGCGAATGTTGTTTGCACTACGGCACGCTGACATTCTGTAATTATATTTACTCCAGGACATAAGGTGAAGGGATCACACTCCCTTTCCTCCCGTTTTGTCAATATTTTCTTGGTAAATTCCGATCGAACTACAATAGCAGTTGACGTAACTCAGATTGTGTGCTTTTGTATGGGATATGGAGATAAGACTAGGGAATTGGAAAAGGTTTAAAAGGTGGCCGTAGGAAACATGATTTACGAGGCAAAACGGCTCGTGCTTTCATGCAGAACATCTTTACGCTCGGTTTATGGACCGTATAGTTTTATAGTAACTTTTAACCAAGCATACCGATGAATTGTGCATTTAATGTGCCTCGATTGTTTCAATTTTCATCTGGAAATTAGATGCATTCAGATTTTAGTGGTTTATATATACCAACTCGGTGTGTGGCTGACCCCAGATCTTTCGGATTCCATCCCCGATTTTTAATGTTATTGTTCTGTCCCTAAAAAGCAACCACATTTTTTATTAGATTTTGTTAACAAGTGATATACTTATGATTATTTACATTGAAAATATTAAAGGCCGTTATTATAAAATCTTTTAGTTTTAGTTTTTTTATGATATTTTTTTTAACGAAAATTGACAAAAACTTGATGCGTAAAAATCCTTTCACTGCAGGCTCTTCCTTGTAGACTTCCGTACATATCATGACTTCCGAGATTTTTTTTTCATTTCTTTTATTTTTCATTTTTTATTTTAGGTAAAGAAAATCGCTGGCCGATAACGGATTTATGAGAATCTTGCCAGATTTTTAAATTAGGGTCTTCAATAAATTTGTTATAAATAATTATGAGTACATTAATTGTTTGAAAGAAATATCTAATAAAAATTGTCGTTTATTGTTAGAGATAGGACAAGAACATAAAATCAGTATTGAAAACTGAGAGGGCACGGGTTAGACCCAGATCGAATTAGTACGAAATGCCCCATATATATTATAACAAGGCCAAAGAATAATTGTTCATTTAGCTGTTTTATATGAAATGAATTCTCTGGTTTTTCGGAACTCATATGATTTTACTTTTTCAAATCTCTCAAAATTACCATGTTTCATTCCCCGCGTCGAAGTTTCTATTTCTACAATATTTTCTTTCCGTACAAGTTTTTAATATTTTTATAACTCGAGTTGTTGTGAAGGCTCGTGAAAACAAAGTTAATATAGAACTGAGGCACGTGTAATGTGGTAATGACTTTAAAACACTGATCGACGCCATAATCTTTATTCATCTTATTTATCGTCTTAAAAATTTTATAACCCTTTTTACTGGCTTGTGATCTGGTGTGATAGGCAATGATATGATAATTGTTCAATTAGCTGTTTTTAATATGTGAAATTAATTCTCTGGTTTTTTGGAATCCATATAATTATTTTCCCTCAAATCTTCTAAAATTACCATGTTTCATTCCCGGCGACGAAGATCTCGTTTATAAAAAAATGTTCTTTCCGTATAAGATTTTAATATTTTTATAGCTCGACTTATTGTGAAGGCTCGTAAAAACTGCAAAGTTAATATAAAACTGAGGCACGTGTAATGCGGTAATGCCTATAAAATACTCATCGACACCATAATCATTATTCATCTTATTTATCGTCTGAAAAATGCTACAATTCTTTTTACTAGCTTGTGATGTGGTGTGCTAAGCAATGATATGATATATCCGCTCTGTTATTGCTGTACTAAGTAAAAAAAAAGAAGAAAAGCCATGAGATGTATTGGTGGTGGCAAAGTTTTCGTATCTCGTGTCGAAGTGACTCGTAAAATGTAACCGAGGCCACTTTTACAATGCGAAACGCCTTGCTCTGGCTTAATGACCAGTTCGCACGTAGATCTATCTCTCTCTCTCTCTCTCTCTTTTAACGTCCCAAGTGTTATACCATGCGGATCCTCGGATCTCCGAGAGTTTCAGTCTTCGTCCTTTCCTGGCTATGGTTCCTCCACTAGGTCTGAAATTTACTGCGATTTTCGTAGCTACCGCTGTAGCACCATTCGCGCACGGCCCACAGCTCGACTGGTCTCTTTGCAACCTCACGTGTGCTTAATATTCAACGCGGTTAGGTTGCACTCTGCATCACAAGTAGCCACGCGATAGCCGCCGGTTATTTTACCTTTTTCGCGTCTTGACTTAATTTTTCTTTTGTACTTTCGGCAAAACAAATTGTACATTCTAGTGGAAACCTATTGACTTTTCACGGATAACGAAATTGTTACGAGAGTTTAAACCGGTAAGTTTTAAACTCACTCGATTTGGCAATTTTGGAAATAAATACTTTAATGATGATTGTTTTTTTTTTCACATTTGTTACCGTACCGCTGGGGAGGAAATTAACATTTTATTAGATAAAAACAAATATCAATGAGTGTATGTAAAAATTTTATAGAAAAACGATTTTCGAGCGTTTTGACTTGATTTTTTCAGCTATCAATGAAATTTACTGAGAGATATTGTATTTTTCGACTTTGGATTCCTTAAAATTGAGAATTACCTAAATTTGATTTGTTTATTGACTTTTTCAACGGCAATCAATGAATAAATTGTCTGAAAATTTTGTTTCCGTTAACCAATTAGCAACATCCATTTAGTATATTTTACAACGAACGCCATATTTGGTTCACTATATTTGTTGCATCAAGTGCATGAATGCCGGGGCTGTAAAATGTGTTTTTGCCGGACGAACAATGAAAAGTGACGTTGCAAAGTTTCGTTCTTAGAGTCGAAAATGGAACATTACGGTTCGACCTAAGTGTAGAAATCGGGAGCTGCGCTTGCACAAATCCATTGTTTTAGCACTACTCTGAAACTAGCTGCTTTCGGTCCGCAAAACTGCCACCAAAAGCACCGCTGTTCATGCACGTCTTACAAAGAGCATATTTTTCACCTGAAGTCGTTCTTTCGCGTTATGTGAATTACGAGTATGTAAAAAAAAATCAGCATACATGTGACATGTACAATTTTCTCCTTGGTCTGTAAAATGTTGGAAGCGAGCGTGACTTATATACCAGCGGCAGTAAAAGAATGTACGCGTGTTACACTGGTGCTCATGCTCGCAAGCTGAACGAGAAGCACGAGAAGAAGAGAGCCAATCGCTATACGGCTCCCCGCCCGTATGCTTCTCGCTTGCGGATTCTCTTCCTCGCTCCTGCGCTCAGGGAGTGACCTGGATCAGACTCTGGGTCGTTGATCTCGCTCGAGCGGAACTAGCAAACGCGAGTTACTTTCCTAGCACCGCCATCCTTTATTTTACATATAATCCCGTTTATCATTACATGACCGTGCAATGGAACCACGAAAAGTGTATTAATAACAAGAAGATTATCTTTCGAAACCGAAAAAAATGTCTCCTGTCGGCATAAGTGTAATAAAAAATGTTGTAAAATAAGAAATTACTTAATTAAAAAATTCTACTTCCTGTCTAATATAATAGTATCAATTTCGCAATAAACCGGAAGAAAAAAATTAATACACGATAAAAGAATTTCCACAAGAGATTTTAATAACCACGATATAGATTTGAGGTTGCGAATTGACAAGTGATGCTTAAGTCGGAAGCATCGAGTTGCATTATTTTTAAGCTCGTCGGGTGATGAAATGGTAAAGTATTTAGAAAAAATCAACGAATGTGTTTTGAGGGCACGTAGAAGGAGATAATATATGTAACTACAGTAGAACCTCGTTTATCGGTACATACATACATATAATTCTTGGTCGCAGAGTATCGATGCAACCAACAAGCAACCAAACTTGGAATCCAGCCTAGAGTACCCTTTAATATGCCAAGCAAGTATGCAGCATCTCGCGTCGAAGATTACGATGCAAACCGGACGTCCTCGTGCCGCAAGCTCGCGCTTCGCGTCCACCTCAGGACGACAAGAAGGCGAACCCAAACCGGACACGGCGAGCCGCAGGGGTTGCCCCATTGGCCCTGCACTCCTCCTCTCTTCCCATCTTCCCACTTGCATTGGCCCATACGAGATCACGAGACGTGCACAGCTAAAGTTCGCCTTCGGGAAAACTCTCTGTACCTACTACTATACCCTGGTCACGACTCGATAGGAATACAGATTGCACTGCTGAAGAAGTTGAAGTCATAGAATATTCTGTGGTCTCATTTTCTATTTTCAACCCCAATGCTGTCGCCCTGGCTCGAATTTCCAATTTGTAAATGGAATGGATTTAAAATACGACATTGTGCCTACTCCGGGAACCCTGCTGTTCCATATTGGCTGACGCTGAGGTGCAAAATTGCTGGCTACAGAATCTCCCATAGTTACTCATTTCCTAATTATTATTATTGCTTTTATATTAATTTTCTCAAGAATTGTTTTCTTTAAAACAAAAATAATATAATTTGATGAAAATCTTGTACCTACACTATTACAACTCTAATAAGATTAATTTTTATTAGTATGTATTTGTTTATATTTTGCACATTATTTTCCTTCGTGATTTAATCAATCTAATAAAAAAATAATGTTAATGGACATGGATTGTTCTACGGGCGATTGACGGCTCTGGCGGTTCCCCCCGTTAAGCAGCATCATTTGCGATCGTAACTTGGATCGGTGAGCGCCTAATCGTGCATCGACTCGAGCATCAATCAGTGAGCAAGAGGTTAACTTTCTGAGGCCTCGGTGTTATTCGAGTTCCTTTCGTGTATAGACCGGAAGTAATATTGGAAGGTACGTTAGCTTAGTGAAGTGCGGATAGGAGAATATTAGAAAAGCGGGGGGGGGGGGGGGTCAAAGTACAATATTTGTGATTGTACCACAGAATTGAAACTAAATAAACTAAACGATAAAACAAAATTTCAATTTATGAAAATACTTAGCTTTTCTTCTATGGAGATCCACTAATTTACTGAGCTTAATTTAGATATTTGAAGAAAAAAAATTGTAATTAAACAATAAAAGAAAATTTTTAACTGACAGCCATCAGTTCAGATAGTCATAGCTGTCAGAATCATATGTAAGTGCTATAGTTCTACATCATTGTGTTGGAGATAAAAGATAGCGATATCTCGTTAACTTCAATAAAAATATGTCTATTGGGTCTCTTGGTTCCTAACCATAGATCAAAATGCCGTGCACCCGATATCGTTACATCGCTGTTGCAATAAGAAATGCAAATTATGCGGTATCCATCATTCAGGGTATTACCACGTGGATGTAACCGTTACACGACCAAATCCTCGTATACTCTACGTCACGAGACGATCGACACTAAGTATCAAGATTGTAGCGTAGAGTAGGGCTTAGCATTATTCTAATAGCAAACCATTGCAAAACGCTCGGAAAATAATCTCTACACATAAAAATATCATGACTTTTTCATAATTGTGAATAATTTAGTGCAATCAATATTTTCTAACAGATAATAATGTTTCCTAAATATCATAATCCGTAAATATTTTTAATATCTTTTTTTTTATGGTTTTGTTAATGAAATTGATCATTTTTGTCATACCTAATTCGTTAATGCAGACTGCAAAAAAATCACAGGTGCAATTACTTTGTTACCATAATAACGTAGTTTACTGGCTTAATTTTAAGTAGGGACATTGGTTGAGGTACAAAAAATTTTGTTTTACCAACAAATTATTTTTTTCTTCGTGTAGGCAGAGTATATTGTTCTCTAGCTCCGATGAATGGGCGCAACTAGATAATTTTGGGTCACTGCCATTTTCGTATAGTTTGGATCAGTTAACATGTCGCTCAGCCCAGTCGACACGGTGTCCAGACCTCGTTCTGTCGTTGTACCTCGCTAGACATTGACGAGGTGCTTTGCTGTTTATGCTATACGTAAGTACCATTGCGTGACCAGTGCAAAATCCAGGAGGTGCTTACCAATGGAAAGCGTTCAGCCTAGTGTAACAAAAACATTTTCTTCGCGCCAACAGGGTTGCCACCGTCTATGGTCTTGAGGTGTGTTGAGGAATCAGGCCGATTCTTCGCGCGATATTTCCGAGCAACATAATACAAGTCCACTATAAATTTAACGAGTAAAAACAAGGATTTTGATAAGGCGTAAGTACATCGGCATAAGTTGAGGACAATAAAATAATGACAATATTTCTGCGCTACTCATATTCCACGGAAAAAAATGAATACAAAGTAGAACCTGGCATATTGCGTGTCCCTTATTTTTTCGCATTTTACAATGTTATTTCTGCAATCGGCTGTGCTTAACGCGATTTTTGCATACAAAAAGTTTTGTAAGAGGTGAAATGTGGTGAGGTTTGACTTGTCAGGAAATAGTAAAGTATAATTGAAATCCCTGTAGAAACTTGATCACCCTTAACTTAACTATCAGTAGTAATACGCCAACGGCTTTAAAATGATCGGGTATTGTCCGATAACTTCGTTGCATACAAACAAGAGGGTGAAGTTTTGAAAGTTAAAAAATCCTGAGCGCAAAAGGTCTGCAAAACTTGATAGGATTGTTTGTATGCGGAGAAGTTTGAGGGAAATACCTGATTCATTTTGAAGCTCGTGGGGCATTTGTCGGATTTTTTTTCCAATCTAAATCTAAATGGTTTGGTTCGTCTCAGCAGCATTATTTGGTACATTTTTACATAGTTCTCGTTAGAAGTATCACAGACGTAACATTTTCCAAGGTTAAAAGTTGTTCAGAAATTGTTTTTATTGCTCAGCAACTTGTTACGAAATATCCGAAATAATATCGCCTCGGTTTCCCCACATGAGGCTAAATGCGTCGTTTCTATTGGTCGAAATTCCGATGAGAAAAATAATCTAAATAATTTCGCTGGATATCATCTCGTTTTCATACGCAATTTGAAGTTCACAGCTCCACAAAAACGAAACAGCTTTACTAATTCCTGACACGTGCACTTGCGACCCCGAATTTGGCAAGGTAGCTGAATTTTTATAAAAATTAGAGCGACCTCATTGTTTTTTTGGCCACGCGATGTTGATCAAGAATTTTTTATTCTTGACTGTCCCATTCAGCCCTCGTTATCTCTACTCGTGTCAGAAACGCCGCACGAAAATAGAATAGCAGACATGAGGGCGGCCCTTGATATCCACCGAATTCCCTTACATTCTGTACTGTACAGTGTAATCACGTTTGGGAGTACAATTTTAAAAAAGACTGAAAATTTTTATGCATAAACTCGCTAATTGAATTAAATATATAATTGTAATATGAAGGTAAAGTACTTTTGGAGTTAAATTACAACGAATTATTAAAATTAACGCAACTTCACAATAAATTTAAAGTCAGTTATTGAAGTTACTGTAGCATTAAGTTATTACACCAGATTATGTATAAAAACTTCCAGTACCTTAACATTAAATTTTTAGTACATTTTTTAATGGTGTAAAGTGTAAAATGAGCGTGTTGCATGTATGGTAGTTTCTACCTTTTACCTCGTGACAATTTTTTGCACACTCATAAGCGTGATTCGTTTACGTAACGTTATCATGGATAAGCAACTCGCTTGAATGTGTGTATAAAAACTGATCACAATGTAAAAGATGGGAAACTACACACTTGGTAACACGCTTGGTTTTTAGAGTCTAACCAAGCACCGATACAGTACAACATATAGGAGTAAGATAGACGCATTGAGCGTCGCTCGGAAACCGACGAGGACTTGCGCGGAGACTCCGCACCCGGCGCCGTCTAATGGTGAATCACGCTATCGCCTGGAGGCTTTAGCCATGCTTTACCGTATAAGAGGCAGGAAAAGCTCAAACCCAAGCCAAGTCAAGCGAGGCGACGCGCCAGGATGTGGAGAGTTGGGAGGAGAAATATATCGTCGCGCTCTTCTCTTGCTCCGTTCGCGTCTACCGCACTCAAGAACCTCACGTACTCTAATTTCTCTCTCTTGGAATTCTAGAAAAGGCACTTTTAGTTTTGCCCGGCGGCGAATTGGAACGCGAACGACTGAGTGCGGTAGCACTCACGAGATTATCTTCAAGTTGTCGTTGACTTACTTAGCTTTTCTACGTTGTACCAAACCGTCGTTTGCGGTTTTGTGGTGTATTTCGGATTATGGTGCACCGTGACGAAAACTGTCTTAGAACACTCGGTCTCCTATTGTATTTATCATAATTTGTATTTAAAGCTGAATTTATGTGCACAGTAGATAATGACACAAACTTGTTGTACGTTTACCCTCAAGGTAGTCAAGATGGGTTTCATGCTTTTATCGAAAGAGGGCTAATTTATTCAAAACATGGAATAAAAATTCGGCTCGGTTTTCAAAAATGACATTCATAATTCGTTACGTGGTACGCCCAATTGATATAATGGTATTTGTCTAATAATTTTGCGAAAAATGGTATTAAAAATGGCGTCTCACAATTTATCTACAGACCGATTTTTGTGGTCATCACATACTGACTACATGAAGAAAAATAAGTAGTGCGGTATACCCGGACGTAACAGCGCATACGCAAGAAGTGGTTGTATGGACTCACTTTGCGTGCCACCCAATTGGCGCAGCTGTCGGTATAACCTGATTGATTTTATGAGATCTCTGACGCAGTTTTAGCGCAAGTAAACGCTATTAGTATTTAATTGCCTACTAATTAGCTTTGTTGCATCAGCCCTATGCGTTAAATTGACATATAGCTGATAAAATTAATGCGGTTTGAGGTTATGTCGATCGTCACAAAGTTTTGTTTCCTCTTAAGGGCGGATTCACTGGAGAGTTGGACCAACAACTGTTATCGTCATGTGTTCATCTAGCACACTAATGAATAATGCAAACTAACAAATTCATTACTTTGACACTTTAAATATCTGCCATAATTTTCAGGGTGTCTCGTGCCAATAAATCGAATACGTTTCGGATGACCACTAAAAGTAGTAAAGATCATTTTCCTCAATGAGTTGTCCCAACCCCTAACTGAAAAAGTATTTATGATAGGTTGCGGCAAGTTTCAAGATGGCGTGCGCCCACCATTTTGTGTAAACGCTCTTTGTTCTGTCACGACAACTACTCGAGACGGTTATAGGTACCGGATAGATTATTCTATTAACTCATTTACAGCCAACTCATGAAGTATTGGCTATTCCAATTACTCTCTATTCTCCGTTTAGAAAAATATTCACCACAACGTGGAAATTCTATTACCCAATTGTGGTTTACATAAATTGAAAGTTCATATTCTGATATTGAAATGTCGGTCCCTTGATTAATTTGATAGTATGACGGGTCAGCATTGTATATAAATGTCGATTCGAATGAGAGAAATATATGGGTGACATTAGTGCAGTGGTTAGTGCTCTTACTTAGTGCCTGAGTAATTCATGGTTGACCCTCGGTGAGCACCATACACTTTATTTCTACTACACTTCGTCGATCTATCCACGATATCAATATCTACACGCTACAAATTCCAATGGAAGGCATTGACAAGCATCAATCCGTACTTCTTTGTTCGAAGTCGTGGCGACATGAAATATGGTAATTTTATGCTTGAGACGCACTTTGTCAATATGCTCATTAATTTCCAAATTTTTTGCTTAGAATGAAAATTCCCATAAAGACAGACAGCGTGAAAATGAAAGATGGGGGGGGTGAGGGAAAGATTTCTGGTTCGATTTGAAAAGCTTAACGAGCTATTCATCCGGTGCACTGGCGCGATCATGGCCTTGTTCGTTTCCGTCTCTCCATCTGTCTAACTTTACTAGTCAATGCGGGTAATTGCCCTTTTCAGTGATTTACGTATTCACGCATAGAAGCAGTACATTCAAACCGAATAAAACACTTTAATCAGGAGGCAGCACTTCGCGCTTGGTCTATTGAAAATCTTAAGTACGTTTTCTTAAAAGTTCTTTCAATAGCAATGTAACAAATTTTCTATATATAAATCATCGTACTTTATAGCTTTATAAAATGTGTAAAATTTATGTCGTAAAACATTACAGAATACTGAGCTGTAGGCATTCATTTACGAAAAATTATCATTTACTTAAAATCGTACCTTAATATACACTGTAACAAAAGCTGTTTGAAATTTAATGCACAAGTTATGGAAGTTTTTATGCATAAAGTGCGATTTAAAATTAATGCTTGGTGTAGTAATTTTTATAATTTACATTAAATTTTTTGTTAAGGTCCTTCAATGATAATGATTTGCTTAAATTTTACCACAAAATTACCTTAATTTTATTTTAGAATTGTATATTCAATTTAATTCCGTAATTTATGCATAAAAACTTCCAATCTTTTCTAATGGTGTAGACAGAATTTTAAACGTCAGTCTTAAACTGCTAAGTTAATAATTCGAGCACCGTGGTAAAATGCCCGGTTCGTGACCTCGTCTCAGTTTACAACCCTTAGACTACATTTATAACTACCACGTGTACAACCAACTGCCCCTTTTGCGTGCCAAACATTTTCTTTTTCATGGAATACATAATATTAAACTTCAACAACAAATTGTTCAGGTAATGGTTGCCGATTTTCTATCTAAAGGAATTAACAGTCAACATCAAAGTAGTATCAACGTATTCTGCATAAATCATTGTGTGGATAAGGAATTAATTTTTTTTAAATTGGCGTCGAGTCGCTACCGTGACTCTTGATTATTGTCACTTTCGATTATTTTGGGCCATAATGTCCGGAGGCATAACTGGGTGATTCAATTTAGATTACGTCGCAATTATTGACACTCGATTCTCGATTGTTTTTTGCAGTCAACGTTGCTGACCTACATCTTGTTTTTGTCACTCAACTTAGTGATTTGCTAATATATATGGAACAAGGAGGAAGAACTGCTACAAAAGAAAAAAAAAAAAAACGAAAAATGAGTGTCACAAATTAGGTATCCATGAAGTCAGAAACTGCGACGTGAGTGTCATAAACTGGGTAGGCCTGGTAGTCACAAACCAGGTCATGAGGCGACCTACAGCATCAGGAACCAGTGCAATGAATATCCAGTTTTTAAATGATACTTCCATTGGTTTGAATCAATAATTTATCATTAAAAATAGACTCATCTGATTCGGAAGGATTTAATGTCCATGCCAAAAGATTCGGTTTTTAGTTCAACGATCAGTCACAGAAAACTAGCACTGCATAGAGGTGAAAAAAATGGTGCCACTTACGTCAATACCTCTAGAACTTCGATCATTTATCGCCTCCATAAACCAGACCGTACGTCATTCTAATACATAGTTAATGAAGTCTCTGTTTAATTTTCTTGTGTTCCATATCTGCTACCTGTGAAACCCTGAGGCGGATGAGGATTGTACATAAACGTGTAGCTTCCTTGGCATTGAGTATTGCTTGGGGCTTGCTATACGCGATTGCAGTATCAGTTTGGAAGTTGAAATGTATGCCAGAGAGGACTACATGCATTGTATGTACAGAACTGACGGTATATATTGAAACTCAGCAATTTGTCTCCGGTGAAGTTGCGAGTGAGTCATGAGGTGCAATTACGATTGGATTTAAGGTTCCTTCAATATCAATATAACAAATGTCTGAGTCTTAAACATTCATTTTCGAGAAATTAACATCTATTCAACATATATTTCAATTTGCACAAAAATTTAAAGCTCAATCCTAAATTGCTAACTATCAATTCGGTCACTAATATTGTCAGAATTTCGACTCTTTGTCGCCTCTACAAATGAGTCCTCATCATTTCGTCTGTTGAAATAACACTCTTGCATCACGAATTCATAGCGTTTTCTGGACAACACACTTTTTCGTGTTTTTTTGTAAAGCACATTTATTGAAGTACGCAAAACGATTGTTGAATCAATACATATAGTGCTAAACAACAAAATTCTATGCACACGAAATTCTCTGCCCACTCTTTACAAAAATACGTATTAAAAAGAAAACGTTTGTACGTCCGGTCAGTAAGTGAATTTTAAACAACACAATTATTTTTAGAGCGAGCTTCCGTCATATTAAAGGCTGGTTAATGAAGTCAATGTTTAATTTTCTTGTACTGTAACCAACGCTGCTACTTGTGAGACTTCAGGAGAATGAAAATTGTTCACGAACGTGTATCTTTCTTGCCCCCGAGTAATACTTCGTGCTCACTAAACTCAAGAGCAGTATTAGTTCCAAAGCTCGAATATATGCCAGACGAGACTATGTGTGTTAAAGGTACGAAGCTGATGATTATATACATTGAAATCCGTGTCTTTGGCAAAACTGTGAGTGAGCCTCGAGTTTCGATTACGGTTCCCTTCACAAGCGGGAGTTTTCGTTCACTAGTTGGTTTCAAAGAGGCAACTGGAAGACCGGACTAGCTCACATCCTACTGAATTGCCACATGCTCGTCGCTAGGTACTGCTGAGATTCAACGTTTATGTGAAGCTTTGTGGTTCAAGATACTCATACTGCCCTGCACGTGGATTAGCCATTACTCGGAGGTAAAGTGGCTTGGTTATCAACGGCAGGTGCTGCGGTTTAGCAACTCTTTAAAGAAAGCCAGTAAGAGGAAATGGCAATTTGTGGATCACTAGAATCACTAAGAAAACGCACAGCATCTGAAATGCCCGGCTGGATAAATGGTTCAACTGAGCTTCATAATCTTTGGTTACGAAGAAAACCCTCTAACTTTCTTGCTTCAATAATGAGTGCTATTTGTTTCTTCATAATCCCGACAAGTTAATTGACTATCACTATGATTTATTTCTTGATCATCCCAACAAGTTATTCCATGATTATTATTGAAACCCATGTAGAAATCTAGCTCCGAGTTTTAGTTTGAGATACTCATCGAGAATAGCCGGGGTCTCCCCAAAAAGGTCCAACTTCGAAGCCAAATGGTTTCTGTGTTGGATTCCATTTTTAAATGACGAACAGTAATACCGTGCATTGGGATTTGATGCGGATACCCGAAAAGGGTGTTCTGAAGGAATACTCTGAATAGATCCCGAATCATTTTTCTGGTACTAACCCATTTTCGTGGAATTCGTTTCATTCTAGCGGATCGGCCTCGAACGACGATTACATTTGCGACCCCCAAGGCCAAAGACTGGGTTGGACGTCATCCGATGCAGAAACAGTGAAAGTGATCTTTCGTTGCGGTAGTTTTCATCGCAAAATAAAGTTTTACTTTGTAAGTGATTATGCATTTATTTATGCATTCAATTATTTCAAACAACTTGAACCAACCCATGCAGAAATATTATTGACATGGATCGAGCTGGATCCAGCCTGGTGTGCCCAATTTACGGTCGGAATTGAGTCAGCCATCAGGTCGGATCCCAGTTCAAGATCACGATCGGAATTCAGTTTCCCGGCGTTACAACCCTTCATCAGTTTCCTTATAGCAAACCTCCTATGAAAACCTAAATTGCTTGGAGGTATTTCCCATGTTTGCTTTTCTCTGTACATTATGCATCAGCTCTTCCATTACATATTGTGGATAAAGCGACGCTGATAATATATATCTAGTACGATAACCTTAACAAGTACTCTGACTTTGTTAGCTCATAGCCTTCTCTTGGTATTAGGAGTAGCATAAATAAGAACATAACTAGAATGCAGAGAATTCCACAACGTTTTCCTTGTAAAATCCGCGTAAGAAATATTTAACTTCATCTTCCCCTCATCAAGCTTCTTGGCGCAGCTTTACATTCTTGTTAATTGTACGACCCCTCATTCCACATATTTCAAATGTCGTCGGGCAGTATAACGACTCGCATTCACATCTTCCAATTTATGAAACGAAAGAATTCTTCGAGAGACAACAAACGAACTTAAATGATAAATAGAAGTATGAAAATAATTAGATATCACGTGTTCTCCATCTTAATTTTTGGGTTACAAATTGGCAATCAGGTTTTGCTTCCTTTTCTGATTCTAGTCATCATCCTCATTGGGAAACTAAAGATCTCAAAGTAGTTTTGCAGCAGCAAGTTATTCATTATTCTTTTCCGAAGCCATCTTTTGTCTCGACACTTTGTGTCCTTATCTTCATGAAAGTCGACGAGTGTATAAATCTTGTCCAGCTTCTATATTCCCGACCTTTGGCTTACCCTCGTTTTCTTTTTCTTTCTCTTTAATCCTTCCAGTCCATAGCTTGTGCATGAAGAAATGGATAACTATAGAGAAAAAGGTAGCTCGTAGTCATATATCTCATGTCCAAAGTGTCGCTCGCCCCCTTTGTTCTCTCATTTCTCCCTCGCCTTTGCTCGCCGTTTTCAGAGCTTATTTTTTCTTTTTTTTTTTCTTTTTAACTGCCCCTCTTACCCTCCCCAGTCTTCTCTTACGTCTCGACGAACACTACAATGAACTAATTTTCGTTCTGCCCGCGGGGCAGACTCTCGAATATCTCGCCGTTGGATAAATTCGCGAATATTCGAAGCACGAACACCACTACGAAAGTGGCGGTATATTTGGCGTAGCAAAGCGAGTTTGGAAAGGGCCGAAGAGCTATATTCTCGATTTCATAGTAATACGAAACTAACGCTCGGCGTACACTTGAACAAAGATTCCCGACATCCGCAAATTCATCCTGTCGAGTATCAGCGATATTGCGCTAAGCTGTCGGGACCAGGATTTCTTGAAGAGGAGGAGTAGAGAGAAGCATTCGACGAACCGCAACGATCTATAAGGCAAGATGGAACGAAGGGAATAAAAAAAATGTACAATTCATTATTCGGTGTTGAGCTATATTGCACTCTTCTCTTTCCTTGCCCAATGTCGCTGCTCCAATCTTCCAATTTTTTTTTATGACCCGAGATAACTATCACGAGAACCGCAATTTATGACATCTTTTTCGTTTTTTGTTTGCCTATAAGCATGGGACTGCAATTATATTGGTTGACGTACCACCGAATTACTTTGAGGTCAGAAGATACGGATATTGAATTTTTTTATGCACGATTTAAATCTGTTTCTATAGGCAAATTGTGTATTCAGGGTAAAACTGAAGAATATAAGCGCAGTAAAAATTTAGAACTTAGTACAGTCACTGGTATTGATATCAATGAGGTCATTTAAGTGTTAAATCATATTCATGTGATATCTATGACTCACCTCGTGTAAAAGTTACATTTATCTATAAAAGAGGGGCCGTTAGCTGCAAGTACCGATTTATGGCATCGACAACAACCCGACGTTCGGTAATATGGACCGACTTTTTACAATGCAAATTTGACGTCATAAATAAATTGAATTAATGTCTATTAACCCAATAAAGTCTGGCATATAAAATTTGGATCAATAGTAAAACCACTCCAAAAAAAATGAACTCCCGTATTTAATATTGATTTAAAGGTTCTGGAAAAATTTAAATCTTCGACAAAATTTCTTTAAAATGTAAAAAAAATATATTGGCAAAGAAGATAACATTGTAGAAATGTTTTTTTTTAAATCATTTGTCTGAGAAGAAAAATTTCTTAGAATGTTTTTCATCGAGCTTTAGAATCTGTTATTTTTTCTATTGCACTGAATCCGCAGAGCATATTCTTTAAGTGATCTATATTAGACGACTTTATGTTAACGATTCATACTTTCAAACTTCGGAAAAAGATCAAGTCTACTAAACAATTACGAGACGATCATGAAAAAGAATCCTAAAAATATTTTAGTGCCTGGCATCATAGTGTGAGTTTTCGCGAACAGATTACTGCCAACATAATGAAGATTTATTTCTAGAAGTAGAAGATTTACACCAAAACTTGTTAGTGGCCTATATTCACCACGTTTACTATATTTTTCGGCGTGAAACAAAAAAATCGAAATTAATGCAGACAAACGCTTACAATTTGATCTAGAGTATATCTCTCATTTTGGTAGCAATTGCTTATCAGATGAAGAAATTTTCATTACCAAAGTTTTTATCTTTAAATTGGACCAAATAGAATTTTTATAAAATTCATTCTACTTTCCTTAAGAAATTACGACAAGGAGAAAAATGATTTAATCATATTTTTGCGAAATGGTGTTAAATAATTAAATCTTGCGCGGAAATAATTGCATTTATCACAGATATGTGTATATATAACATACATATAACTAGCTAGGTTGCATATTTATTGTAAATCAATAAATATACGGTCCGGCAAGTAATATTTTTTACAACTGCGTTTTTCTTTCCGTGTTCCAAAAATGTTTGCAGCAAAGAAATACAAAGAAAATATAACAATGAGTTTGTATTCTACAAGATATATTTTTTTAACTCATTCATGCTTTCCTGATATGACTGATCATAAATTCCCTACAATTGCTTGGTTGTTCAGGAGAAGGTTTCTTCCAATGAGCATGTGAATTCATATCAGATAGATGAAAAATTAGTGAAGTGCCATCGACTCGAGTGGTATAATAACTTCTTAAATTATTCCCCTAAAAAAGTTGCATAACTTTATTAGTTTTAAGGAAAAGACGCCCACCCTCAGGTCAGCAATATTCATAATTATTGTCCATCATTAATGATAGAATGTTCAATTTTTTAATATTTTGTATATTATTCAAACTTTCTCTAATTTATACAACGCATTAATATTTTTTATTGTACTTTACATGATGATGAAGTAACGTTCATTGAAATTTGAATTTCTATTTTAGCCCAATATACACTTGATTTATGAGAGTCAGGCAAACTAAGAAAAAATTCCGAGAAATAAGTCTCAACAGTAAACATAAAAGTGATGTTATAAATTCATTTCGCACGCTTTTCATTTTTTGTTAAGCTAGAAGTTCAAAAAAATTATACAGCGAAAGGATACATTTTTTATGGACATTTGTGAAAAAAAAAATTCAATTAACCATACAAATATTTGAATTTTTCTGTTACCATGTTACAAATCTTTGTATAAACTGTATTATTTATTTCAGATGTCAATACAGGAGACACTTTTATAAATCTGAAAGAGATACTAATTCTTTCAGATCCTGTACACGCAATTTTTATCTATATAACAATAATGGAAGTGATAGGAAAATGACGTATTTGGAGAATTGATGAAAGGGTGAGAAATGTCAAATACTGCATTTCAACTACGATCGAGAATTTATCATTGGTGGAGAATCGTAGCCTACAGTATCGCATCGCATCATATTGTATCGTTCGTTAATTCGAACGAGGGAGAAAGCTCACCAATCGTTCTGAGCGTGAGCCCGCCGCGCGCATGGCACACTAATGGTGATCTACCGAATAGTATAATTCATGCACGTAGCTAACAGCAGCAGCAGCAGCAACAACAGCAGCGAGCACACGAGCGATACTCGTCGGCACTCTCTGTGCGCGCGGGTTGTTACGACGCCCCGATGATTTACCGGAAGCCCCTCCAGCCGCCCGGTTGGCCAGCAGTTCCGACAATTCGTTTTATAACGCAATACAACGCGCCAACGCAACAACGAAACGTTTTATAACGCGACAATTAAAGCACCGAGGCAATGGTAACGTTGCGCCCACTCTGCATAGTGTTCGAAACGAGTGCGAGCGTTGGCTTGAAAACGACTGACAACCGAGCGAACACCCTCGCTCGTCCTAGTTCTCTGTGGCTACGTTTTTGATACGTACATACTTCCGCACAGTACGTGCTTTATTTATATCGCGTGCATTAAACATAGAGAGTGTTCCAACCGGTTATAACTATACTTTCGTCATACAGAGCCTGATATTATTTTATACGGAGATTTTGCTACGGATTTTCGGACTCCCCAACGCATAAGATCTTAAGGAGGGTCCCTTAAACCCTGTGGGAATTGTGAGTCCTTGAAAGACTTGGAAAATGCAGCGTAGGGCATCATACGAGGACTCAAAAAAATCATGGCCCGGAGGGTAACGGGACTTAAAAAATCAATAACTTAGGAACCTTCTAACCGACTAAAGTGGAATATAGCATGTATGTGAGGAAATAGTTTGTTTTTTATTGCCACAATTTTAAATAACATCTATGCGGAAATCGAGGTTTTATAGATTTTTGAATTCCTATTTAAGCGGACAATGGTCAAAGTTAAGTATGAAATTTTTCAAAATAAGAAAAATGAATTTTTGAGTTTTTTTTAAATGAATATGATTCGATGGAGATCGGTAGTGGGTTTCGAATTATATTGAAATTTGAATTTGTCGCTATTATTTCGTGACGCCTGAATTGAACTAAACTTCACTTTGTCAAATGCGCTTGAAAGAAGGATGCCAAGACACCCTCTACACGGAAAAAACGACTTGGTTTTCGAAATTGTTGCATATGCCATTTTACGTACTTGGTACAACTATTTTTTTGGTATATGTATACAACTATTTAACTTCGTTGACCAAATTAATAACCAAATTCAACTATCTAACGGACTTTACGCGTTCTATTTAGTTAGTTGAAACAACCAAGGACATTGTTGCTCCATTCAATCAACTAGTTGTGGCACCCAACATTTTTTGCCTGAACTACACCACTTGGATGGCACCCTCTCTTTTTGATGCATACTATTGGCATACAAAAATATAAATTTAAGGTTATAACCATTAGCGTCTAGTTTATGTCTTGCATCCGACGTTCTTCATAACTTCGTCGGACCATACCGACTTTTTTTTACACCTCACTTAACTTAACTTAATTGTTCCCTTGCCAATCGTTGTAATTTGTCTGAGTTAATCCGGATTTCCTTCAGTTGTATCATCGCACTGGTCTTGCTGGTCTTGACTCGATTTCACAATATAATTCATAATGGCGGCTAACACAAAATCGCTACCTGTTTTTAGTAACTAGAATTGGCGCGGCAACGACATTACTCGGTTGCGCTACACGGTCGCTACTATTGGTTGGTCCAACTATTTTTCTTAGTTGGAATACAAATAAAAATTCTTATGTGACCTATTCTCTGAATAGTAAATGTGACTAATACGATATCGTTATATCGACCAACCTGACGGTTGTGACAACGAAGTTTTACTCAACCAATAATTAATTAGTTGGCTCAACGAAGCCGTTTTTCCGTGTAATATTGATTTCTCATTATTTTCAACTTTTTACAAAGTTTCCTCTACAAGAACATTACGCAAGGCTCTACCTGTTTATAATCCTCTTCTAACTTTTCCTAATTTACAATTTTTGAATATCTTCCCACTTCTTAGAATGATAATTGAATTTACATATATGTAAATATTATAAACTGGATTTAGAGGACGGTTGCAACCGGAAATGAAAAATGATGCGGAAAACAGTCCTGCAAGTAAACGCAAAATTTATGTACTAAATTAATTTCGTAAGTTTTTCGTTATTGTAAAATTAGGAACTAAATAAAATTATTCTGCATGACGATACATTTTCCGTGGATATTCGTGAGAAAACGACTTTTAAATGACCGTACAAAAACGTCAATTTTTAACGTGCACCATAAAAAGCGTGAGTATAAATAGAAAAACGTATAATTTCGAGTGTGGCCTTTATTATTATCCATTGGAATATAACGCAGTGTATACTGAGCCTAATACAAGCTGAATAATAGATTTATGCATATCTATGTGCATATAGCTATTTTATGTATTTCTGTATGGTAGTTTCAGCACGGAGCACGCGAGGTTCACGTTTCGCATGCACCGAGAGGGAAGCCGGGAGTGCACCGTGTCACGCCGTTACGCCAACGCTTCGAGCCATCGCTCGTTGTGATTAATTAACGCGACATCGGTAATACCGTCTCGTAGTGGGATCCGGCACAGGTCTCTCGACGGCAGACGCGCACCGCCGCCTAATATCGGAAGTGGAGTCAACGCCGAGATAGTGAGAGCCGGAAGGATGGAAGATCGCACTCGTGCGCATCA
The DNA here is from genome assembly GCA_947507545.1 of Clistopyga incitator. Taxonomy (NCBI): domain Eukaryota; kingdom Metazoa; phylum Arthropoda; class Insecta; order Hymenoptera; family Ichneumonidae; genus Clistopyga; species Clistopyga incitator. The sequence continues at coordinate 9,681,079 of OX382171.1, read as the reverse complement.
GTGAAAGATTTACTGCCAAGACTGAAGTTTCTAGAGTAAATTATGATGATGATGCTGATGAGAAGATTTTTGTAAATATTTAATGGCTCTGTCACCATACTGCTGCTTGTATTTACCTCGACAACTTTTACATGAAGCTTCGGAGTGTCGAGCCAGATGGAGATTAATGAGCGGGTTTGTAATTTTATGCAGAAATTGTGTTGCTAGCTAGAAAACGGACATAATATTGACGAGGAAATTCATTATGAAAACAAAAAAACAGGATTAAAAAAATGATTTCTCCATTTTGCTTCCTCATAGAGGAAGCTTTGTTTTCATGAAAAAAATTTGTTTCGAGATTTTCATGTCAGTATGCTTAGAATCACCTAAAACGTCGAGAAAAGTGGTTTAGAAAATGTGTGTGTGTGTATCGTCGATAACTCGCGAATGGCATGATCGATCGAGTTCAAATTTGGCACACAAGTCGAGTATTAGTTCCTCTTCAATTGCTGTAATTTTTGAGAATGTATATCAATGTGTGACTGATTTTATAGAATTTTTGCATTTTTTTGAAAAATGTCGTATACTCTCTAACTTTCGTAAAAGTTCGCCGATATGGCTAAATAGTTCTTTATATCTAGAGAGACATTAACTGCTGTTTGGTATTGAATTTCGACAAAATCGGTAAAGCGGTTCGGATTTTATGGAATTTTGAATTTTTGTAAAAAATAAAAAATTTTCTATAAATCACGTCGCATTTCAGCAAACTAACTGAAATGTTCTACAAACGAAAAATAACATACAGTCCTACTGTGTGCCAAATTTGGTGGTGATCGGTAAAGTCGTTCAAATTTTACACCATTTTGAATATTTGACAAAATAGCGATTTTCGCTATAACTATCGCGGAAGTTACTAAAGTAAAACAAAAGTTTGTGCCTAATAAAAATAAGATGTGCCGGTAATTTATTCATTTATTCAAAACAAGCATGCAAAGTAGAACTTAGCACATTGCTTCCTCATTAAATTTTGCTCTTGACAAAGCTTCCTCTATGAGGAAGCCAAAATCAGTTACAATACTTCTTCGTAGAGGTTGCTATGTAAAGAGCAAAATTTAATGAGGAAGCAATGTTCAATGTTCTACTTTACATCCTTGTTTTACAAAGTTCCTGTAACGATATTTCAGGAAAATATCTCGGACATATTGTGAATTATTCATTCCTGCTGAAATTCGTTAACGGGAAATAAAGTAAAATAAGGACGGTTTGTGGGAGGATGTAGCGTATGTAACGAATAATTTCCGTTTTACATTTTAGACCGAAATGCAACGGTTTACTGAAATCCCTGTAATTTTGGAAATCAATGAAATAGCAGATTCGCCTTGGATTTATTTTGAATTTTTAACAGATTCACGAGGATGGTACCATAGAATCTGGACATTGTCAAAAACTATTTCTGTTGTACCTTGTAACAAAGTAGAGTATTACAAGCTCTGTCCCATCGGCTGGCTCGAAAGCCACCGTAGACCATTAATTTTATTTATTTTTATTAGTAACGGAATATATCTCTGATTTAGGCTATATTAATATTTCGTACGCGAAGCCCATTTTATCCCCCCTCCATTTCCAGTATGAGTGTGATAATCGAGGGGACCTGGGAAGCCCTCAAGGACACCATAAGAGACACTACGGCCGTCTAGGCAAAGTGACGTGATGAGAGTGTGGGCTGAAGTGAGACAGGTCTGCCACGCCAGCCAGCTGAGGAGTACACGTCATCACACGAGCAGCCTCCACTCGTGACACCAAAGGGTTGGAGTTGACCGCCCAACTGCATGCGTGTCCTCGCACCGAGGATCGTTAGCCGCATTCAAAAAGCCCGCGGCGATCACATTGTCCAGTAGCCGAGCTATACCGCCTCGCAGCAGCATTGTTTCGAGCGGCACTGACCAGGTTATTTCGATCAACCGATCAACCGATGCTAAAACACGTAACAGTGTTCTCGACCCGAGGATGCCCGAGGATCGCTGAAGATGTCCGCGAACATTGAAAAAGAAGACGGACGACATTTTCGGCACTCCAAGCCAAGCTCCGAGCTATCGTCATGACTCATCGGTGAATTAGCTGTTAAGGGTATTAGTTTCGAAACCACTGTTTGCCCGATCGCCTTACAACTGTAATAATTTATAAAAGAAAATAGGCCGCATTTGTTGACATGTAAAAATTTTTCTTAACCGGGTAGTTTTTTAGTAAAATGTTATTAAAGTTACATGCATTTAGATAGGGCAAACGCCGATGTGACTCAAATCCAGTAAATGTCAGGGCAAATCTCAACTAAAATTTTTTTGAATTGAAAAAAAAACTTATATTCATGTGGAGTGAACTTGCCCGCACACAACTGTATAAGAAAATAATGAGTTAACGGTCCAAATTAAAATATATTTGCACTTAGTTAGACCAATGTTGCGGAAGAACTAAGTGCGGAGTGGGCATGTGGCAACGCTGTATGAGGCCGGTACGTCACGTGAGTTACCCCCAAGCCGCGCTTTTCAAATAAATATCATTTCTCTTTTTCCGTTTCGATTCTCGAGCGATTTCCGTGGCCCTTTTTCGTTACTGTGTCGCATTTTTCTTTTGGGATCCCCCTCGCGGCCCTCGTTCAGGAAGATTCATGACTGAGAATTCAATTAAAACAGCACAAACAATGCGTGGCCGGTGAAGTCAAAGCTCACGATTCATAGGTTATAAAATCGTCGGACATAGAATTTCTGACATTACCGACGGAGGGTATTCCAGCGTTGCCAAACGCTCTCGATAAGTTTACCTTACCTCTCACCACCACACCCCCCGCAACTTTAAGCCAAATATCCTTAAGTTTGAGAGCCACTGTGGGAGTTGTCCGCGGTACTGAGTTTGTGCGTGTGAGTGGAAAATTGTATATGAGTATTTTTGAGACATCTTGAGACTTCGTTTTGCCCCTTAATCGCCGTATTTCTCGAGTTTCGATGCTGCAAAGTTTATATTCTTGTATCGAGCAAACAGGTTGCCACCACGTGGAGATCAGTATTTTTCATTAGTGTAGTTAGTCATTATTTGCTGAGTTTTTCGCGTGGGAGGTAGTGCGGTGGTGAATCCGACTACCTCCCGTTTTTTAGTATTACGTTTCCGGTACTTTTAATTCTAGTTTCCCCCGAAAGTGAATATTTCCACCTCTTCATACTGACGTAATAATTGAGTATCCATAGAGTTAAGGATTTCACCCCCTCGAGACCTCTAATCTCTCACCGCTAGTCGTGTCCCCCTTTAGAACTCCTGATTTTTTAATCCGATCTAGCAAAGTAACGTTGCTGTCCGTTATGCAGCTGGAGCCCATATTTTGTTCATCATCATGTTATTGAATACAATTTTGTACCTTTTTCTTTTTCATCATTATTTTGGTGTTAAAATTTACTTATCACTGACCCTTTCGCTCTCATGATGAAAGGAAGTTCGGTTAAACCCTTTTCCATTTTTATGAGGATTTTGAGAGCAGTCTCACAAGCTTAAAAAAAGAATATTTGTTATATTGGTACCATTTAGTTTGTTTCGATGAGCTCTTTCGAAAAAAAAAAATTATCGTAATCCATGCTTTCCAGAAGAGCCACAGTCGAGAGAAAAGATCAATTTCTACTAAATTGGATAAGAGCCTATCTGATTCTGTAATTTCCGCTAGAGTATGTCAATGTTTGTCGCCATATCTCAAATATTTCATGAAAAAATTCGAAAAATCTGGCAAAAACATGGCCATTGACATTTGGTCAATATGAGACGACTATCTTCTATTATTCTGTGAGGTGTCAGCATTTGGAATATAAACTAAATTAATATTTTTGAAACATGTAATAGAAACTTTCGAAATGAGAGTCTGAAGTATCTTTACACGCAATTTAGTAAAATATACATGGTATCCCTTTTTGTCCATATATTTGCAACGGCGAATAAATACCGGGCATCCCCGCGTGAACCGGGAATCTGTGTTTAAGCACCTGCAAATACACACATGGATCCACAGATAGGATAGCAAGTAGAAGCGGGGCACTCAGAATTGGTCACTGGGGAATATACCGTAACCTCATTAACACGTTAATTACTCGCTGACGCATCCGCGTATTCACAGCGAGAACGGTGCTTTTCCTGGGGAAGCGAGTGCACCGGTTTGTGGACTATGAGAGACATTAAATAAAGATCAGAAATGCCAACTTAGCACGCAATGCATCGCATAAAGGCTACACGTAAAGTTATTTTACTAATATATATTGTCCATAATTTGCGAAATAAAATGATATAATATAAAAATACTGGCATTTTTCATTGTACTTGGTACATTTAATTCATCAGTTTGTGAATAAATACTTTCAGTGTCGATTAAATATCAAATTATTTTTATCAGTGAAATCAAGGCGACTATTTGTATTGTAGAGATATTTTAGGAATTAGGTGCGTAGGTTATTTATATTCATGAATGACGTGTGCTGCGTCGAGTAGTTCAGTTCTAATATCGCCTAAACCAACATTTTCCGAATAACCAAGGTTCGCAACTGTACCAGAGACTACTATTATGTTGCTGAATCTTTGGGGTACAGATAGTGGAGGATATTCGCCGCGTTTCTCGTAGACCTCCGTTGAAACTGACTTAGCGAGAGCGTCATTTCCGCTCCTGGAACGTAGTAGTTGTGGCCAAGAGTAAGGCTGTAAGCTCGTAAGAGCCGGTAAGGGTGAGTAAGTATTATGGTTGTGGAGACGACGAGAGAGACATAATAGAGTCTGGAGAGACATAACAACTTGGGTTACGTACGTCGGTATATTTATTCCCACCTAGAACTCTACCTATATGTATATATCAGCACTTTTGGGAGGGGCGAAAGGGGTAACATGGCCCAGTTTTGACCTACATATTATGTATAACAATTTGCAAATCGATTTTCCCCTTTTAGATCGAAAGAATGTCACTTTTTTTGCTGTTTTCCATTTTTCATTTCAAGTCAATCTCACACTAAATTTACTGACGATTACGGAAAAACGACTTTTTTGTTGATTCAATTTTCAAGTTACTGACTAAAAATATGCCAGTAATTAGTGCAAAATCTCCGATCGATCGGGTTTTCACAATGTAATAAGAGTCACTATAATTTTATCGTTCGAACCCCCTGAAAAGATAAGGTTACCAAACTTTGGAATTTTCAACCTTTCATAAATTTTTTTTAGCCTATCAATTTTTCTATTTTTTATTTTCCTTTTGGAAGACCTCGCTTAGCCGAATAGAATGGTGCCAATATTATGACGATATTTCCATATCTATGACCATGCGTTCCCTTTCAAAAATAGGCGAGAAATGGAGATGTATGCGACATTTTCAATTGTATATGCATCAATTTTTAAATCCCACAAAAAATAGTCAATTCACGGTACCGTGTTGACACTTAATTTATTATGAAGAAATATTAACACCGTTTTGAAAAGCTGTAACGGTTTGTGGAGAAACTAAAGTTTTAAACGAAAATGTGAAAAAGATAGTATTACCATTTGTTAACGCTATATTCATGTATCTTGACCCGCCGGACACGATTCGGAGTGAATGAATTCTCATCCATGTTCCTTTTTGCGTGACTACCCCATCAATTAATCAAGGAAACAGATTGACGTCAAAATCGACCGAGCGATGCTATCTGCAACGCAACATGTGCTGGTGCACCAGCACATGTACATACATGTATATACGAAAAAGCTTCCCAAACAAGCATCGAACTGTTGTTAATTGATTTTAGGATCTACGGTAACGATGAACAAAACAATATCCGGGCAAGAAAACTTTTGGTTAACAAAGAAAAAGCGTTTTTTATTTTTGAAAAACGTTTCGATTAAATAATCGAACAACACCATCGTTAAAGCTGATTCCATGGTTTAAATTTCCCTTCATTTCTAATTTTTCTTATCGCTAACGCGAAACTTGAAAATTCAAATAATACTTATTTATAAACTTCAGAAATATATCTGGAGTAAATTCCTAAGAGACCGTTTTCCCGGTGATTTTCAGTTTTCTCGGTTGTCGCATAATAAATGAGGCAGAAATCTCTTGAAATTCACAAGAGTGAAGAACGAATATAGTGGAAAAGTTTTAGAGGCATTGCAAAGAATGGAAAGGCGGATTCTTCATTGCGGCACGTACCGTCGTTTCTTCTTGACGCAAGCATCAAGTGCACCCGGACAAAGATGAATTCCTCATTCTCGCTTTTTATTCCTATGTGAGACTCTTTCCCCGATTGCATTTCCGTCGTGAGTACATAAGACCGACCGATCATTTGGTCTATGCAAAATGTAAACCCTTTTTATATCTCCCTGAAAATTTGCAAATGGCTTCTCGTTTGCTCGTCAGAGGAATAATGCGGCATTCTCAAAAAATTCAGTGGTTGTAACATTTCCACTTTTTTCAAGTCTTTTTTTTTTCATTTCAGCACAGCAAAATAAAAGCTAGCCAATCTCATCGATCTACCTAACCATGCTGTGCACAAAGAACAGAATTTCGATCAGTCAAAAGTAAAACCTCATCAAAAATCTTAATGGATATTTTCTCAATGGTGATAAAAAGTTTAGAAGATAAATTAGGGCAATGGATCAAAATTCATAGGCCAAACATGAGATCCTGTCTCAAAGTCGATCAGATTGTTGCTTGATAAAAAAAAGGGGAGGAATATTACGTCAACGAATAGTTATTAGTAAAGACGAATAAAAAAAATCAGAAACGCATTCTTGTGATTACGTTTGTGAGCAATTTCCAATGTAGTGATATAACGTACTGCCTTAAAATTCATGATCCATTCAGTCGCGCCAATATGAAAGACGGCAGATATCACCAATCGATCCAACGATTTGCTCTGACTCTCTTTGAGCAGCAAAAAAAATAGTCGGAATCCCAAGTATGAGCACCTAACACAAATTCTGCCTAAAGAGTCGTTGGAGAAAAACTCTCAGTTACAAAACTAGGTCAAGGGATAGTTATTAGTAGAAACGAATTGAATAAAGTGAAGAGAGAGACATCATTCGAATTGGGAAGTCGTACTTCATGTTATTACCTTTTTCGTCGCAGTGGTGACGAGAAAAACGGGTAACGCTCCCGCAGATAAGTGGAATAACGAAGATATACCCAGCGTAGAAGCAGGCAAAGAGAGCGGGTACAATGTGACACAAAGGGTGTATGCACAATGTGTACCTCCCTCCAATCTACCATCCCCTACCCAGTCCTAACACGGTCCTCATACATGTCAAGCCTGAATCTCACGTGAGTTGGTTGAGGACGAGATAGTTGCCGTAATCCGGAGTGCCACTTCTCCAGGGCGATGAGGGGGACGAAGAAAGAGCGATAGAGGTAACATAGTGAAGAGCAATAGTGAGACGTGTGCAGAGAGCTCTAGATGGAAGAGGAACAGGAAGTACACGGTGGGTCATAATCAAGGTAATGGCAAAACAAAGCGCGCTAGCGGGCAAACCAGTGGCGCCATACGTGCCTTGCTGCCTCCCGGTGGTGTACATTGGACAGTCCCGTGTGCAACCCGATGTGACAGGCATACATTACCGGCCTGTTTGTGAATGCACGCGCTCTATCCGAAGTTCCGTGTGCTCGTCGAGGATGATACTGAGGTTTGAGCTACGAATAAGCAGGATTCGCAACACTCTCTCACACGCACTCATTCGTGTATCGCGTTCTCGGTGCTGCTATATTCGCAATATTCCGACGTATCGCGTGTGGATATATGCTACCTGTTACCACGTGTGATTGCAGCTTGCAGACCCCGGCTAACTGTGGCTCGTCCAGCGACACTGACATCCCTGAATGGATGCGCGTGATTCATTAACACATTAGCCAAAGGGAAAACGCCAAATGGCTGCAGATGTTTAGAATACTAGGCTCGGATGATGGAGAATCGGTTTGGAATGCTCTCAGCGAAATTTCAGGTTTGGCAAACCGAAGACTTATTTTTATATTTACAAATCAAATGTTTAGCCTAGATTCGGGAATAAAAAAAACAAAGCTTGCAATAGACTACTTCTTTTTTATTTATTCAATTCAAATAAATAAAATTATGTTCAGTTAATTTTTTTTTTTTTGATATCCGAAAACGTGTCATTTTTAGATCTTGAACTGTTTATTTATTAGCATGCGTGACACCTTTATCGCGGGTCATGCCAATTCTCAAAAAATTGCAGGATTTCATACTTAGGGGTCTTTTTAGAATCACTAACTTTCTAAAAAATCCAGAAATTTTTCGCTTCGATACCTTCAACTAGCAATTTATTACGATTCGAGACACGTTAATCAACAAGGTGCTCAACAAAGTGCTTGTTCAAGGAAATTCTTTGGATCTCGTAAAGTTGCTAAAAAAACGGGTCGAGCGGGGTTATCTTGTTGGAATGTAATACCGACGTGCCGGCACGCCCAGGAGCTTCGCTGCTGTACGCTTCTTGTAAGAATCTTTATTCTGTTATCCAACGTGCTGCTGTCTAGCTGGTTGCTCGGCTAAGCATTTTAAGACAATGCGACTTACACGTACCGGAGCTTTACGGGTGTTTGCCTGTTGTGGCTGCAAGTGACTTGGCAGCTAGTATACAATTGTCTATAACAGTAGCTTTACTGTAATAGTAGCATCTAGAAGTATTTTAACCATGTGAATGTTCGCGTTAGATATGTTGCTAAAATTTTCACAGCCTCCCTAATCCTTCATCTCTGCTGAACATAATACAACTTCTAATCATCTTTTAGCTTGATGAGCCAGCAAGAAACGGTAAAATAATTCAGAGTCGAGTTCGCAGTCCTCAGATTAACCCTAGAACTCTCAACAAGGGTCGTTTGTGTCCGTGCCAAATGTTTCAAGGGTGAGTATTACTAGATCCTTTGTAGTATAGGCATACCGTAAAAAACAGTTAGGGTTGGGGAACAAAATTGGGGAGAACATAAGCTTCGTGTGTTGAGTAAAGTAAGCAACTACAGAGCGGATTCGAATGACCTACGTTTAGGAGTTAGGTACACTGTTAAAAAAATCTGGTTAGAATTTAATGTATCGGTATATGAAGTTCATTATGCAAATCTGTTACTTAAATTTAAAGCACATGTATGATTGAATTTTAAAGTAAAGGCGTATGAAAAATAAAAGCCGCAACAGTAAAATTACAGTGAAAACGGAGCTCAAGTTTACTATACCGTCTCTGAAATTACAATATGTGTACCGAAACGTTTCAATAATTTGGCAGAACCAAATTACCAAACTTACGATTTTTTAGATCCTCATCTTCCGTATGGAAGATACAGACTTCAAGCTCTGGGTCGGCGGAGGTTGTGTGGGGGAGAGGGGTGAGTAGGGAGAAACCAGAAAATTTCCACTGCTTTTGGAATTCGAGGACGTGAATTAACCCGACATTCAAAAGTAGAATACGTTTTTTTCTGACAATGAGCCTACTATGCTCAAAGACACCTTTTCTCACTATGTTAGTTTGGCTTCGGTCTATATTATGGCTACCACCGCCACGATTCGCTGGCGGGAAACGCGGTCGGAATTGGCCATCTAGCGGCCAAATGCCAAAATCTGGCCGGGAGTAGGTACGTCCAGTTACAGTACATAAAATCTGAGGTACCTCATGATTTGAAAACAATTTATTTTAATGTCAGTTCTGGAATTTTTCATAATGGTTCATTAAATTGCAATAACTTGTATATGAAATATTACGTTCATCAACGACAGATGTAATTTTCAACTACGATCTACAATTTTACGACCAAGTTACTTTGAGTTTACAGTCTCGCGGTTAAATATAGCGGATTTCCTGTAATTTTCAAGTACCAGTGTGGAAGAATTCTAAATGGCGACGAGATGTATTTTTCAAGAGTGCTGACTGAAATCGGTGCGCCGATGGCGTTGTAAATTTAACGAATGTTTTCATTACGTTTAATGGAAGTGCTGGAATTTTTCAAAACCGTTCATTAAATTTCAACAACTTGTTCAGGAAACATTATGTCCATTGACAGATTCTGTAACTTTAATATCCGGTACATTAATTTTGCGAAAAATCTGTAAATTTACAGTATCGGATACTTTATTTTTCGTTTAATAATGTACCAAGTTTGTAAATTTCAAGTTTTTTTACAGTGTAGGTCAAAATTCAGTTTCTGAACAATTGTTTTATTTTTTCATGATTGGTGCATTACTTGAAACATTAGAAAAAATTGAAAGATGTTACTTCTGCCATTCCAGATCTAATTTTAAAAAACACAGAATTGCTGTGGTCGTTGTGAAAAGTCGATTTTCGTATATCAATGCTTGTCGCGATTGCATATAACAACTATACTATGAACCTTGATATTTATTGTTAAAAAATAATAGATAAACAGTCATTTTGAAGATGTAATGATTTTTTTAAATCGTTCCCCCCCCCCCCCCCCCCCCCTATATATGCCTGTCTGGAAATTTGGCTTTGTCCAATTTGTAATATAAATATCTTATTTTCATGGCGGAAATTTCTTATGTTTTTTTTAAGTATGTGATTTGCACAAAAACTTGAATGAATCTCAAATGAATATCCATACACAATAACATGTCTAAATAAGTTAATGTTATAGAGTTAAACCCAAGTCCGAAATAAGAAATAAACGACCATTTTAAGATCGGACTCGTCAACATTTATTTTTCTGCTAAAAGCAATTGAAGCTGTCAGCGTCCGCAGGGAATATCGTTTCCGGAAGATGAATGAAAAGGAAACTAATCAATAGTTTGACGATATTATAGGAAATTGGGCTAGTCATTCTCACGAATCCTTGTTGTCCTTGTTGTGTTTCAACTCTTATCTAATTCTGTTTGACTGCACTGTAAATATTTCACCATTCCATGGCCAGTATCAGGACAAGTAACTACTATCGCGGCGGGCATCGAAACGACAACGGAGAATGCGAACCCAAGTGTTTTCGAGACAGTGTAGTTCAGTGTAACACTTGAACGCGGTGAATACAGTAGCTTGTATACAGAGTATCGAACGTGCACTTGGGATTGAATGGAGTAGTATCCAACAGGGTAACGTCAAACAATGAACATTCTACCGTTGCCTCTCCTTGTGTGAGATTCTGTACTTACATTGCAGAAAGGGCGGTCCACGTCGATGTTACGTTATACCGATGCACTGTTATTCCGTCGGTAGAATGACGATGGGTTGATAGTCGGACTGGCGCCAGTGTAGCTTCAACGCATCGTCCTTCTTTTCGTTCTCCTTCGAACCTCGCAATCGCAATCTCCAGTAACATGGACTAGATCACCACAATTCAGGTTTTATCTGCAATCAAAAAGATGCGAAGATTCTTTTTTTATTTTACGATTTCCAACTAACATTTTATGCAAACTTTATACGGACAACTGAATGTCCGTACGACGTGGAGAATATCTGCTTTTCAGGACTCTTCATAGTTTCCAACGGTAACCATTAACAGGATTATATCCAAAAGTTTTTCCAACGAACGAGACGAAAACACTTTGGTACGAAGACGAATCGAGAGTCTCACCACTCACGGAGAAACCCATTGCCGTCACAGAACGACGTGAATGAGGCAAAAGAACATCGAATGAATGACCCAGCGACGCCGACGAGCTGTAAATGGCTTTGATGGAATGAAGCGTACTGAACTGTGGAGGGACGATTGATCTTACTCCCGAGGGATATGTACGTATATAGGACAAATGTTACCACTTCTATGTGCAGCTGAATAGTCCGGGAACTGTGGTTCGTGATTTTCGTACGAAATTGTTTTCTTTAATTTTTATAATAACTTTGTGTCGTTTACAGTTCAGCCATTTTCCTTGATAATAAAACGTTATGGTCGTGGTCACGATGTCTCTGTTTTCAGTACAGTTTAGTATTACTCGTTGGTTACAAAATGTCCACGTACTCGTCCGATTCGTGAGGCCCTTATTTCGGACCTAGGTATTAAGGCAATATCAATTTCACTCGAGTCGATTAACTAAAAAGTCATTCCGAAGAAATTCGGCTTCTCCAAAGGCGACTTGACATATATCCATTGCCTTTCAGTCGGCCGGGTAATATTCTTGCATGCCCATTCGTCATTCGGCATATCCGGCGTTGGAACTATTGACGTAGGTACCTCTTTGTCGGTCTGTGCATGTATCTGTACAGGTCGTGCACAAGATAGAGCCTTTCATCTATACCACATTTCCACTTACACATGTCCTTATTACTAATAATACGAAAGTTCATATACACCCGCAGGGCACATATGGAAATATAAGGGTACCATACAGCCAGTTTATATGTAATACTGCAAGGTCGACCGAATTTCATATAAGGATTAACGACGTCCGAGTTGTATTTGATTCAAACCAGTGACTTCCCTCAAAGATTATCATACAAGCTCTACGTTCCAAAAACAAAATAAAAAATGAACACCTCTGAAGACACAAGAAAAATTGATTTTCGATAGATTAAAAAAAAAGTAATTAATAAACTCGTAACAAAAATTTAGGAAAAACCGTACAAGCTTCATATGGGTTCGAAATGTTCCGAGAATCTACTTGGTAATAAAAACAAATTCTATTTTTTTGAAGTTTTTCAAAATGGACGATTAATAATTTCTTTAGATTAATTAATTTAAAAAACACACACACACACAATTTGTCCTATCTTCAATTACGTCAATTTATTTATAGGGTTTCCTAGCACAATTAAACTTTTGCTTGGGTTTCTAAGATCAGTATATTCTTAAAGTTTATTTACTGAGTACCACAAGATATTGTAAAAGTCTTAATGAGTATCTGAGGTAGTGGCGCTATCCCAAGTAGCAAATATTTCCAAATGGTCCATACCTAGTTCGCCGACAGTCGATCGTTCATTGTCTACGAACAATTTGCTTCAACTCGCCTTGCCTGTCGGCTCCTCTTTGCTCGCTGGTTTATCGGAACTCATTGTCCGTTTTCTCCTTGAACTATACTTGCGGATATCCGGCGGTGACCCGTGAGTGAGCTTCAACGAGAGAAGCACAATGGACCCACTCTAGCAACCTGTGTCAACCCTATAATTTAGCCAACCATCGACGAGTCCCAATACCTAATACCAGCTCATCGAAGTTTAATCGTGCGACGAGCGCGTTCTGTGATTGCACACTATAGACTTTACTCCATTCTCTCACCCTGGCCTTACTCTTGCGTGTAGAGCTATAGTATGCTACCGACTGACATTCTATTCACCATCTTTTCATACCCAACTAGCCTGCATTGATGTGAATTAATACTCATTCCACATTTACATTACACAATCAGATTGTTGATTTAAGACGGGTTATAAATAACTGAGGTATTTCCACAATATAAAGAAGATTATGGAAAACCAACAACAAAAATGACACCTTTTACGATTCTTCAGTGTGCTGAAATATATCTTATAATTCTTGTGGAAATTGTTAAATATTTAGGGGTATTAAAAAAAATCGATTTTTTATAACTCATGCACATAAAGTCGCACATCACGTGGCTGCAAAGCGTGCATAAGATGGCGCATTATGCTGACATAAACGTAGATAATTTTACGTACGCCATCTGGTGCGTAAAGTTATCTAGAATTCTTTAGATAACTTTACGCATCAGATGACGTGTGTAAAACTATCTACAAGATGATTTTAAGCAATGCTTCGCAGGCACGAAGATGTGCGACAGTATGTTGTCATTCGTTACCAAAAATAGTATGTGACACTTGTACGATGAAACCGCCATCCCGCGGAGGTTAGAAAGCGGTGCACTCGCCTCCTCTCGCGTTACAAACAACACTCGGCTTCGCCTCGTGTCGTTGTAGCACTCGACTTGGCTAGTGCGCGACTTCCTAACCTCCGCGCGATAATGGCCGCTTTATCGTACTAGTATCACAATATACTATTCTTTTAGAAAAATAAAATGTAGATTATGTGTTTAAAAAATCTTGCAAATATTTTTCTGTTTACTGATTTACGAAAAAAACCTTCAGTTAATTCTAGTATAATCAAATTGTTCCTTAATAAAAAAAATAACCTTTGTCGATTTGGCGAAAATTGGACGTTCACAGAGAACGTAAGTTCTCCTCGAATAATTTGATAATTTTTAATACAAGCCTGTGAAACATCATTAAGTGGCAAATGACAGCGTGAAGGATTTTTTAACCTTTTTTACAGTATTAAATGGTGAAAACTACATTACATGAAAGTTTCGATAAAAGAAAAACACAGCAACGCTTCAAAGTATGCTTCAAAGTATCTCTTTCTTGGATTGTCGTAAATACACAAGTTCATGAAAGAGCACTTGGCCTGTCGGTGTCGTCCGGTAACCAATCGTGGTGCGCTTGCTCGAGGGGTACGTGAGACTACATTTTCCTTGCTGTAAATTCCGATGGCGGCCTTTCGCCCGGACATGCTCGACATAGTACATGCTTTTCAATCGTGATATTTGAGTCGAGTAAGGGGGCAAAACAAGAAAAAAAAAAACGGCAAGAGATACGAGGAAAAGAGTCTTCCCTATACCACGATACGAACAAACCGAGATCAAGGGGCTGCTTCCAACTGCAACGAAGCCTGATGTTGCGGGTATAAAGCTGATTTCTTCTCGGCTACACTTTTATCGTTTCCATTGAAAACAACTTTACTTATCAGGAAGGATACTTTTTCTTTTTTTTTTTAATCCAAGGATCACTAGGTTTCCCCTCTTAATTGTGATTATATGCAGGCCACACAATTAATACGTACAATGGATATAAAAATTTGAATTTTCTTGCGGACATTCAGCCTTCTTTTTTTAAAAATCTTTCACTTAAGCCCCAATAACTATATATCAAGTATTATAATTTTTCAATTTTGTAAAGACGTATAGTGCACCTAAATGGTGTGAGGTAAAAAGTAGAGTTTTCAACTTGTCGTAGCTTCAAGAACAAATTGGTGAATTTTAGTGTTTGGCGTCTTATTTTAACTGTCGAAGAGTGCACTCTCGTATGAGCGCAGCAATATTAGATTGCAATGGAAATAGGATTTACTGAAACCTATTAATCAGCGAGTTTTTGATAACGAAAGATTTATTGATATATTTGAACTCATAACTTTGTCATAAAAGCGTGAAATAAAAATTACTGTATTTGTTTTCAAACCGCTATTACGTTGAATCGCTTAAAACTATTGGCGATGGCCAAAACCGGCATTTTCTTACTATGATTTTTAAATCATTCAGGATGTTCAAGTTCTATGATTGTTAGATCATTCAGCGTATTCAAGTTCTATGATTTTTAAATCATTCCGGATGTTCAAGTTCTATGATTGTTAGATCGTTCAGCGTATTCAAATTCTATGACTTTTAGATGATTCAGCGTATTCAAGTTCCATGATTTTCAAATCATTCAGCGTATTCAAGTTCTATCATTTTTAAATCATTCAGCGTATTCAAGTTCTATGATTTTTAGATCATTCAGTGTATTCAAGTTCTATAATTTTTCAATCATTCAGCGTATTCAAGTTCTATGATGTTTAGATCATTCAACGTATTCAAGTTCTGTATGATATTACAATCTCAATAAAAAATTGTATTCAAATGAGGCTTCTTCAATGGGAATGAGGATCGATAACAACCGTTTATCCAAGCCTCGTGTCTTCGTGTGATTATCGTGATCATTGACATAGTGGTAAATATAACTTTTCGATGTAGGTAGAAGTGATCGTGAATGGAGAACGCGGAGGGCGGTGTTAGTGGTGGCGGTATGACATCGATCGCGTCGATGGACGAACGCGTGACCGACTGCTAATAGAGTTACGTTCATGGCCCATTTGGCTTATTGAGGAGGGCAATATCAGACAAGGGAGCATGGGGTGAGGATGAAAGCAAGAAGCTAGGAGGGAAGAGGATGAAGGAACGCTTGGGGAGGTACTGATAGAGTCATAAAATCAGGGGGCGGTGTCGAGAATATTTGTGTTTGGGGATAGTGTTGACCCGAATGTGTAATACAAGGGTGGTATCATCGTCCCATGATCAGTTCAAATTCTGTAACAAATTAAGCTTTTAGGATGGAATTTTCCAACGCAATTTCGATGTTTTATTTGCGGGAGAAATTAGTAGTTCATTAAATGCATTCTCAAAACTTTTCATAATTCATTGAAGTTGTAAAGAGGATTTTTTTTTGGGTAAAAAAGGGTTTCATGTGTTCCTCAAATCAAAAGGCTTCTTTGATTTGATTTTTTTTTGGTAATTACACAAATGAAAAATTATCTATCCACAATTTAAAAATTTTACGAAAATAGTTAAAAAACTGATTTACTGCAAAATTTCTTCAAATTTCCACTTGAGTTACAAGTTAATACAGGGATAGTATCATCGTCCCATATTCAGTTCAAAATTTCTTCAAATTTCCACTTGAGATACAAATTAAAAAATTATATTTTGAATATTACCGAGATTGCGGTACCGGACCATATATTCAAAATACAGTGCTTGCAACGTGCTTTTTGAGACTGAGGGATTCACCGAACCTCTCACTCGCTCTCGGGGCAAGCTCAATGAACGTCCCGACCACAAACAAACAGTCAATGCATAATGCGGCTTATTGAGGGTTGTCCGCATGGGGAAACAAGAACCATGCCTTCAAAACAATGCCGCGGTTGGGAAAAGTACAAAAATTGTCTAACAGAGAAATGGGCTGGTGCCAATGTCTAACCGTTCCGTAAACGTAAGTGTGGGGCGCTTTTGTTGTGCCGGAAATGCTTTTCAAGCGACTTAGTGTAAACAGACTTATTGAAAGGGGGTTTACATATAGATTAGCGTAGCCGTTAGACAGGGTCTTATCGAATTACCACCGTGCCGCTCTCTGAATCTGTTTCAAACAAATAAGCACAATTCCTAGAATTTTTTCAGCTCTTTATTTCCATTTCCAACCGACCCCCAGGAGGATTGAAGTTTCCCATCTGCAATACATGGTGTTTTCCGGTATTCGCAATCAATATTTTATTGTCGGACTAATTTATTTTAGAAAAATCTAAAATGTGTACAAACTCCACTCTGAATATACTATAATAATATATGGGAAAAAATCACAAAATCTTCCCCCTTGAAAAGTTGCCTAAATTATTCGATTTGGATATCATTGTGTATGTTAAAAAATTATTATTTCGCTCAGCCGCATTGAAAACAGTATTCATTTACATGTTTCTATCGTTCTTTGCTCTCTCAAAGAGGAGCTTCGTTTTCGTCAAAATTTGTCATTGCAATTTTCGGGTGAGGTTCAACATAGCGAATGATAAAAATAGCAAATGGCTCAAATATCGAATTCCATAACAATAACCATTCCAGATTCCATCGTTAATCATATATAAATTCGCTAATTCAGCCATTCGGTATTTTCATATTCACTATTTTCATCCCTATTCCGGTTTTCACAGAATTATTCACAGCTAATTATGCTCTAGAGCATAATTATCTTCTAAATAATTATCTATCTAAAATAATCATATTCAAATGGAATAATTTATACGAAATTTCAAAGATAGAGGTTTAGTGATTTTTGTTCCATGTGGCAGTATGTTCAAAGGTTAATTTTTGTAAATTTCAGATTTTTCGAATATAAAACATTGCGAACGCCGAAGAACGCTGGGTATTTTAAATGGAAAACACCAGCCCGCTTGGGGGTCGGTTATGAGTCGAGGGCAAAATCTGAAAAAAATCCAGCTCCTGTTTTTATTTATTTGGAAACGATTTAGGGGGTGGCACGGTGGAAATTCGATGAGACCCTGTTTAACGACCATCCAAATATAGACATACAGACTTTATGTAGTACATGCATAATACATGACGCTCTCCTGCAATGTAGTAGTACTGTCACATACTGTATAACTTCGTGGGGAGATGTGTGAGAGACAAAGAGAGAGAGAGAGAGAGAGAGAGAGAGAGAGAGAGAGAGAGAGAGTCACACGTGCACAGCATCGAGAGAAATCCCGCACCCGTGACTATTAGGACGCGAAGGGCTCGTGGTAGCTCCTTAATTGGATTTGCCTAATAGCGTGTCGGGTGCGCACCTCCAATACCCACTGTATGCTCGCCGAGTGCACTTGGGAGATGGTGCGAACATGCATGCGCGTTCCGGGTACTACATGCATACTTGACCATGTATGTGTACGTAGCCGTCTACACCGGGTTCGACCGAGAAGTGCAGGAGAGTTTGGAGGAGTCCCTCAGCGTTATAAGGGAAGTCATGAAATAAACCAGCAAAAGCAGGAAAATATTAAAAGAAAGTAAAGGCCCTTTTATGAGCACTGACATTCACTTTAACCTGAGTCGTAGACAAGAAAAAATTAATTTCATTGTCGCTTGACTAATCAATTCATTACTTTCTCTTCTTATTTTTTCTTTTAATTTTTTCAGTTTTAGATTAATTGAGATAACATGCGTAATTAAAGAAACCAAGAAATTCATTAAACTTGTACACATTTTTATGAAAATGTGAGCATTTTTTTTTTGTTATTGATTTATCGATAAATATTTGGTATCACTACTTTGTTCCAATTTTCCTTGGGGAAAAATGAACCTTCATTTGTTTTTTTTTTAAACAATATAATTTTTTTCTTGAGCGTGTGCATGTTGAGAAATCAATGGGCAGAATTCTTCTTTGCATCCTCAGAAATTAATTGAAATGAACTGTCACTCCAACGGGTATCGGAGCTGCAAAATTTCAATTAGTCCACATTGGTGAGAATTAGTTTACAGCCCTAGTTGATTGGAGTCGATAATTTTGTCTGTAACTATCCGGAGCCTAAAGTTAACATGATATAATTTAAATAGGTTCAACGAAAGCAAAACAAAGTGTTTGAGCATTGGGGTGGCAAAACTAAATGATTATCGCACAAAGGTTCCTGTCTACACAAAAGCTTGCATATATGGATGGACCCCAGAATATTAACCGGACTCGCCCAAGTTCGTGTATTTGATTATCAAAGTATTTCGTTTGAAGTCACGCTTATAATTCTCAAAGCCTTTCGGTACATTACGATTTGTTCAGCTTTGAAGGCTAAGGCTTTGGTGCATCGAAACCGGGTGTCAATCACGTTTAATATAAATTGATTGGACGATTCGATTTGAATTCTGGTTCGGTACATCTGTATATCCCAGAATCGTTCGTCATTGGTGAGCTACAAAGCCAAATCGGCACAGCCGCGGTGGTCGATGTCGTTTTCCTAGAACTCAACGTACCAAATGCATTGCTTCCGAGCTGTACTACGGCATATAAGCCACAAAAGGCCTGGAAAATATGGCAGAACTGCGATATTTTTCGTTTAACGTTGGTACGACTGAATGAGGAGAAAATTTGATCGCGGTAATTACACATAAGAGGAAAAACTTGAGTGAGAGATGCCGACAATAGAATATCGAGGTTATGAATTCTGTGATGAAGTCCAAAGAAAAAAGAGAGGGTCACCTATTTTTTTTATTTTTTATTTTTATTGAACCCTGCGAGCGTTCCTCGAAGCATTCTTTATCAACCTACTTTTATTTTACCATCCTTCCTATAAGCTTTATAATCGGCCAGATTTTAAAGCTTTTGTTAATTCTATTAGATTTTTCAATTTCAACTTCCCTCAAAGTGCTCAATTTTTTATCAAGTAAATGTATGTCGAAAATTATAAAGCACGGAAATAAAATATATTGACGTAAAAGTTGTACTGTCAAATCAAATTCTAATGCAGTTTTCCGAAAAATGGTGGCGACTTGATAAATTCGATTTTTTTTTCTCGGAACAACGAGTTATTTTATTAATTTGCAAAATACGTGACATCGGTCGATTTTCAGGAGTAAAAAAAGTTCATGAGGCATCGGGGGACTTTTTTTACTGCGAAAAATAGGTCGATCCCGTTCTAGCGATTTTTTTACCCGTGTCAGTGCGGTCTGGATATCCTATAAATTTAACAAAGCAGAAAATACATTTTTTTATTCATTTAATATAAAGAAACATTAAAAACAGTGTCTTAATCATTACATTAATCATAAAAAATTTTAAACTATAAATGAATACACAGTGCTAACTAATTACAAAATCAACTAAGCGTTTAATTAGAAAATCGTACCAATTTAGAAAAAATGTCGTCTGAGAAAAGGCGGCACAATTGACAGGGCGCGCTTTGTGCATTCTCCAACTGCCTCATTTCTCGTTTCGTTT
Source organism: Clistopyga incitator (assembly GCA_947507545.1). NCBI lineage: Eukaryota > Metazoa > Arthropoda > Insecta > Hymenoptera > Ichneumonidae > Clistopyga > Clistopyga incitator. The sequence continues at coordinate 9,660,877 of OX382171.1, read as the reverse complement.
TTTTCAAAGCCCTTGCTCGGCGTATGCGAATGCCAATTCTCCTCCATTCTTCCACAATGACCTGTGCGCTCAGTCCTGTATAACCTTGCCGCTTGAAAACAGCCAACAGCGCGAATATTCCGCACCATAGCCGAGAAGTCAACGAGTTAAATTCACTTACGAGGAGCACGAGGGGCTGTGAGCGAGGGGAGGCGACCCCCAAGGCTACGAGAAAGTAAGCCGATGACTAATTGCACGAAATCACGCATTACCCTCCGAGCTCGTGCTCCGTTTATTTCTCCCGGTACTTCTTCCGTGTGTACATAGCAATAGAGCTGCTCACTACCACCTGTGGGCATCAACTTCGTACGTACAAGTTATTTGAGGGTGAACGATGAAATTTCAAAATTTTCCACGCCGTTATAGTCAACGGAAATTTATTTTCGAAGCCTGTACATTTTTTTTCTTCTTTTCTTATTAACGCTTCAATGGATAACGTTTGTGATTGATTTATCTCGACGCAGATGCCTTTGCAATTATCGATTTCCGATTGTAATGACATCATATTTTCTATGTGAAATTTTTTCCAATATTGAGGTCTCGTATATAATGGAAAAGTGTAAGGGTCGCATTGCTGTGCCATTTTATTGTATTGCAGGTGGTGCAACGACGTTTTTCCTGAAAACTCGTAGGAAATTGGATATTCATGTGCCTGCACTTATTTGTGCTAAGGCTTAACACGAATAATCTAAACTCTCCTAATTTCAATATCGCTTCCGAGGACAAATATAAAATCATTAAAATTCATCATGCAACTAACATTCTAAATATAGAGTATATTTCAATGAACGATCAAAGATTAAATTACAGTTATGAAAATGTGAATTCTAAACAGCACAAACTCTTACTTTTTGATCAAATCGTCTAGTTCAAATCCTTGATCAATTAACCTTAAAGAAAGTGCAATAAATGTAGCTCCGAATGTAAAAGCAGAACTTAGAATAATTCAGGTTGATGAGCCTATGCGGAACTGGAAATAATTCAGATCAGAGGTCATAGGAGGGACTTGGAATAACCCAGATCATTATATATGCACTGAGAAAAAAGAAAAAATGGTGACAACCTCGCGGGGAGGTTGGCAAATTGGTCGCTGATTCAAAGGAATTTAGGTTGAAATAACCGCAGAACCTTTAAACTAATGAAATACATTTTTTTTGCGTCAACTTCTTCACGATGTTGCGCTTTGACTGAAAATTTACTTCAGTAAGCCCCAAAACTGATAATTAAACTGTTAGTGTATGTTGTGCTGATAAAATATAAGAGTGAAACAAGACATAGCCAGCAATAAATTGAAGTACCACGAATGGTGGAGTTATACTTAAATTATCGAAATGATTTTCATAAAGCAACCTCATAGAAATCATTGAAAAAAATATAGTATGCCTTTGAGAGAACTGCGATGTAAAAGAGTCGTATTAACCAAGAGGCTGGCTAAATCTCCTGCAAACCTACTGAGTCGCAACTATTTACTGGTTTTACATTTGTTGTTTCTCTGATGTAGTGATAAATGACGTTGTAGGTAATAATTAATTTTTACAATGAAGAAAACTTTGGTGTAGTTCAATCTAATTAAATAAAATCTGCTAATTAAATATGAGACTTTAGGTAACCAATACTTTAGACAACATCGATAACAAAGTACATGATCATGCGCCATAATCATTACTGAAACAAATATCAGGGTTAACCTGATATAGTTTATAGAGAATATATATATATATAGAGAGAGAAACATGTTATGATTATAAATAAACATATATGTGGACAAAATATGTAATATACATATATATATGCATGTGTGTGTATATGTTGGGGGGCTTTAGTCTTTAGCTAATGTTCAATGGACAGTAGTCCACGCATTACGGCCACGAATTAATACGGTTGATAAGTATTCATTCGGAATTAATCCCTTTGTATTGGAGGAAGGAAAGCTTAGTGAGCATACGCGTAAGCCTATCACCGTACGTTGGGCGTTATGCTTCAAATTAATATGCACGACGCGTAGCAACATTTGCGTATAGTGAACGGGTGCTTTAACAAATAGAATTGTGCACTTATGAGTAAAGCTTCATGCTTGTACAGCGGGCGACAATGAGACAAGTAAACGGTAAATACAGTAATAAATCTGTATGCGACTAATTATTTGTTACTTAGGTCTTTCGTACAAATGTTTTTCTTTTTTGGGCGATTATTAAGAACGACAAAATATACCTACAGTGTTCCGTCGATGTTAACTATAGTTATGAAAACAAAAAAGGTAATAGTCAGCTATTTCTATTTAACGCTATTTCGTTATCAACAGAAAATTTATGTTCACACAAATTTGTTAGATATGTTAAAAATGGACTTTTTTAAATCAATTTTGGACCCCCAAACTAGTCACGATTACCAAAGTTTACAATTTTCAACTAACCGTAAGTTTCTTCAGAATGGCCGATGTTTAAATTTCTTTTTTTGTTTGGAGGGGTTCGTCTGGGCAAAAAGAATAGTAGACATGGATAAAAAGTGCAGTTTTTGTTAAGTTTAATTAAAAATACACATATGATACCTTGTGACGTTCATATAGCGTTTCAAAGCGCATTACGGGTTAAAAAGCAAAAACATCATTCGCTACTCCATTCTGTTTTTCAATTAAATCCACTTTCTTAAAGATCTATGCATTTGGCAACAATTAGGGATTACAAAAATATATATATTTTCAAATTTCCATACGGCTATATATTGTTTTACTGAACACAAATTTGCCAATCATCTGACGCGAAAATAATAATTTTCCTTAAAAATTCAAAAAATGCAAAGAAGTGCATTTTTATAATTGTTCCGTCTTCCCATTGTGAATCATCGAGGTTTGTAATCAGCGTAAAATGTTCCACAAGAGCTTAATACGCTATTGAAGTTGAAAGGAAGCTTATACATCATTCCCAGAATCTCTGAAATTTTGAGAATATGAGAGTACGAGAGCACTTCAGAGCTCTTCAGAGCGTATGGATTTCGGGAAGGGGAGAGGAGAGACTTCGCGTATGAATGGTCTTGTTTTATAGATTTGATAAGATTTATAGAAGATAGTCTTATATCATGATGCTCCTAGGAACTCCTCCAAATGATCTACGTTATGATTATTCCGTGAATTTACTATCAATGTGATAGTACATTTATGGAACTATTTAAGCTTAAGACGTTTAACGCAGTTAGAGATCTGCAGTATTCGACATATGGTTCTGATTATATGCCGTCTCTGACGGGATAGATTTTATAGTATGTATATATGTATATATGTATATATATCGCACAAGTAATGAATGCTGCGTTACAGTTGCTGTTGGTCTGGCTTCAGAAATACACACTCACGTCGTGAGCTCTATCGAGTGCTGGCTTAGGAACAACCCTTGAGGAAAGGGACTTCAGGGAAGCCATAGGAGCGATCACCTTCTTTGCCTTCACCGTCTGCATAATTTTCTTTTCCGCTGCTAGAAGCGACTTATCGAGGCTATCAACGCTGCGTCAAACCTTTCAGAGAGCGAGTCACTTTGTGCTATGGCTTGACGATGATAGCATTGAGCAGACCTTCTTTTTTATTAGCGTACTTGAGAATGATAGCGATGGACTGATGCATTATTCATAGGCTTTTTTTTTTAAATCGTCATTCTCATGTGTATAGAAGTAATTGATGCATTTTTTAATACTTGTATTCGGCAATAAATTTTGCGTCACTTCAAATTACACCCACTTTTTATGGTGACCGTAAGATAAACGGCCCATTTTCCGACATCGCTGGAAATGCCGCATCGTTTTTTATTGATTACGAACGTATCAGATTATGAAACTGAAAAAAAAATTTGCTTTAACGTGTACATTATTAAGGCATTTTGTGTGAAATTTACTAGGTTTCGAAGTTAGATAATTTTTTTTTAATATTTAAATTATTGTTTTAATTACGATCGTCTATTGCCGGGGTTATTAATATTGTTCAACCATCAACGTCGTAGTTTGTGACATCCATAGTGCCCAATTTCTGATACTTCGACATAGGTTATACATGCAATATCTCAAACTGCAACGTAAACCTGAATTAGGTGGCTCAATTACTGACAGCGAGAATTTATGGAAAGAACTAACCTTTAGATGAACTTTTTTATGATAGTGTTGTTTATACCGAAGGTATTCTTTTACGGTATTTAATACGTGCACGGAAAAAACGGCTTCCTTGGACAAACTAATTTATTATTCTTTTAATGAAAATCGTTGCCACAACTATCAGGTTGGTCGATGTAACGACGTCGTATTAGTTATATTTATTATTCAGAGTTAGTTGGATTGAATAGGTGACACAACAAATTTAATTCGTATTTCAACTACGAAAAATAGTTGGATCAACCAACAGTACACTGTTAAAAAAATCTGCTTGAAAATTAAGGTACCGGTACCGGAAGTTTTTGTTCACAAACCGTGTCGTACAATTTGAACACCAACGTGCTTGAAATTGACAGTAACTGCACATAATAATGATTGAGATTTCCGTAACGTTACTGTTACTAAGTACATGAAATTGAATGTACGCGTGATCTATTTTTATGTTGATTTCACATAAAACTAATGTACGTTATACGTCTTTTTTTCATCGACTTTAACTTAAAATTCAAACACACTTTTGTTGGAAACTTTAAGTTATGATGTAGAAAAAATGTGGTGCTGCATGTAATTTTCGAGTACCAATGTACCTGACACTTACTACGCGTGCATAGAATTTCAAGTATGGGTATTGTAAATTTACTGGAATACAGTATATTAGAATTTGGCAGAACCAAATTACCGAACCCAACATTTTTTAGATCCTCTTCTTCCGTATGGAAAGTGCAGAGTTCGAGCTCTAGGCCGACGGGGTTTGTGTGGGGGAGAGGGATGAGTAGAGAGAAGTCACAAAATTTCCACCACTTTTGCAAGTCAAGGACAAGAATAAACCCGACGTTCAAAAGCAGAGTATTTTTTTCTGACAATGAGCCTACTAAGCTTAACGAAATCTTATTTCGCACTGTGTCGGTTTGGCTTCGGTTTATATACTACCACAGCTGCGCTTCGCTTGCGCGAAAAGCGGCCGGAATTGGCCATCTAGCGGCGAAATGCCAAAACCTGGCCGGGGGTACGCACTTCCCATTGAAATCTGAGTGACGATGGCGTTGTAAATTCAATGAATTTTCGCCTCCATTTCAATGGAAGTACTGGCATTTTTCATAACGGTTCATTAAATAAGATAGCGTTGCATAGTTGAAGCATATCTATAGATATTTTGAAATATTCAACACACGAGCATTAAAGAAATTTCAACGGCCCGAGTGTTTGATTTTCAAATCTGAGAACTGAAATTTAATTTAAGATGAACGAGTAAATGTAGTGGATTTTTACATTAAATGTTAGTTGAGTTCAGGGATATTTCAATATTTGTATCTTATTCACTGATTTACAAGAACAGATTTGTAGTTTCCAACGCCATTCTGAAATTTTACTATACCGGAATTGAAAATGACAAAAAAGAATCTTACTTTTTCTATAACGTGTTTGATTTTTTCAATAACGTGCTTGAAAATTACAGAACTATTCGGGTTTTCAATTACAAGCGTCAAAGAATTGTTCATGATCAACGTTCTTTATTTTTCAAGCACAGGTACTTGAAATATAAGTTGCATGATGCCCGTAGAATTAAGTTATTTTTCTATAAAATTGCAGTGGAGTGCAGAAATTTTCAATAACTTGTCATGTAATTATACATTTAATGATCAAGTTTTGTAAATTTACAATGAATTTTTCTTAAATTCCAATGCAGGTACATTAATTTTACGATAGATTTGTAAATTTACAGCACTTCATACATTAATTACAGTTTCATGTACAAAATTTGTAAATTTCATACACTCCAGTACATTAAATTTAGAATCTTTTTTAACAGTGTAGGAACCGTGTAGCGCAACCAAGTAATGTCATTGCCGCGCCAATTCTAGTTACGAAAAACAGGTGGCGGTTTTGTGTTAGCCGCCATTAATATTCCAATATTCCAACAATTAATACTCCACGATACAATTGTATCGTGGAATCGAGCGAAGACCGGCAAGACCAGTGCGACGATATAACTGAAGGAAATCCAGATGAACTTAGAACAATTACGACGATTGGCAAGTGAACAATTAAGTTAAGTTAAATTGAGTGAGGTGTAAAAAAAATCGGTATCGTCCGACGAAGTTATGAAGGTTATCATAACCCTACATTAGTTGTTTGTGTTAGTTGCTTTAACCGAGTAAATAAAACACGTAAATTCTGTTCGATAGTTGAATTCGGTTATTAGTTCAGTCAACGAAGTTAAATAGTTCTATAAACCAAAAAAATAGTTGCACCAAGTACGTAAAATGGCATATGGAATAATTTCACTGGTAGTCGCCCCAACCAACTACTTCGTTCAAGCAGCGATACAGACCCAACTAACTGAAAATTCTTGAGCCAAGCAATTAATTGTCTGTCTCTCAGAACATTAAGTCACTTAGTTGGGTCCAACTTTTTTTTTCGTTACCGTAATCAATCAGTTTTTTCCGTGTGCTTGAAGGTGAAAATCCGAAATTCCGATCGTACTTGAGCGTAAACAGTTTGAATTTTTAGGGGGGGGGGCTTTAGTGATTAGAACATTTCGGTTCTTTAGTCAGTCGCAGCTTTCATTATTGAATCACGATATAGGATGTTTTACAAAAAAAATCCTCTGTACCTTTGCAATATTGGGCTGTGAAGCACGCTCTTCAAGTTGCCTATCCATTTTTGATATATATGAAGAAACCCTTGTTTACTACACATATAAGTGTACCGTCGGTGTCAGAAAGTGCGGAAGTGGCACAAACTAGGGCGTTTACCTTATAAAGGTTGAAATAAAACTGAAAAGCCAAATGCTGCGGAGCTTCTTGAGAACTGGATGTTTCGAGTCTTTGACATTCCCTCTCACTCTTCACTTTGCTGGCAACCGATAAGCGTTTTAAAGCCCCAGTAAATTGTTCTTTTTTTCGCACATACCCTGCTACTGAAACCGGACCTCTAGTAGAGGATTTTCTCGGTCCGTTTTCCGATAGCGTTTGCCCTGCAACGGAAATAAGGTTCTTCGAGTGCAAAGAAGTGTCCCGTGAAACCGGTTTCCAACTTCAATTCTGAACGCCACCGTAATCGTATAGAATGCGATACAATGGATTGGTACTGTTATGTATAGAGCATAGTGCCATCAATATAGAGAGTAAAAAACCTATAGATCAGAGTACTTTGGCTGAAGTTCTTGAAATCGACGAAGCAAGTAAATGTTTGAATTAAACAGAGCCCGGAAATTGACTTGACAAACTCCGAAATGGTGAAAGAAATCTTGACATGACTTCAACCTGAAAATGAATTGGAGACACCTGTCGACTGCTCCAGTGCTCAATCCAATCTGTGGATTGGTTCATGTTATTCTTCATCACAATCCGTTCACACGGAGGAAACGATTTTACTGGGCTAGAAAATGTTTTGCTAAAATAGTGATAGCATTGAGTTATTTGACAGCTCAACAAAACAAATGGTTAGCCCGGCAAAAAGATTTGTTTTAGTAAGCCTAACAAGTAACACGATCTTGTCAGCCAAATATGGAAATACATTTAGTCCTAATGAATTAGTTAATCGGATTCGAAATTGAAATTAGACTGGTAACGTAATCATATCGAATGCGACATAACGGGTTGGTACCATTGTGTACAGAGCATGGCTTCCTGAAATTGTTGGATCTAGTACACGTCAACTCTGGAAGGACCCTGTGAATTGACTTGACAAGTTCAGAATTGTTGAAACGAAACTTGACATAACTTCGAGCTGGAAATAAATTGGATATACCTGTCGACTGCTTTCACTTTGATTTGCGTTAGATTATGCTACTATGGGTGATAATCCTTGCGAATCTAGCTAAGTGCTTAATTAAATTTAATTATAATAAATTAATAAATCATCCTCTCGCTGCTCGTTGCAATTTTTAATGCAATAGATCGAATTTAGTTTGCATATTAAAATACTCGAGATAGCCATTTTCTAAGATTTAAATCAATGCTACACCCACCAAAGGACAAGTAACTTATAAAAAACACAGAATGAAGTGGAAGAGAATGACAGATGTGCTGTGATGTCTATGATGCTGTGCTAAATTACATTTAATTATAATAAATAAATCAATTAATCTCTGGCCGCTGGTTACAGTCTATAATGCAATAGATCACCTTTAGTTTGCCTATTGAGATAGTCAAAAAATATAAATTTTCAGAGAATCCAATCACTTGATTTCGTGTTTTTATCAGTTTATCCAAGCTAATCAATAAAACAATCTTCGTTTATCCACCACTGTCCTTAATTTAGTCAAACAAGATTAAATATTCAGAAAATGCAATCTCGCACAACCATTATGTATGGTAGATTAATGTTTCACCCTCCCCAACACTAATTAATGGTATGACACCTGACATCCACTTCCACCTCAGTTTGCGTTCTCTCGTGGTGTTCTTTATACCAATCCTTTCAGCTGTTCCCAAAGTGGCAAATTGCCAATTTAGTCGGTATAAAGTAAGAAGTTTATCAATCGATCAAACTCTGTCTGTCCATTTCTGTCCTGCTTAATGTAATCAGCAAGATGAAGTCTTTAGAAAATCTTGTAGATAGATATATTTATTAGCGCTTTAAGACAAACTTTGTCCTCTGGAACGCAATCCTCAAATTTTAGCATTAACAACAACAACAACAACAACAACAACGGGACTAGACATAACGCAAAACGAAGTAAGCGAAAACCATAATCAGTAAAGATCAAATAACAACATTGTAACAGTGCGAAACGAGAAATGGTAAAAAATAAATAAAAAAATTAAGTACAACATTTGATTAATTTGGTTACAAATTAAACTTTTTCAAATCAATGTTATGAAACATCTGACACTCACGTCTACTACATTTTGCTTTTTTATCATGTCATTATAGATGCCAATCCTTTGGGAGGCAGTGAAATTGCAAATTATATTCAGTCGGAAGAAAGTAAGTTAACCGATCAATCAATCTCCGCCTGTCCGTCACTGTCCTTTTTAATGTAGTCAACTAGATTTCGTTTGCTGGTTGAGCTGTTCTGTGAAGTGGCCTTGACGTCTTGGTCGACGTGGGCGTCGGCAAGTGCAACGGTGTGTTACAGGCTGCTAGCCACGATTTCTCGTTCTGTCTGGTCCGCTTCTCCTCTTCAGTAGAGTAGTGCATAGGTACGTGGAAACCAAGCTTTTGGAGATGTCGGTGGTTGGGGCGTTGAGTAGATGGGTTCATGAACCGGGGCATTTCTGCGCATTGTTTCTGCATGAAGTAATTCTCATTGTTTTCGTGGTTGGATACATTCACTGAATATTCTTGCGAAGTTTGCATAGAATTGTAGTTTTAGCTATATATAGAGGAACTAAATGGTCTTTGTTCTTGACTTAATGAAAAACAAAGGCAGCAGAATTGTTTCGTTTTGAGAAATGACAGTCTCACATTAGACCGTCTGTCAATGGCAAGGATTTTCAACATTTTTTTTGTCTTCTTGTTTTTTTAATCTCATTGATGATATAGCCGCGGTCATCCGTGAACCGTGATCTGCACGAAGGGTCTTGAGGCGTCTGAGTTTGTGACTACAGTGAGCTCGGGACTTATTCTCTTGAGACATCGCTGAGACTCGGTCATTAAAAATTGAAAGACTCTCCCCCCCCTTCTCTCTCTCACTCTCTCTCTCTTACAGCAGCGTTACTGTCTGGACGGAACTGTAGAAATTAATCTTACGGTCGGTGCAATCCTACTAAAGAATCACCAAAAAAGAGAGCAATCGTCGGGGGTTACTTGCCCTCATAAAAAGTGCCTTCACCTTTGACCTCTTCACGTGGAAATATTCAATAAAACTGATATGACTTACATCCACCCATTTTGATCTCTTTGCGTTTTTGAGTGGCCATTAACAGAACAGTCAAAAGGCAAATGCCGAGAGACTTTTGTCCTCTTAAGGCTTCAAATTAAAAAGTTGCCTGGAAAATTGTTTTCCTGTCAAAACCAGAACGATAAAGACAGACCGGGGAGAAGAAAAAACACGCCGCGTGTCGCACAAGCGATGTCAGGGTGTGCTGTGACATTTTTTTCTCCTTCTCATTCACTCTCTCGATCCCACCCTCACACTCGCTACCACTAGTGGCGTTGTGATACGCGGAGACCGAACGCTTTTTTTTGTTTGTTTCGTTTTGTATTTTGTTCCTTTTTTATCTTTCGCGAGACCGTGTTCGAGCCGCGCCCGCTGTTGTTTCAAACGGGGGATGTACCGGGATCGGAATGCTTGCAGGCTTTTGTGTTGTTTATCTGCTAAAGCACGGAGAGCACCAGCAGAAACGTGCTCCGCCAGCGAGTCCGCACTCCGGTCACGACGGTAAAAGTGTGGATATGGGCAAACGGGACAGAGATGAGGGAGAAAGATGAGAGAGAAACAAGAGAAAGGAGAGCTGTTGTTCAGATAGTACAAAAGGTGGAATAAAAAATATAAGGAAAACAAGACAGCCGGGGACGGGGAAAACGAGAATAAAAAGGATAGCGCGGTCGGGCCTGCATTTCGTGTCACGGTTAACCGGAATTTACATGACGGTGAGATTGAAAGGATGAACCAAATCAACCCAAGGAACGTATAACTCGAGAGCTACTGATATCAATAATGCATAACTTTTTTCTTTTTTTTTTGTTGACCAAGGACAGATGATGAAAAATTATTTGGAAAATTAGTCATTATGGATTTTGTGGGAATAACACTGGGTTTTTTTTTTCATTTATGGACGAAAATAGTAGCAGTTTCGTGATTACCCGAGTATTTTCGACAAGACAGAGGTTTCAACATTTTTTAAAAGTCGAACAAAAAAATCGACCTGAGAATCCCCATAAAGATAGTCACGGAAAATCAGAATTTTTTAAATGGTCATAACTTTTCTTTGAGTGGACCGTGTTTACTTTTTTTTCTACCCTCGAAAGAGTTCACTGAAACGGAAAGAATGACACGAAAAATGCTTAAATACCTCTACTTTCAGACCCATGAGAATGGATTCTACAATCTTACACTTAATTTTTTGCTCGGTGAATAGAGAATTTACTGTAAGTCTGATCGAAAAAACGAAAAATGTTGTGCAAGGTCCTAAAAAAATGTTATTTCGCAAAGTTATTTAGAAGAACACTCATCTAAATTTTATCCTTGTGAAAAAAGTTGTGATACATCCCTTCCATAAAAAATACAATAAGAGAGTATCGCCATGAAAGTAAAGACGAATATATACCGTGATTACAATTGTCACATTTATGTCAAGTCTATATCACAAAATGCACAAGAAGAGAATACAAAATAACCAATAAAGCAATCCGTTTGTTAATTATTGCTCTTGCCTCTTCATAGAAGCGTAAAGAATGGTTGGGGATTAAAAACGAGAGGTAACAACGACAGGATAATAAAAAGTCAACAAAAGATATGAAATTGCTACAGAATACATGACCAGCGCGTTATCATTATCGAATGGAAGCCGAAGAGCATGTATATGTGTTCATAAATATAAATGTCGACAATCGCGATGAAGGAAGAGGAGTGTGCAAGCTTGTCTGGTGAAAAGTGGATACGACAGGGCGAAATGAACCATGAAATTAACGAATGGTCAGGTATTCATATATCCGTGTGACGTGTGCGCACCAACCGTACAACCGTTCGCCCAATTAATTATTTAAAACGCTGGGCAACAGGGAAAACGACGCGCCGGGCTCTGGGCCGTTGATACCCGCGGCCAAATATCTACTGCATTGTATTCGTGCCTCTTGCCCGGGGAGATGAACGATGCGCCCTGCGGCTGTTGCTCTGATACTTCTCGACTCTCGACTCTACATTTCAGCACAGTGTCGTTTTCCATATAAAACGTCCATGTCAGTTCCATACAATTTTCCACTTTCCATGTATACCCAAAAAACCATCTACACGTCCAAATTAATTTAGACACCAGAGGTGAAAGTTTATACTATTGTTGGCAAGCTTCCAAGTAGTTTTCCAATATTAAATAAGAAGATTAACAAATATGCCAACCCGATTTATTTGTCAATTGATTGGACGTTTGACCATACAACTATTCACTTTAAACTAAATGCAACAAGTTCGCAAACTTGTGGTAACGCACTTTGGATCAACTGCAAAAAATTTGAGGCTTTCTTATGCTCTAAGTCTATCAGACTCGTGTAAAATCATAACACTTTCATTTCGAGTCTATGCAATTTTCCGTTTTTTGTGCACAACCGCAAAACTGTCGACGCGTTCAAATTAATTTAGATACCAGAGGTGAAAGTTTACCGTTGTTGACAAGCTTCCAATAACTTTTCAAATAATACATAAGTAAACTATCAAATATGCCAACCTGGTTTATTTGTTAAGTAATTGGATGCTCGGCTAGACAACAATTTGATTTACACTATATATACAATATGATCGCCAGCTCGCGGTAACGCACTTTAGATCAACTGTAAGAAATTTGATGCTTTGTTATGCTGTAAGTTTATTAGAATCGTGTGAAATCGTAATATTTTCATTTCGAATCTACACAATTTTTCGTTCTCCGTGCATCACAAAACCACCTGCACGTTCAAATTAAGCTTCCAATGTATAGACTTTCAAAATATTATTAATAAGACCTGCGGATATGCCAGTAACATAGTTTATTTCGTAAGTAATTGGATGCTCATGAGTATAACTGTATACTTTTAACTGAATACAACATTTATATCAACTGCAAGAAATGCAATACATTATTATGCTCTAAGTCCATTAAGGATCTGTAGGCCCCTGAATGAAGAGATACATTTCCAGAGACAATGGCCGAGGCTCTAATTCATAATGGTAACGAAAATCGATATAAAATCGACATAATACAACTCTCATATATTTTAACGTAATTTTTGTGAACATCATACTTTGAATGATCCGCTCTTCGGAAGCCAGAATTATTATGAAATTTTATACATTTGTCTATAACTCTGTTTCAACCAATGTAAAAATTAGGGTCTGAAAAAGAATTGCTCCGCTTAAAAAGTGTAATTTTAACTGCAAAGAAGATGGGAACTGGCAACGACCAATTCTTAGAGCAGTGTTTTCTGGATCAGGCGCAGAATGTAACACTCATGAATCTGGTTTTAAGGCAACCGGTTAACTCAATCGGTTAGTCCATTTACGGAATAAATTCTCCGGCTTCGATCTGAAGGGAGGGAATTATTTAAAAAATTTACCTTCGGTGAAAGGGAGAGCTGACCTTGTAACAAGAAAAAACTTTTTTCACTGACACATCCTCCTTAAAGCTCACTTCGGACAATATTACTTCTTTCTTAAGAGATAATATAGCATGTAGAATTGATTGAGGATGTCAACTTAAACCTCTTACAAGATTGACGCACAAAGCTCTATATAGGATTACGCTCGTGATGTAATCAATTTGCTTGAATTGTCACATGACACTTCGAGTAAATTGATTACATTGCTTTCTTGTTTTTGTGTATCATAGTCGTATATGTCATTAGTAGTAGATTAAGATCATTGATTTAGAATATTGGGTTGAGTGAGGTTATTCATGTAATAAGGACAACTCGCAAATGTAATGGTCCTCCACGACAGCCACATGCTTGATAACCAACGCAGTTTCATATTCATCTGATATGAGAAATCAACTTGTCACTTTACTGATCTATCTGTTGAGAAATGGCTGCGATCTTATCCATTCAATATTGAAGATTAAAAAATATGAGTAATTTACAGTACACTTCATTGAACCTTCCAATCGGATGCCAATAATTTAGCACTTTGCCTCAAACTTGACAACGCGTTTTTGTTTTATGATACGAATTCGGGTTTCCACGAAGTATTCTATAGTATTTCAAGTAAAATTGCGTAATTTGTATAATATGTGGTAGTGATAATAATCCATAGCCTGATAAATGGAAATGGAAATTCTATACCTATGTGGAAATCAGTTTGGGTGTCTCAGTTGCAAACTCGACCCGGGTTAAGTTTATCATCGATCATGATTTATTTGCTTGGGTTACCCTAAAGGGAATCCTACCGACATTCTAAATAGGTCCCGAATCGTTTTTTCGTTACTAAACGGTTTCCGCCAATTTCACTTCACACTTTATGCAGCAAAATGTTGTACAAATTCGAAAAAACTTTGCCTTAACTCGTGGAATTGCAACACACGTCATAAAAAGTTGCACCGCATTTGTCTCGTAATATACTACTATTCTAAGGATACTGCCGAAAAAGTGAAAGTGAACGGATCATTATGGAAATTGCTGTCTTATTTCTATGATCCTATTTCGTCTGACGAAAGGAACTTGTGAAAACTACATTAAAATTGCTCCTCAACTACCATAGTGTATTCCATAAATTGTATTGAATAAAAAATACTGATACTATTACTGAAAATGAATCAAGTCGGAAGCATGAAAGTCTTTACTGTACCGCTTGTATAACATTAAAGGGCGGGTCAGACAACAAATTTTATTTCAATTATAAGGTCTATTCTGTCTTTCAACGCTGTAAGAATTTAGAATAGCACCTCCCCGAGGATATTATTTCAAATTTTCGCATTCTTACGTCGTTATATTACAATTTGGAATAATACGCTCCTTAGGATATTATTTCAAATTTTCACATTCTTACATCGTTATTACAATTCAGAATAATACGCTCCGCAGGATATTATTTCAAACTTTTACATCGTTGAGAACCAGAGTAGTTATTATAATTTAAGTAGATACTTTTTTGACGCGTCCCCCTTAATTAATGATGTAGAAGTGGTACACCCGCGACTTCCATCATTCTTCCGTCTTCACTCATTTTTATTTTCAATTCAATAAAAATTTATGGAATACGTTATGGTAGTTGAGGAACAATTTTGACAAAGTTCCCACAGGCTCATTTCGTACGGGGGTGGATAAGTACATTTCCCTTATAATAGTTCCCGTATAGTAGTGAGTTTACACTCGGCCCATGATCCAGAAAACACTGCACGAAGGATTGGCCTTCTCTAGGTCTTATTCTCTACGCAGTTACACTGCGCTCGTGTTAATTGGAGCGTTTTTCCTTAGGGATCTACACTGAAAAAAAAAATTGATGAGTACAACGAAATCGAAGTTGACAACTTAACTATTCCGTGAGGTTAAATACGGCGAAATGAATGAGGAGGTTGGGTCAAACTCTTCAAATGGTTGTCGGGTTTTCATCGATTCAAATGTTTCATGTAGTTCAGACGACCACAGCGTCATTTTTACTAACTGTAAACCTAAACTTGACACAACGAAACTATGTGTTCCATTGATTAAGCTAATTGAAAATATAATTGTGGAATTAAAAATAAAAAAATATCTATATATATTTCGTCTCGAGAATTATTTATTGAGATATTGTCAGTAGTATTCGATGGCTGGAAACGGTTTCTGTCGAAGAAAATTTTCACCTATACCGAGATTCGAACCTACGACCCTTCGTAACAACGTTATCGATACCGACTGTGCTACGGAGTACTTGCTGATTTACAAAGTCCGAGAGATAGATAAAGAAAGATGGGGAGAACAAAAATTTTATGTCCTGGCGCAAAAACTCCACTATTTGAAAACAAAATTTTTAATGCAGCGACCACTGAATTCGTCTTGAAATCGGTAACGATATCATCGAAAAAAAAAAAAAAAAACATGATTCCATTTTAAAAAGTGGCGTTGACTTTGTCGTAGCTTCAGCGCTTTCGACGTTAAAAAAATAAGGTGGTCCAGTATGACGGCCTTCTCAAACACTGGAATTTTTGTCTAAAACATTTTTGGATATGATCGATAATTTGAGTACTATTAGTCTGTAACACTCTATGTGCGTCACCCTGTATACTTTTTCACTTAGTATATGATTCCCGTCTCAAACACAGTAAGTTCAACCGCAACACAGATAAAATGCTTGCTTGCCCCTGCCAAGCTATTTTTATTTCGTGAACGTGTAATTGTAGTTTACTCCGAGACAACAGCATCAAGGACTCATCACAACGGTTTCACGCTGGAAGCGGAACGCAACTTGTTCCATGCTTGTTCGTTCCATAGTATCTATTCTCCCTTTGTATGCATTAATCGAGCTAAGTATACATCTATGTGTACAGTATGTTCGCCAGTTGAACTATACCAACTATAAAGCTAGTTCTCACGGATCTCTCTGCGGTCGGAATGCTCGTTACCGAAGAGTCCTTCATATAACTGTCACGACGTGTGCTTGCTCTAATTCACGTACGTACGTACGTATACCAGAATTCCCGGTTCCAATAATTAACCCCACTCTAACTATTCCGAGAGAATTCACTGTAATAATATTATACTGTCTAGTAGAATTTCATTATCAGTAATTATGATTGATACACATAACCTCCAGCGCAGAAAATCAGTTGAGATTTCTATTTGGCCATTTTGACTTTCCCCTAATTATATTAAAGGCCCACAACTCAAACAGCGCCATTGCGGCTTCCTTATTGGAGCTCGACCATGATGGTCCAATTCCAGCCAGTAATTATATTCCAGAAGCGTTTATAGATTGGAAGTATGCCCAGAATGGAAGCCATGACAAACCCTAATAAGGCCCTCTTTCAGTATTGCCGGAATAAGTAACTGCACAGGCTTTACCTTGTCATGCACTTGAGTTAATTATATAGGTACGAACAATCGGAGGAATTGATTTTTATCGTTATCATTAATATACTTCAAAAATTTCATTGCGCTATTTTAGTGTCGATTAAAATTGTAGACGATTGCTTATTGAAAATGTAAATAAATGATAATAGAATGAAAAATAATCGAGAACGAGAAAAATATTTTTTCTCACTTCCGGGCTGAAAGCGAAACTTTCGTCCCGCTGCGCGGAACGAAGTTTCCGCTTTTCGGCTCCGTCTATGAGAAAAATCGTATACACTCCTCGGGCAGTAAATAAGAAAGCCTCAGATCACATGTTTGTCAACTATTTAATATACTATTAATATACTTGATATACTATTTTGTCCCTTATGAGTGGAAAGTTCGACTTGGTTCCCTGTTAAACGGGCGCGAAGTCTCGGTTTATTCCCTAGAAAGCATGAATTTCGTTCACCAATTGTTTGTTATTGGACTGCTCCTTCACACGATTAATCGAGGTTTGGCATAGCAACACAGGAAACAGAGTTTAGTCTCATATGTCAGTTATCTACAATTCACGTATAATTTGAAGTTTTCAACGAGTTTAAAGTATTACAACGATTTTACGTGGAAAGTAGTGTGAATTCGTGATAGCGAAAAATGCAGACAAGTTCTTCGGAATCAGATAATGATGACGAGCGTGTCGCCGAAAACTTCGATCTCGTAAATAGATCAGTGGGAATCGTGAATAATTTGATCCCTGAGAAATCCGTGGACAAATATCGAGCATGTTACAACGATTTCGAGGCGTAGAAAAAAATAATAATAATATTGATACGTTTAAAGAGGAAGTGTTTCTCATTTATTTCTATGAGATATCCGCGAAGTTTTGTACTTCATTGACACTTTGGAGCCGTTGGTCAATGTTGAAAAAAATAATGGATCTCGACCATGGCATTGATCTCGACTCGTACAAAAGATTAAAAGAATTCATCAAAAAGAAATCTAAGAGATTTCAAAGTAGAAAGTTACTGGTACGATGCGGTCATGTGAATTCTGTCCCTTAACTCTGCAAGACATTGAGGCCACTGGCTCAAGACAAATCGTGACCATTCGTAACACGAAAAATTACTATCCTCGTTCATTCGTTATCGAAAAGGAATATTATCAAACGGTCAAGAAATACATGAGCTTGAGACCAAAGGGCCCGCGTACTGAAAGATTTTTCATGAGATTCCAAGGAGGAAAATGTCTACGTCAAGTAATTGGAAAAAACAAAATTAGTGAAGTGCCAAAAAAGATTGCACTCTATCTAAATTTGCAAGATCCCGACCGTTATACTGGACACTACTTTCTTCGCACTTCAGCTACGCTCTTAGCTGATTCTGGAGCAGATGTCAGCGAACTAAAACGTCATGGTGGGTGGCGTTCTGAACAAGTTGCGCGTGGATACGTTGAAGATTCTGTCGAAACTAAAAGTCGCACTTTCCATCGTATCGCCGGTTTTGTCGAGTCATCGTCATTGGATCCATCGAGTAGCGTAGAACACAGAGAAAATACCGACGCTTGCAGTCGAGAATCTGTCGATAACTCCCTAGTACACGTTGCTCAAGCTCTACCGAAACCTGGTGTCATTCATTGTCAAACGAAATAAGGCCTACACCCAAGGATTTCACTGCAGCTTGTTCAAACGCACACAGAGTCGAATCCAAACTCAAACCCAAAAGCTTCGCCGAAAAAAGTTCTACTTCACAGAAACAAAAGTACATATCGAGAAGCTCCGGTCAAACCTACGGTAGCTCCCACCGTGCCAAGTCCAAAGGCAGCAGGTCCATCGACACCAGATTCAATTGACAGTGAATTCGTATTACAAAACGATGAATCTGGTCAAGAATTTAGAGAACTACGACAGAAAAAAAGAAAACATTCCACAACGATACGCGAGACCAACGAAAATATGGATCCACAGACAGAAGATTGGATTAATGAAATTCCGAAAAAATATCCG
Source organism: Clistopyga incitator (assembly GCA_947507545.1). Lineage (NCBI taxonomy): Eukaryota > Metazoa > Arthropoda > Insecta > Hymenoptera > Ichneumonidae > Clistopyga > Clistopyga incitator. The sequence continues at coordinate 9,642,096 of OX382171.1, read as the reverse complement.
ACTTTGAAGATGAGAGAATGCAAGATTCGCCATCTTACAATCAACTACAACATTACGAAAAATGATTGATTGATTGAGTATCCGCTCCGAGGCACAAAGTCGATCAACGAGTCGCACGTCTATCCTTGTGTTAGAGTCAATTTTACTTAAAGTATTTAAGTCTTTATGTTAAAGATCGTGATCACGTTCAAAGGCAGTAAACTATGTGACGTGTGCCTGCTTTTCCGAAAAAATGTATGTTTTAATATATTCTAATTGTTCAATTGATAATAATGAATAAGTATAAAAAACTTGGTTGTTTCAATTTGCAATTTATCGCATTGGCAACTAATAAATTTAATAATTTGGAAATCGACTATTATACATTTTTCAGCTATGAATATTTTTTCTCAATAGTGCATTCACTCTACTTTTAGATCCCAATATATGCATTTTAATAGATACATTTGACGTTTCTTCTAACCTCATTTGTCGGGACTTTATTTCTCACTTTTTTGGTGTCGAACTTTCCACCAAAAGGAACGAAAAATAGTATGTGCACCTCGGGAGGTCAGGAGGCCATTCTGACCCGCGTGCGACTTTCGCCCGAGGCGAAGCCGAGAATGGCCTCCTTCCCTCCCGCGATGCACAATGTACTATTAGAACACTGCATGCAACACTTTTAGATGTCAGAAAAATGAATGGCGGAAAAATATTACATGGCAACAAGGTCTTCCTGCCTATTTATAGTCTATCTTGTATACTATATCTTGTCTATAAACAGGCAAGAAGGAGGCAAGAAGATGCTGAACGCTCGAGTCAAGTTTAACGGCTGCACTCGACACTCTTCTTCCTGCACTGTCCTGTACTCGGACTTGTTTAATTGCACCATTTTCTCGGAGAATCGTTACACCTGACGGGCGTAGCATTAATTAGCATGCAACAAAGGTGGTTGGCAAAAAAGTTGAGCTAAAAGAACCTTTATGAAACGAGTAATTCTAGGAATCTCGCGTGTTGAAAAGAGTCAACGGGCAGCTGAAAGCCCTTTTAGAGGTCGCTAATTAAGCTAGTGATTCAGAGGTAAAAGAAAAAGTGATCAAAAAATTGCCTGAACCATAAACACGTATCTAGTAATTTCGAAATATTAAATTCGTGTTTCTGTTCATTAGTTCAACAAACGATTTTTTTAGTTGAAATCGTTTTGACTCTGCAAGAAGTGCAAACTACTATTCATCAGATACATATAATAAGATACGAAAACGTGAGATGGGCAAAACTTTTGTTTCTCGTTGAAAGATAAATTCAGAAATAGTCGTTCTAGATTTTTCGTATTGATGCACAAATCCAATTATACTCTCGGGCATCTATAATACCGATAGGAGAAATGGCGAATACTATATTCTTAAAATCTCCCATGTACTGTTATCGGAGCAATTATTTTTCCAACTTTCTCATTACAGTAATCGGTAATCCGGTCCATTTACCAATTTTCCAGTCTCCGTATCGCGTTACTACATTCACAGCGTTAATAGAGAATTGTGTTCAGGTCAAACCGTCTACGCACCGGTAATGCTACCGGTTCTCACTGTAGTATCTCCATATACGTCCTGGTTCCGGTTGGTTAACACTACCAGGAGCAGAAACCCGCCGATACTCAATGGTCCTTAAATTCACAATCGCCGACGTTGGTATATCGACCTCCAGTTGAAAATCATTGTCCAATACCTCGAAGCCACTACATTGAATCCCGACCGTCAGCGCGAATGTTATTTACATCTCTAAGGCTCATAGATATTGAGAATTGAAATTGCGAGACCAATGTTGCATAGACATTAAATTAACGTCTTCTTTAAAGCTTAAAACCCTGCTAATCCTGAATCATTGAACAAAAAGATTATAAATATATAATTGTAGTTATAAAAATAATCGAAGTGCCGACGTTTTGCCTCTACGATTCTTTCTCGCCATACTCGGTTCCAAGGGTCGAATTCTTGATCGTCAATTTAATGTTAAGACAAATCAATCTTCAGTTTCATGTTCAGAGACCTGCGTACGCTGCGAGCCTAAAAATCTTACGGATACAATTTCAGTCTTCAATAAATGACTGTTATTGATAGTTTGTTGACTATGGCGATCTGGTTTCAACTTGACGGAACTTTAAGAAGCAACTCTCGGATATGGGCGACAGTGCTCACCGGATTCTAGGCGCGAAAGCGAAGCGTAATTCAAGTGGAATAAAAATTCGTCGACTATGACTGCTTGATTAATCAATTTAATTAATGAAGCCAGTACTTGCAAGGATTCGAATTAGCGAAATTGTAATTACCCTTCGGTTTCGCGCGCTTTGCATCGAACGAGCACTCTCTCATGTCCGAGTGTTGCTTCGCTAAAAGTCCATCAACTTCAAAACAGACCGCCATGGCCAACAAACTATCAATAATAAGATCAAACGCTCAAAGTCCAAAAATATATGCTGCAATAAATAAAAATTGAAACATTAACAGACGTCTTGGTTTACCGTACAATTTTCCGGTTTTAACTTAAGATTTGCAAATATGTTACAGTTCAAATTTATAGGACACTTTACGCAATCTGTCCGAATACGTTGTTGAACCTCGTTGTGACACAGTGCCTAGATAAAGTATACGTTTGCGTTAAACACTATTCTTTGAAGTTGGTACGTAATATAGGTCAAGACACAAGAATATAACCAGTAAGCCGGTTATATTTTTGTGTCTTGCCCAAGTGTGAACCTCGCTGTTTCACAGATAGAAGCTCCTGGACTTGGAGGTAAGACGAGGTGGTTTAACTTTCAATTAGCTGGATAGGAAGCCTCCGGGGCAACATTCTACTCCTGCTATCCTGGCTGTTCCTTACCAGCATATCAGCCTGGCAATACGGCAGTGTTTGAACATACGACAGCCGCCGGCATTATGAAACTTCCCTCTTTGCTGCATAAAGCGCCCCGGGGTTCCTTTTCACAGTGAGATATGGGTTAATAAGCAAATAATAGCCTAGCAAAAAAAATTGAAATTCAAACGATAAAATGTGTACTTTATTGTTTTTATGAAATTTTTCTAATACTGCTATGACGTAATAGTGCTTTGGTACGTCAAGAAACCTAGTCATGCAAAAGCGGCACAAGTAACCTTACAATTCGTAGATATGAACAAAATCACTCTATTTATATTTCTTGTTGTCCCTGTTTAAAAGTCTTTTGATGTGCATCAAAAACCCTAGTACTAGAAAACTATAGTTCTTAGCTTAGAAATGAAAAAACTCCTTTCGAAAATTGGATCCTGGAACTAATTGGACAGATGCCCTGACAATATGGAAGAAGATTGTATCGACAGTGGCTCTTGACACGAAGACAGTGGCTCTTGTTTTTATTTCTGTTGGACGGAAACTGCTCTATCACATCTATAATCTAGGCGGCAAGTGCACGTCCACGTGGTTTCCTCGGAATTCTTACTTTCCGCATTGATCAAATTAAAAGGTCAATCATTGTGCTCTTCCAGCGATTATTATCACATTTCTATCAATCAAGTCTCTCCTCTTCAGATCTTGGGCTTTTTATTTTATTTGCCTATCACTAATGCCTAACTATGTGTCTCATTGGCGGAACACCACTCAATGTATGTCTGCCCAGATGCAATCTGAAAGAACGCCATTGGACTGACGAGGGAACAATGATGCCTCACGTAAAATATGGCACTACGTGACATGAATAATTCTAAAGCTTTAAAACGCCTAGTTTGAATATCTAAACGAGCAAAGATAGGTGACGCGGAGAACAGGTCCCTGGCTTCCATCTCTCCTAGTCCCGGCACGGTAAATATTTTAAATACTTTAGAAAAAAATGCCTAGTTGTGACAACACGATCAATTTTAATTCACAAATATTGCGCGTCTCGCTCCCCTTTTTGATGTCGTACGAACCCCGTGATAGAATGATGAATAAAAAAAGTTTTTATAGCAGACGCAGTACTGTGGAGAAGTATCGATTGGCCCGACATAGCTATTCACTCGCTTTCCCGTTCCACGTTCGATCAAAGCGCCTCGAATGCTGTCGTATACCACGCGAATTGTTCGCACATTATTAATAACTCGACGTTCAAACATCGGCTCTGCAAGTCACTTTGAACACTTAATACATATCTACAGGCGCTACATATAAGGTATCTGCATTATTCTTCGCTGTAAAAATCGTGCACGCTCTGTTATATCCAGGGTTAAACGAACCCTCCGAAATGTCATTTACTTTCTTCGTTTTTTAGATGTTCCCGATTTTGAATACTGTCACAATTTTACGGCGTGTAGCCCATTAGAAGGGTGACGGTGTCGAAGGGGATGTACGATCGTTCACCATAATCGATTGTTTTCATACTGACAGGTTTTCTCGCCCGTGGGATGTGAAAATGGAAGGGCATGCATAACTACGCTAAGTCAGAATGGTTGTTGGATTAATGTTTCTAGTGATCGTTTTCGGATAACTTTTTTTCGCTGCCTTCTCTTCGGATGTCTCTTATCATCTGGCTTTTCTTCAGATGCCTCTTATCATATGGCTTGTCTTCAGATGCCTCTTATCATCTGGCTTGCCTTCAGATGTTTCTTATGTGGTAACTTTTTACGAAGTGTCTCTTATTTGATGACCTCTTCGGGTGACTGACTATTTAGTAACTCTTTCCAGTCACTGTTAACCGGGTTTCTCCCTCTGATTGATTTTTTTGTGGAAGACCTTTCTTACGGTAACTTCTCGTCGGATATCCCCTGTCCGGTGACTTTACTTCAGGTGAAATTAATCCGGTGACTATTCCCGATGATCTTTGCCGGACTGACCTGTTTTTCCCGAGTTATACCGAACCCTTTACCCTTTACCATCGTAGAAGTTTGCAGAGGCGTTATAGCTTAACATACGAACATTTTTCACGCTTTGTTACATCTGTGGTGTTTCCGTTAATCAAAGGTTTAAAATTCCGCTTTACCTTCTTCGATTCTTGGGCATCAGCGAATTCGAAAGCCGACAGAATTTTACGGTGCGCAGCCCTTGAGGAGGGCGGTAACACCACAGCTGATGCATGATCGTTCGCCATAATTAACTGCTCTGACAGGTCTTCTCAATGACGGGGAGAAAATAGAGGGGCATAACCACGCAAAGTCAAAATGGCGGGTCCATTAATATTCGTCGACGGTAATAGCTGAGGTAACGGGCCAACGAGCAATTCTATCCGGAACACGAGTGACCTAATTTTCCTGTTCAATTAACACTTCGGCAATTCTTCGTTCTGGCGAGGACACGCTCCCATAGTTAATATTATATTATGGTGAGAATAAGAAAAGTTGTGACTCTGCAATATACGAACAAAAACGGCATCGTTTTTGACCGGTAAATTTATATCACACTCTGGCCTTAAACACGTCGGCTGAAATAGGTAGCTGAGTGATAACGACATTCTCCAAAACCATGATTTTCGTAATGAAATAATTTTGAAACAGTACGAACAAGAATCAAATTACTCACACTTATTTATGGAATTAATATCATTTTCCAGATCTATTTAACGTAACTCGGATGGAAATACGGCGAGGTGTGGATGACCCCAGAATAGTGTGGATAGTCGAGTGTAAAATTAGTGAAAATCAATTAACACAACTTCAGTTAATCACTCAGATTCACGGTGTTTATCCATCTGTTGAAATGTTAAATTTAATTTACTCAATTTACAAGTGAATTGCTATTAAATCGATAACCTTCCGGCTTATATTGTATTCCCTTCAATCACATATATATTTGTTCTGATAACTAAAAAAAACTCTTCTGTTTCGTTGATAACGATACAGGCCGGTATAAAATGATTGCTTTGTGCAGCAAATGGATGACATCGACGGATGATGTGATGGGCATATGTGCACTTTACTCTAGTGGAATTAAAAAAACATCTAGACTTTGGTATGCAGCGAAAATACGAACACACAGTCACTGAATCATACCATGTACTTGATTTGATAAATTTTGCATACCCACGCCATGTGGCCTACCTACTTTAATTTGTAAATTTGGTTCTACTCTCACAAGCAAAGGAAGTAGCGAGCAAACATGAAAATGGAGTTGGAAGATACCTTCTAAGCTCGAGATACTGCATACTCGCGGTAACCCTCTTCGTTCAAGGATATATACTTTTCTTCCAATCTATTTCGATGTAGCCTTTGAAGTTTTCCATTCGAAATCTTTCAAAGCATCGGCAAAAATTTTCTGGATAAAAACCATTGAAATGGTTACATGCGCGAAGTAGAAGCCAGAATGTTGCTATTTTAATACCCTTCCACTGTATTGCAGAAAAGCTCCCTACATAGAAGGTGTACAAAAGTATGGTATCAGCAACAGAGAGCTCTGGAGAAAAAACATCAGGACAAAAACATCTTGAAAATATCAGATTTTTTGTCAACAAAAAAACATCAAATCTTTCAAAGCATCGGCGAAAAGTTTCTGGATAAAAACCATTGAAATGGTTACAGCATGCGCGAAGCAGAAACCACAAGATTGCTATTCTAATACCCTTCCACTGCATTGTAGAAAAGCTCCCTGGAGAGAATGTGTACAAAATGTGTTGATACCATGTGTATGGTATCAACAACAGGGAGCTCTTGAGAAAAAACACCAGTAACTAAACCACCAGGACAAAATCATCTTGAAAACATCAGATATTATTAGCTTTATTATTTTGCTATTTTTTAAGCCTTTTGAAACATACATTATTCATTAAAAGCCGCTAATCTCGTCTTCAGCAACTTTATTTTGCTGACTGATTTTTCCAGGTGACTTTCTGCCGAATGAATTTATTCCGAGACTGTTTCCTTAGATAAAGAAAAAATTAATTACCTGACATAGGATTCCAAACGGTTTATGTCCTATGAATATATTTTTTATACCTTTCGTATACATCCATATACTTCGTCAGTGTAGTAAAATGAATTCTTTACTACTTTAGAAGTTCTAAGTACTAAGAAATCGTATAATCTGACGAGTTGAATAATACAATTCGCTCATCACAGTGTTTCATGGTTTATACCCTTTGCTATTGCTAGAAGGCACGTGGTTGACATTACCATTGAATTATGGAAATTTCACCGACCATTCGAAACGTCACAATTTTCCGATGATAATTCGCTTCGATAAATGAACGTGCATGTTATCGAAAGCTCTAATAGCATTCTTGAATCGCGATGACGCGGCTCAATCGACATTACGCGTTACGGCGTTAACGGAAGGATATCCCCGCGACGAATTGAAAATGTACTGACGTTCAGTCGTTAACACACACTCACGTTACAAACTTATAAATTAATTACGTTAATTTATAGTCACAGGTAGTTTGCTGAGTAAATAATACACCGATGGAACATATGACATGCTGGTAATATTCAGAAATGAATAATCGATACCACTCTGTACATAGTTTATCATATACGATGCATATTTTTGTGTCTTTACGAAACCATACGAAAACATGTTCATGATAAAAAAGAACAAAGCTAATTAATCGTGTGAAAATATCGTGAAAAAATTCAAACGCGTAAAACAATGATCCCTGGAATTTCACATACCGGCGGCGGTCATGTCGATTTTTGTATCAAATTTAATGTTGAAGTGTAGAATATTGAAAGTGCTTAAATTCAATCCTGTTATACATAACATTGCTTTATTATTATTTTATATGATACTTGTATATTAATTGCAATATTTAATCCAATTGAAACTTTCATTGTGCGACGTTACAGTGATTTTCCAAATATTTCAAATATTTAACGGTGATAACGTCAAGGATTTATTAATATGGTTATATAACAGAAGGTCTTCCATATTGCAAAACGAAAAAGGTGATTTATACCTCATCAATAAAGCACGTTCTGAACAAGAAAAGAGCCATCGAAATTCGCTGCACAATGATTTTGCGTAATAAACCAATTTTGGTGGATGGGATGAAACTGCAACATTGATTGGACTTGTGGAGTCGTTTTTGCTTGTCGTCTGCGTTATCAAGAGTGTTTATCTCTGCTATTCCGCATTACTGGTACATTGACTGCAATACTGATCAAGTACTGACTGGCATGAAAAATTCATGTGGCCCATGATGAATATTTTCGCAGCAATGAATTTCCATTGAAAAATAACAATTATCAACGAAATTATTATCACGGTACCATGAACGCGAGAAATGAACGTGGAGATAATAGACTATGAAGGTTATAAGCCCCTGGCCAATCCTTCCATTGTATAACAAATATTTAATCACTATCCTATTCAAACAGTATCCTCTTCTCTCCGTTTTCGTGCGCAAACAGCAGATATAAAAATATCGATACACTAGTTATTGATTAAATAAGCGCGGTGTCTACTTATCCCAGATTGATTGTTTACGTACCCACGCGTTCACTTTATAGGCGCTCACACTTCTTCCCCCTAGTGAAGCAGGCGATGGCGCTGCTAATTAGGAACGTTATTAATGTTATTTATAATTAATGCTTGCCATCATATGTCAAGAGATTGAAGGACAATAAATCTAGGTCGTGAAATTAGATCTCCTTTCGCATGGCATGCATTTATTCAGAAAATATTCAACGACGAATTAGTCACGCGTCTATTATTGCCCAATGAAATGCCGGGGAAATCCGTATTTCAGGATATGACAAGCAATGCAGTTAATAAACAGTGATATTATCTTGCACTTTGCACTGGAAACAGCATCCACTGTTCTTTTACTCTTTGCAGCGATAATATTTTTCAGCAACGTTTTTAAGCTCTTGAACCACTTTTAAAACAGCAAACAGCAATGTACGAATACTGGTCTCATGATAAATATACTCGGGAGGTTCTGCATTCTGTATTTTTCATCTTATCTAATTGGACCTCAAATTTCTCTCCAACGGTATGTAATTATTGAAAAAAAAAATATTGGGCATTTTACTGAAAGTATTTTTTAACTACCATGAAAATTCACCGGTTGTCAAGCTACACGATATTTTGTCGCGAGTTAATTGTGCTCACTAATAAATGCTAACTTAATATAATTTGGCCCTGGCGCGATATTGGACGAAAAGATAATCACGTTTCTGAGGAATACTGTTAATGAATACATATTGAGCGAGTAACCACATGGGGTCACTAAAGTAGTTTGGTGAAGCGTGCAAATAATTGCATCGCGAATTATTAACGCCATAAATAATTAGCAAATAATCCGCATTTTTAAGTATCAAATCAATAAAAATTTGATAAAAGAATAAACAATGATTTGTCGATTAAAACGAATGTGAGAAATTCACGAAATTCGACAATTACAGAGAGAGAGAGAGAGAGAGAGAGAGAGAGAGAAATTTAATTTTTTTCTGCATTCACGGACATAAAATGGTGAAGGAATTTTTATATTAATGAAAAGCTCCGCTTATGATGAAACGGAAGAAAATTTTTGAATATACCATTAATCATTGTATGGTAACCATAAATAAATGCAATAAATAAAAAATTCATTGAATGGTTGCAACGCTAATTTTAATGTGCTGTCATGGCATCGTTAGCAATTGATATTAATAAGCTTTAGTAATACTCTAGATGTAAATAATGTCATCAAAGCAATACTAAGAAGTTGTGCGGATCTGTTGGTGGAATGAACATGCAACCATTGTAGCATCGCAATGTCCGGACTTCGCAACGACCTAAACATATATATGTTGTATCATGTACATATATATATATATGGGACATTCAATACCAGCTCGACCTGGGTCCAGCCCTCGATCTCTTGGATTTCAACCCTAATTTTGTATATTATTATTCTATCTCGAAACAGCAGCCACAATTTTCATTAATTTATATTTAATCAACTTATATACTTATGGTTATTTATAACGAAAATGCTGAAGGCTATTTTATGAAAATCTGAAAAAATTCTCATAAATTCTGTATCAGATATCAATATTTTAAGTTTAACCGCACCGCGCTTGTATTTTTTATACATTTTTTTCAAAAGTAAAATTGAAAAAATTCGTTCGCTGCAGCTTATTCTTTGAACATTTTTTGTATCTCAGACGTCGGAGAGAATAGCGCTAAAAAATCTTTGAAAAGTTTCCGAAGCCTGAAGTGCATAGAAATGTTCAGTCGATAGTCAGCGGTGAAAGGATTCTTATACGCATCGAAATTATTTGAATTTTTGCTTTGAAAAAAAAAAATTTGTCAAAAATAGAAACGAGGTGCGGTCCACTTTTGGTCTAAGCTTAAAAATATTGATGTCGGATACAGAATTTATTAGAATTTTTTCGGAAGTCTCGAAAATGGCCACCGGTATCTTCGTTATAAATAATTATAATATAAGAAAAATCTAATAAAAACTGTATTTGCTGTTTAGAGGTGGAACAATAACGTGAAAAAACGGGGATGAAATCGAGTGTCATATCGAGTTGACATGGAATGACCCGTATATACCTAACATGTTTCCCTACGACTGTGTACCCATCTCCGTCTCTGCCAAGTTTCTCACCTTACGTATATATCGAGCGAACTGGTGCGAAACTCAACCACGCTAGGGACAATGAATACAACGGATGAACGAGATGGAGCGATAATTAGAGATAGAGAGATAGATGGAGATGAGAGCAGTCGGGCGAGAGGACATCAACGAGAACGAGATACCGAGCGAAAGCTCCATCGTATATGTTACAGCTATACACACTCCACAGTATATATTGGAACCCGGGGCAAGTTGAAACAGTCACGTTCAAATTCAAAGCTTCCATATGTCATCCTTAGGTGCTTAAAAGTTTCATAGACCACACAAAGCTATACCTCAGAGTAAACTTAAAGAAGAATACAACGAAATTCGACAAAGTTACATTTTTGAAAAAACGAATGAGCTTAAATTAAACAACTAACCTCATAGCGGGTCAAGTTGGAACACTTCATCAACATTTGAAGTATTTCTTACCACAAATGGTCATACGTAGATGAAATATGTTGACAATTATACACAAAATGAAGAATCGGTTGCAGAGTACAATCGCACTATTTCAATTGAGAAGCATCAATCGAAATCAATTTTCAACAATTGCAATGCAATAGTGTTTCAACCAACCCCTGTCTCCTGGGTTACGTTACAAGTGCGCTCACTTCGCAGTACATATGGCCTGTACATTTCGCCTCAGGCTGTATAAAGGGTAGAGAGAACGGGAGTCTGCACACACACACACACACACACAAAACGTTCCCTGGTGGACATACCTTGAAATTGGTCCTGGGGTTCCTTAATTGCCCGAAAGTCTATTACAATTGCACCGCTACCGTTGTGATCCTCGTGGCCGAGTTTCTCGTAGTCCAGCCTAGTGCGTTTGTTCGTTAAGGGCCTATTATGAAAACGTGATATGCGATAAAGCCAAAAGCAGGAAAACGAGCGTAAAACGAGCAGGCAACTGCACATTGTAGGTTTCATCTCAGTGAACCTTAAGGTCGTACTATTTCACGAATATATTATCGTAATGAGTACATTAATGTAGGTACATGTACAGCAAATTGGGTACAGACGAAATTTTACGATTCCACTTGTGCGGAAAGGGAGGGAAATTTTATTTCTATATAAAGACGTGGCAGCGTCTCGAGACGAGTAAATTTGCCTATCAAATTGGTGAAACTGACGAAACCAGATGCATTTTCGCATTTTCAAATTGGATTTTGAAAAACGTTTATTACGTGTACAAAGTATATACCCACATTTTTTAACGTACCAGATTTTTAGCGGAAATACGATACCAAATATTTTGTTTCAGGAAATTATTACAACAAGAAAAATGTGATGAATTTACTCAAGTCAGATATGCAATCTATATTTGTATCGATAGTAATCCTTTAATCGGAAGAATTAATTGAAATTACTTATGCAATACAATTTTGTACATATTAATAATTAATAATCTGTTGTTTTGTCATTTTGGCCTTCCAATAATTTATCAGATTAAAGTGTCTCATTTTAATTTTTTTTTTTTTACAATAATTATTAATAGAGCTACAGAAAAGTTCAGTGTAATTTAAATGTAAGTGAAAATTGAAACATGCCCATAGATTGACTTTCACTAATGGCGAAGATGTTTCATTTCTTTATGTAATCAGTCTTATTGCTATAAGTTTCCGTGGTATGGTGCATTGCGATTTCTGCGAACTTTCTCCCACTGGCCAGCAAGCCTCACTCTTACTCTCTCGTGTACCGCAATGCAACTTCTTCACATTACACTCAAAGTAGAACTGCATAGAGCTTGAGTCTCGCGGTGTGTGCGAGTCGTACTTGCCGCTATAATTTGTCTTGCCTTAAAGTCATCCCTACCTACGTTAGTATATATTTATCGCTGTTACGAATTGCCTCTATAGAGGTGTTAGGTAGTTTAGAACCGGGTTCACGTTAATTATTAACGCTTTTCTTAATCGCACTGCTCGTTTCTCTGCCAAGCAGATGTTCATCAATAAATAAATCCGCAACAATGCAATTACATAATCTGCATAAAAAGTTTGTTGCTCTACGGAGTTGAACTATACGGTTGAAACTAAATATGAAATGCGTCTACTCATAAAAAAGTTAGTTTTCCATAGAAATGTTTTGTTCATTTCACATGAAAATTGAAATATATTTCGAGATTGATAAGTGGTTTCAGTACTTTTCTTGTCAAACTAAAAATGGTTCAATTTATTGCTCTACGGCCTTGAATTATACGGTTAAAGCTAAATATGAAATGCTTGTACTTATAAAAAAGTTTGTTTCCCACGGAAACTTTTCGTTTTTCATTTCACATGAAATTTGAGGTCAATTTCGAGTTTGATAAATTATTTCAGTGCTTTTCTTGTGAAACTGAAAATGGAAATGGATATAATTTTTTTCCAACCTAGAAATGGATTACAATATTTCTCGAAGAGTAACAAAAATTTTCCATTAATGAAAGCTTTTATTCGAAGGGCAACAATGTTCATTTAGTTTTAATTAAGCTTTGATTAAGGCTTGTATCGTGAATCCGATTCACCAACGAGCCACAATGGACATTTCGATAACTGGATGGCTTTCTGCGATGAGAACGTCTGAAGAACGGCAACAATACGGCTGCGGAGATGTTGGAGCGAGAGAACAATCGAGAAAGAGGAATAAGTGGACGAAAGAATGTGAAGTGAGAGTGAATGAAGCAAGATCGTTAACTCCATAACAACGACACAATTGACAAGGAGAGGCCGGCCACTCAACGCCTCGTAAGTTACGGTCACTGCCCGCCGGAGAGATGCTCATCTTCCATTCTCTCGTTCTTTGCCTACTATCACCACTCTACAATGTCAGCGGTTCTCAAACCGAAAAAATATGACTTAGGCTCGATTTTATTAGCTTACGTTCGATATAATAGAATTTAAAATCGAACTTCTGGACTACATTCGATCTTAAAGTGAATCTTGTCATCGAACTTTTGAACTACATTCGACCTTATGGGGATGCTGAACTGGGTGATATCGTAGTATACTATTCATCGCAAATATCCTACAAATATACTTCAAATTTTGCAGGGATGTAATAAAAACCTTTGTGCTTCGGCGTCCGATCTGATTTAACACATCTGAGTCCCAGAAACGTTTATATCTTACTTCAACGGATCTTTTGACATCTCGAGCGGCCATATTGGTTTTTGAGAGGTTCAGTAATATACTTTTTTTTTAACATTTGCTCTATGTCTTGAACGGTAAGTCGACCGTCGCCGAAGCATGACGGTTTTTATTACCTCCGTGCAAAAGTTGAAGTATATTTGTAGTATATTTACGATAAATAGTGTATATTACGAATTGCCTAATCGGCTTCAGCATCCCCTTAATATTACACTTACAATCGAATTTTTTAGCTTCAGTTCGATCGTAAAATAGAATTTGAAATCGCACTTCTGGACTACATTCAATACTAAAATGAATCTTGCCATCGAACTTTGGGCTACATTCAACCTTAATATTAAACTTAAGATCAAACTTATGAGCTATACATTCGATCTTAAAATTAAGGTTACGATGGAAATTATGCACTTAAACTACTCTGAGCGTGAAGGTTCGGATATTGTGGGTGCCTGGGCGGGGCTTATGATATTCCTGTAAATTATAAGGCCAATTAAACTCTGTGATGCATAAGATATACAGTCTTTCAGTTATTAAAAATAATTTTACCATTTTTTTTAGATCTTAAGACCCAGAGCCTTCGTGAACGATCTCACAACGCAGTTGCAGTCGTAGGACATGATTGAGCGCAATTTTTAAAGGAAGGAAATCAAACAATAGGCACGTCTCTAAAAATATTAATATAGAATTACCTTCAAATATGACAGAAGCGTCAATTTTAGTTCGGCAAGTATTAGCCAAATTCATGTCAGTGAAGAAGAAGCAGACAATGCTGAAAACCAAAAAGGTCGACATTACCCTCAAACAAAAATTTTTTTACGTCACTCGCCCATGAATCGCGGCACTTGCCATGGCAGTCTTGCGAACCGAAAATTTTATTTTCGACATTTTCGCCCCATTCTAAGTGCCGCAGATCTATGCACTCGTTACGTAAAATATGATGTGCAACAAGGGTCGAATTAGCGATTGCGACTCGTGTGAAACCTCACACTTGGCACAATCGCCAACTTTCGACCCTTGTTGCACAATTTACTAAAGTTTCGCGCGCACCGCCTACGAAAATTTTAGGCATAGCTGACGACATTCCACGTTGTCGATTATAAGTTCGCAGGCCCTGTAACGATTCCCATGCGACAATGGACCATTTCTAACCCCTTTACATATTTAGATAGTATTTATTCGCAAAAGATTTCGGACAAGTCAATCTTTGAAGCACGATAATTAATCTTCGAAGACGCCTGTGTCAATTATACATTTTATCTTTCCCGTATCGAGATGTTTAACTGATGAAAACTGCAATTGAAACGTGGACAGGAGTTTTTCTCACATGTTTCTGTGCTTTTGTCAGTGATAAATAATTATTACATGACTGCGTTTTTCAACACGATTAAAACATCAATCAATTCTAAAGACCATCGTCTTCCGCTTGAGATCCTTTGATTCGACTTGAAGTTTTATCTTGCGATCAAACTTACAATTGAAATTATATACCCTTACAGCTCGAGCGTTATTCGAAATACATTCTGACTCACTATATGCTATGCTTAGTAAACACTCAGCCTTTGTAAATGCAGCTCTGTATGGAAATGCTCCATTCGTTTCTCGTACAGGCGATAAGCAGTTTAAAAAAGTTTTGAGGATGCAGTCGAATGAGCTTTTGCCGATAATATCTCAGCAACAGAGCAGCACAGTAGCAACCAGAGAAAATCGGAGTTAAGCGTTCCGCCAATGAGCTCAACATCGATCGATCAAGCTCGATGTCTGTCGATGCTTTTAACCTATCTAGAGCTTCCTCTCGATTGACTGGACATATATTGACGATAGTCGCAAAAACGAATTTTCTTATTTGTCTCTACACGAGACGCTATATCCTGTTATGACTATAAGACACTCTGATTGGAAGCTAAGGTTCGAAGTCTAATGCCAACATTTTCCAGAATTCACAAAAGCAGAAACTTTTTGTTATTTTAGATGTATTTTTCAATAAATGGATCGTATATGATGCAATAATAAAGATTAGGCATTTTTTAATTTAATTGTGCCACTGGGAATCTCAATAATCGGACATCTCATGGCGATTACAATTATAAGTGAATGTTAATGATAACATTCACGCAATATAATAGGAATGGAAAAAACTGGAAAAATTGCGCTTTTTGGACTTCTAATAAAAACTTTGATTCAAATTTGAGATATTTGATTGTCAAGTTGTGCTCAGTAGGGCAAAATTCATCGATATAACACAAAAAAAAGATATATATATATATATTTTTTCTTTTTATTTTTTTTATTTATTATTTTATTTTTTATTTATTTATACATTGACATATTATGGTCGCTCATGATAAATATACATATTAAGTATATTTATTTATTTTATTTTTTTATATTTATATATATATATTTATATGCAAATAAATTTTGTTTGACTTCTTGATTAAAAATTCGGGTTTTTGTTTTTGTTTTTTCTAAAACACCTGTAACTTCTGAAAAGTTGGGTGAAGCGACCGGATATTGCCTATCTTCGAAATGATTAAAGCTTTAAAGCAACCCAAAAAGAAGTTACGTTCGTGAAAATCTCGAATTTTTGTAGTCTTGATTTCTCGGAGATTTGAAGTCAAAAGAATATTAGGCCAAAGTTTTGACGTTTTCCCCACTGAACCTGTCGATAAAATCTCATTTCAACTAAATTTAATTCTGAGGTAAGCCGGCAATCTTATAAATATTAAATTCGATGTAAGTGGCAGTTTAAGTTACGGTTTCGAATGAACCGCACGTCAAAACGGAAACGAACCCTTAACGGGCCGGACAAAACTCCGTGTGGCGTTTTAGCACCGGACGGGACATAACGTTTGTGCTATATGTAGCCGCTATGGATACTATATAATAATGCGCTCTCGACGAATGCGTATGAAGTAAGTAATGTGGCAGAATCGTCAGCTGTGATGACAAGCGCTTTCTCACTCACCCATTAATGACAGGATGTTGCTTGTAAATACGTATGAGATGAGGCAGCGAGCAACCGCTTCTTCAATTCATATGGCTATCATTGTCCTCTCATGTAAAAATATTGTGACGATATTATTCTGCGGGTAAATGCCAATTCAGGATCTTAGTTCAAACACCAGCGGAAACATTCTAATATATACATGGTAGTATAGTAAATGTATTTTATTGCCAATATCGTTACATTGACAATGGGTCATCGACCGAGGTTCCTCAGCCTGGATTTTTATTTTTATTTTTTATTTCTGTACTTTTTTACGTCATAAGTATTATATATAAATGTATATAAATACATGTTACATTATCACATTAATGGGGTTACATATAGTGTGATGATTTCGAATTATATTTCAACGCTAAGCGCGCCCAAATCACTTCGAGCCCGGTCTTGTGGGCTCGTATGGTTTCGGCAATTTCCGTAAATCGTATGTTCCCCATGCAAAATCAATACTGATCGTCGAGGCAAAATCGATCGCTCTCTCATCCTGCGTGCGTGGCGTTGAGCAGAGGTGCTCTAGATCGATGTGATTATTTTCTTTTAAAATTGTTTAATCTACGGAATAATAAGCTAAGTATAAATTAATGGGAATTTAATTTGTGATTTATATATATATTTGTTTTATAATGAGATATTTTGAATAATTTGATGCTAAATCATTAAAAGTCATACACGAATATACTCTACAATTGGTTGATGAAAAAGATTTATTATTGTGAAATAAATGTTGTCCGTAAAAATCTCTACGTTTTTTTGTGTTATATTTATTTTCTTATTTATTATTTATATCCGCGAATATTTAACGATCGAAGCGGTTATTTTTATTAATCTAAAGGCTCATAAAAAATAAAACAAGTTAGAATTCTCTCAAAATTATCCAAATATTACAAGGTGTATGTTATTAAGTGATTTCTAGTATTGTGCCCATGATATACTTATACATCTTAAATGAATATGCTCAAGATCAAATAACACGATGTGAGACTTCAGGAAACTAGAGAAGTTGACCAAAGAAATTATTAATCGTAATAACAACATTCTTCGTTTCCGTTATAGAGAAAGCTTTTTCTTTTTGAAAAATGGTTTCTTCGGGATTCTCATGCAAATATAAAAATAGTCTATAATATCGAGAAAAGTGATTTAAAATATTTTAGGATTATTGGAGTGCTACCTTTTTTTATCGAAATTTGCATTATTCCATTAACCGTAAAAAAAATAAAATCAGCAAGCACTTCGATTTTTGTGTGGAATAAAAATAATGCTGAGTGATGTGAAATTTCTAATTTACTGAAGGCCGTCAGTTCGGATTTTACATTGGTTTGATTTTTTTAGCGATTCCGTTTCCGATAAAATTTAAATTGTAATTTATTTATTTAAAACAAGAATAGAAAGTAAAACCTTGCAAGACACTGAGGTAGCAATGTGATGTCGAAGAAGCTGGGACATCCACATTCGATTTTTTAAATAAAAACTATACTCATATTATCGGCTAATTATCGGCTATTTATCAGCGCGAAAAGATATTTTCCAGCTCCATCCCTTATACTGGAAACATCCCTTATACCGGCGTCAACAACTGAACAAAAAATAAATCAACATGAATTTTAAGATGATTTAAGCTGTCCTTGCTTTGTTTTTATGCGAGATATTCGGCAATGACTCCATCGAAGCTCAGGGGGTGGTTTCTCCTGAACGGGTCGTACGATTTGATCGAACCTAAGTTTTTTCGAGAGCCGATAAATAGCCGATAATTCTCGTGTAAAGTTTTTGTCGGTGCGCCTATTGGTTCTCTTTTTTTGAGTTGTGGATGTCCTAGCTTCCATCGAGGCTAGAACATCCACACGTTTCCGGTATAAGGAATCGAGCTGGAAAATATCTTTTCGCGCCGATAAATAGCCGATAATTAGCCGATAATATGAGTATAGTTTTGATTTAAAAAATCGAATGTGGATGTCCCAGTTTCTTCGACACAGCAATGTGCGAGGTTCTATTTCGCATCCTTGTTTTTTAATAGTATTTTAGTCAATATTCACATACAATTTATGACTGCAACTACCTTTTAGACGTTTTCCATTGATATGTTTTTAATCATTACTAATTCCATTGTTCAAATCTAGCAATCGATTGTTTATCACGCAGCGAATGATGTGGCACCGGTTTCCATAAATAATTTGGTGGTTTTCTCAAGTAAACTTTTTTCGCTATGTAAAATACATGAAAAACATTTCGGTATGGGAAGTAAATGAAGAACCTTTGTTTCGAAACATTACCAGCCTGGAGTTGGCAATCTATCAGTCCACCAAGGCCGAATCGGTCCATTTCGCTTGTTGAGCAGTTTGCTCGTCGATACCGAAATATTCGAACAAGTGAAATGGAAAAAGGACATTGAAAAAAAAGTCACTTGAGAAAAGCAGGATATCAATGACTTTTCCAGAGCAGCGACCGTAATTTCGACTGACTCCTCTTGCACGCCAAGAAAAATGATTGAATAATATCTGTGCGCTCCATAAATCTGATAGCTCACCGTGCTGTACGTTCTCTAACACGTAACAATGTTCTGTAATAGCTATTGCCGTGCTTCTCCAATAACCTGGAATATCGTGTACCGGATTACGCAAATCTTCTATCAACTGGGTCGTTGCAAGGTGCTGAAAATTCTTAGTCAAGGTATCAACTAAATATTTTGTAGCCTTTCAACTGTTAATATTGTATTTGTTATGTTGGAGCAATAGTATATTACACACCTAGGGCAGTCAAGTAAGAAATGTCTCAGATCACATGCTATTGTCATCTGAGGCTTTCTTATTTACTACCCGAGGAGTGTATACGATTTTTCTTATAGACGGAGCCGAAAAGCGGAAACTTCGTTCTGCGCAGCGGGGCGAAAGTTTAACTTTCGGCGCGGAAGTGAGAAAAAACTATTTTTCAAAATAGTATGCATTAAGGGTAGAAAATTGATGATTGCGACGTCTGTCAGGTATGCTGCGCGAACGAAAGCTATTTTCTATCCTAGGTACAAAAGGTAAAGCGATTGCGAACTGTACGTCAGTTTACTTATCGATTCAACCCTGTCATGAAATTAGACTCTGTGAACCTCTAAAATTGCCATGAAAAGCGCTACTTTGCTTACATATATTACAACTTCTTTTTTTTTATTTGAAAGATGTTGCTAAATTTACTAATTCAAACAAATTTGATTAAGAATGCATTATTCTGTATTTCAACTAGGTTTGATAAAATCACATTTTGAGATTATTGAGATGAAGACAAATTTTCCACATTTTCGAAAAATAATTATTTATAACGCGAACAGCCCCTTACAAGGTTAAATTAAAGCTAAAACGTCCACTTCTTGCGCGCATCCATTCAAACAAGAATCAAGATATCATCAAATCAAGTGTGAATCCATCAGGAAGGACTTCCCTAGTAATACCTAATTACACAATAATGTTTGAGCATTGGTTTGGGTGGGTCGACTCCAGAATCGAAATGCAATCAAGAGCCCCGCAGCAGCAGCAACAATCAGACACCCGGACAACGCAAGTATAATCAAGAACAGGTGTGTATGACAGACATATGTGCATGGCTCTCTCACCCGGTATTTGAATCACCGTGTCACGGAGGATAGTGACAGGAAACTGGACAACAATAGCACAAGTACTCAGTACTGCCTATATGTTGAGCAAACATGGACAAAACCCCAAAATACGTTTAAGCAAGTGGCTTGATTGGGCAAAGTGATGAACTTGACGTTACGTATCACAAGAGAAACGAGAATGTCATACAATGAAACAAGACATATCAAATAAAGTGCAGATAATATTAGGTAATTTGAGTGAAGTCTCTATAATCGGTGGTGATTTCAGTGCACCATCTATCTTCAGACATCGGGAGTATATTGGGAAATGTAGGTCATGGTACGAATGTCAAATCCATATATATCATCTCTACGTATAGACACTAAGACGTCAGCAGCACGTTCACTTGCTTTATGTACTATTTTACAGTTCTAGAGAACGGTAGTCAAGCACGTAAAGAATTGCTAATAAGCTCTTATCGAGACTCTGTCGAACCGTTTTACAAAAGGTCATAAAGAAAGAAGAGAAGAGACGACATTGAAATGTTGAAGATCCTATAATGCAGTCATGATTCTGACCAGTGCAAAGTGCTCCAAGCTTCTAAAAACTTTGTCCAAACGTTTTACGAATGGGCTTAAATAAAGTAGAGAAGAGACGACGTTGAAATCCGGAAGATCCTTCAATGCAATCATGATTTTATCAGTGCAAAGTGCTCTAAGGTTCATAAATTATGGGGTTTGAAAAAAATTAAGGTACTAAAATATACTTACAATGATATGGAGAAGGTGACACGAAATGAAGACGTAAGATCCGAAAGCAAAGGAAATAAGCTCATAATTTAACTTGGATATTATTGGAAATCAGAAGAACCTGCTTCAAGAATTGAACTGACAAACTTTTTGTTGGAGGAGGATCTCGAAGTACAGTAGACGTTTATTTCTTATTTATCGCATTGGAGAATTCGACTATTGCACAACGCTGCAGTGCGTCTATATTTAATTTGACTTTGTTAAGGAATGAGACGCGCACGAAGTGGTAGCACAGGAATTCAATAAATCCTTACAGCATGTACAGGTATATATCCTATGTCGTGGGTTCTCTCTTGCGCCTCCCAGAGGCTTCCATATTCTGGGGCGTTATACGTCATTGATATATTGTCCTTCGAAGGATTGGCATTGATTAGCCTCCAGGATGACCTCGGCTATTCTGGCATCTCCACATTCAGCTATCGACATCGATCCTGTACTAGACACCGACAGAGAAATCGCATCAATTCTACAACCCTATTTGAGGAAACTTATCGTTACTATTTATCCTTATTCACCAACGCACAAACTTCTTCAACTCGGTGATCTTTTTTCTCCGTTTTCCCATTTGACAAAAGGCTGAAGTTTGATAAAAGTTACGAATGTACCACCGACGAACTTGTTTGCAGTTGTTGTTATAAATTGTTAGAATATTGTAATGAGAATTCAACAACAAATCAACTCAGAGTCTTGGAAGCGAACGCAAGGACAATTATGTTGAGTGGAGTACTTGTGGGGATTGGAGGTTCAAACTAATTAGTAGAGTATGGTAGAGAAAAATGTTTAAATATACAACGAAGACGAAACATCAGATACGACAATGAATGTGTCTATAAAATATACCCAACCTGAACAAGTTTTACATTAGCAAACCTGCTATATTTGTATATTCGTGCACTGTAAATATTGTAACATGAATTATATCCAACGCGGGAAAAACCCAGTTGCAAACTAAATTGTCCAATTGCTTCTCTTCCTTATTTTTCGTTCATAAAGAACTGGGGGCCAGGCGTTTTCGCGCCGGAAGAGAAGCAATGTTCAACAACGACAATTATCAGCTCAGGTTGCGCGTCAGCTGCAATACGTAGAGGGGGGGGGGGGGGGGGTTTAAGACTTCCGAGAGCTCTCGTCGACAAATGATCAAATTAAATAAAACCATTAATTACAGGACTCACAAAAGAAAATAATTTATTCAATAAAATTCAAAGTATGACTTCAAGTAATAAATAACACCAATAATTAATAAAGAAAAATGTCCACGTAAAATCTCTTAGCTAGTGGTCACGCTTCGACCCGCTAACTTAATAACAATTTCAACAAATTTAACAATCGTCCCAACACGGACGGACGCTCACTCACACTCACACACACACGCAATTAAGCAATTTACAAGAGCCGTGAGAGACGCGTAACAAGTACCCAAACGCGACAAACGATTCGACCAATGAAATTATTTTAATTAACAAATTTGGGTGGGGGTCAAATTTCTGAACGTCTAAAATTTGGAATGGCCATTATACATTAATTTCAGAACAGCGAATGTTCAAATAACGAAACCTTGATTGCTCGAATTCCTTTATTTCGAGAGACTATTTAGCCGGATAACTGTTTGATTGTAAGGGCAATTATCGAAATACTCATTTTTTTGGCCAATCCAAGTTTTAGGCGTTCAGAAATTTGCCCCCCACCCATTTTACACGCAATATGGCCTTGATTACAATCCCTCACGTCAAAATCCAAAATACGCTATTAACGGGACTAATCATAGACACAAACACGGACCACACACACTAAAAACTATGGCTATTTGCGGGACGTCGGCCCAAGGACGATTCGTGCACACGTCGGATTTTGCTAGTTCAAGTTTTGTTAACGGAAACTAAATTTATAGAAAATGGCTCGAAGCCTCACGCGAAGACCTCTCACACGTTAGAAGAAATAAATGTTCTACAATAAACCGCACAGAACCTGCCCACAATTCGCAAGGGCACGCGAAATATTCCACTGACCTTCAACAATTTATATTCTCCACGTGGGGAGATGAACACGGACGACACGACCAGATTCTATTCTTCGCAATTTGAACACTATTATCGATTGCAACGAACCAAGAAATTATGTACAATTTGAGAGACCAAAAGAAATAATTAATGGTGTGTAAAAAACTCACCGGGACGAAAGGGAAACCTCCTGGATTACTCCTCGGACAATATTCCTGGTAACGAAGTTTTGGCGATTAATTCCTCCAACGATCCTCGGGACAAAATTATAACAATCGGCGGTACGTCCTCCTCGCTCGATATCGACCACGCAAAAGCCCGGAAAGATCGTGATCGATCTTCCACGGGAACTTTTCTCCCCACCTAACGACTTCCGAAATGTCCACTTGGGGGGTTAACGCTAGAGCGCTCTCACGCAACGCAGGACTTGGCGCCTCGCTAAGCGAATACGCAAATTAGCGAAATTATTTTCCGCGCATTAAGGTCCGGTAGCTCGCTACACTACCGACCATGCGCTAGACCCTTTTCGAACGCTTAAGCTCGAATAATCCCTGTTGTCTCCCAAGAATGAAGTCGATAATGAGTATGTTTGTTCTGTTCCAGTGTTACCTACTTCTTTATATATTACAGTTGAAAACAATGAACGCCATGCCAAATTCGCACCTCCCTGCTAAACTAGTTCCCCCTTTTAGGAACCCGAAATTGTTTTGCATAATTATTTTGTGCACAGGCAGATTGTGTCAGGAAAGAAGATGCGAAAACAGAGAATGTTTCTTGATATTATTTACCGACATAATCTGCTTGCACATTGAATAACAACGCTTTTTTTTCTAATCGAATAAGATTTAATTCTTTTTTCGGTGTATTCACAATCGCTTCAGGAATAATCGCCTTGAATTCTTTGCAGAGGAATAATAATACAATCATCGAATTTCTGCATCAATCATTTTGATAAATGGATGAGAATACAACAATTGCAATCGCAATATGAAAAGATGGATCTGCTGCAGCTACATTTGAATAAACTCTTGTTTCTCGATTGATGATATTTTTATAACTGGCTATTAATTGGCTAATTTGTCAAAGAGATTCTAGAGCGTCATCGAACGGAAATTGCGAAACAATGGAACTTGAAACCATCACGAGGTTATAGTTATTGGGCGTGTTGGGAGGTAGGTAAACTTAGTTATTATTATAGCTTGTACGTGTACGCCTAGGTAACAAGCAGGATAGAGTTTGTGGTTATCATGAATTGCTGTAGAGACACTCGGTCGACGACTACTGATAAACGTGAAACATGTAGCCGTTTCCAAATTACTCGACTGTGCTGCTAGAACAAGGCATCTCGTGACGGGAGGCAAAGAAGTATACAAGGGATCATGAAGTCTTTGAGTAGCACGCAGAAACTTGGCATAGATGTGAATTTGTTGTAGTTCCTGAGCCAAGGATCCACGAGGAAAGCTAAGCAATGCGATCCAGAGTACATACGTGTTATGTACTGCAACGAAGTTGTGGTTTACATTCCACGTGCACATGTTACTCGGTACTGCATTTCTGTAGGATAGTACCAGAAGAGACGGACTGGCTTGAGAGCGAATTTTCTGCGACTGAAAATTCGCTCTTAATACACACATGATGTAAATCATGTCCTTGTTAATCCCATTTCCCCTTCCACTAGTACACATTCCTGATTATCAAAAAGAAATGATTGTTCTTTAGGGGGACAAGTCAGTCAAAAAACCTTTTTTTATTGTAAGAGCACCTCTCCCCCTCAGCAATGAAAAAATGTAGAATCACATTTTTCCCTTCAGGGTGGACTCAAAAGAAGTTTTTTTGTAAGTGGACGAACCGTTTGCTTCGAAATCTTTCAACAAATTTTTCCGCTCACGTGGTATTAAATGTTATTCTAAGTTATTCTGAAGGCAGCGAATTATTTTCAATTTTCCCTTCGATGAGGGGGAGAGTTGTCTTTACAATAGAAAAAGGACGTTATTGGCTAACTCGGCCACCTTGTCATGTCCCAATAAGTTACCGTTTGTCGGGTGATTCAAAAAATGTAAAATGTCTACGGTTACTTCTGCAATCAAGGTTTGATTGCAAACCTTGATTGCATTTTTCAAACCTGTAAATTGTTTAGCTAATCTTTCTATCTGTGACAGATACGGTTTAGGGTCGTTACTAATTGGTTCACCAATGCAGTAATATACAACTTTATTGACATCTTCTTTTTATCAAGAATACGTTGAAAAAGGAATGTGCAAAGCATTGAGCTATACATTTCTGCTGTGAATTGAATTCTGTTGCACGTACTAACTCTGCATTCGTTAAGAAAAATATCGCATCTCATTTAACTATATACAGTTGTTAAAAGTGTTGCAACAGTTAATTTAAAAAAGTGTCCCATCTCCAGTGAACTTCCGTACTCCACACGATGCTGTTGGATTCTGGCGCGTGCATTGCTTCCAATACAATATAGGTGCAACATTACTGGCACAGAGCGTAGCTCGGTCAGCTTGCCGTGCCTACATTATATATAAACGGCCCCAGAATGACTAATGTCTAATTTGCATTTTGCGTGTGACTTTGTTACCGCGTCGTTACACCGGCTTTATTAATAATGCAACGTACGCGATGTGCCTCTATCGGTTTTTGCGTATATGCACAGTACGTATGTTGAACACTTGGCTGTAGAAAATCTCGTTCAACTAGCAGGTGGGGGGGGGGGGGGGGGCTGCACTTTTTTTTGTTGCGATTTTATACGTGGCGAGTGGTAGCACTCAAATATTCAACCGCAATTGGTCCTCCAATTGCATAATTGTGATGACGAATTCGTGATCTGAATCTGGGACACGGGCATACATAAAAAAACGAACAATTCCAATAATATACTGGCTAAATTACCTATAACTATAGCCAAAAGGGTCCCGGTTCAGCTAAATTCCGCTGTTGGTATACATGCAGTCACGTATAGTACATGGGGGAAAAATCGGAACAGCTTTTCCAGTTACATCGAACGCTCCGACACACATTTGTCGATATCCTTCCAATCGAATGTAAGCCCGGGTGCGTAAGCTCGCGTGCGGAAACCAACTTCATTACATTGACAATATATAGAGGCGAAAACTCTTCCACATGGTTAATGGCCGAAAAATATCAGCCTTGTGCAGGTAACGAGAGCGTGGGGTTCCTCTACCTAGATATAGGACATTCTGTGCCAAGTCAGTCATTATAATCATTGATTTTTTTAAATGGTGTATAATGGGAGCATCGCCTTCAATGTAAGGTAATAATTCATTCAGAACATATTTAGGGCACTGAAAATATTTTGCCAATTAAGTTGTTCGGTCGCACAAATGCACATAGCGATGATAGTTCTCAAGTAGGGATCTATATATTTTTTTTTTTGTTTGGAGAAAATCCTACCGTAACAAACACGAGCTATTTGACCAAAATATTAATAATAACTCAGAGATAAATTTCTATAATTACCTGCGTTCGGAACTCTTATTATTACACTTCTTATTGAATTACTAACTTTGTGTGTGTGTTTTTTAAAAATATATATGATTTATTTGCGACCGTACAGAATAAAAATTTATAATATTGTGAAAAATTGCTAAGTTGTAGCCGCCGATTTGTGATTTGACATTTTTTTTTACAAAGACAAAAGTTTTTTATTATAACCCTGATACTTTTTCAATCAGTGCGAAATAACCAACTATGTATTTTAACAAGACAAGAGCAAAATAAAAAGGGTCTGAATAAGTTTTTAAAGAATTAAATAAAAAGAGGGACTATACTGACAAAGAATACCTCGTATACACATGACTACTATTATTATTATTGTATAAATTGCTAAGGTAGGATCAATGGCCGAACCCTGGTCGCTGTTGGACGCTCACGAGTTCGCGTGTCTTTTCGAAATAACTCCCGAAAGAGAAATACGGTTAATTATCATTACGGATAGGATATTGATACAATTACGCTACAAAGTGCAATTAGGAATGATTGAAAGGAAGCTGATACAAAACCGATAATTAAGACTAAGTAGACGACAATGGTAAATTAATAACCGGCTCGTCGCATTTTTTATTGGAAGCTTTTCGGGAATAGCTTAACACAAGTACATATTTTTAATGCAGCTATATAAATATTAGATACAGGTTGTTCCTATCGTTCCGCATTTCATTATAAAAAGTAAAAAGTATCGCAAAATAGCCTTTAAATGGAGACGTAACATGTAAAATAGCTGCCATGTTTTTAAGATATAAATTCTTCAAGGCGCTCAAAATGAGCTTACTCATTATTTTTTTTAATTTCCTCTCCGCTGCCGATTCCTAGTGGATTTTTTTTATTGTTAAGATATTCCAGACAGATACTGCACACAGATCAGATTCGAAACTAGGAAGAGATGACGATAAAGCGAGAAGCGTTAAAAAAAACGCGTCGGTAAAGTTGAAAATTCGCGTTGTGAGTTGACAATTGAAAGCAGGTATTACATAACATACATATGTACATAGGGGGTTCAGACGGCGTCGACGTCGACGATGGAACAGGGTTTATATAGTTTATGCCCCATTACCTCGGAAGGTAGGATGTCCATTCATTCACAAATGAATGCATGTTATGTTTGCATCCTGGAATTCAGAAGTTTTCCATTTTCCATTCGCACTCGTATGACCGTGCAACTGTTCCACAGGCTACGAATAAATTGCAATGGTATTTAAAATACGAGGATTTCATGAAATTGAGAAAAAGCAGAAGCCGAACGTTGACTATTGACGGTAGAGATTTTGAGCTGTCCTACAAAGTTTCCCTGGACGATATGGTATAAATTTGAACATTCGTTGATTCTGTTATTTCACTATCAGTGGACTCTACCGAATTCCCGAATTACGTTTTTTTTTTTTTTTTTTTTCAAAACATGGTTTCGGAATTTCAGAATCACATATGCCACAGAGAAAGGTAAATTCAAAATGTTATCCAGATCAAAGGGTGATCCGAACCCACTCCGAATTCCTGACTCAATCTACTCCGAACTCCACCTTGGATATTCACGCTGAACTCCATCGCAGTCTGATTTTTTTGTACAGAAAGCAGAGCAGCATAAAACGAACCTAGCAAACTCATGCAGAGGTACATTATACCCATTTGGGACACAAGTAGGGCAAACAGAGATTATAAAATTCCTCTCGGGGACGATAATACACGAAAGGTCGATCGCGAACATTGGACCCCAACCTCAAGAGGCCGCCGATAGAAAAGTCAATAAATCGCTAAGAACGATAACCGTCGACGTCATCGTCGTCGGCATCGCAGTCAACGTCGATGCTGTGGCCAGGACATCAAACCGATTGCAATATGTCGCAACATACATTTCCAGGCGACGTCGACACGGTGATGGAAAATCCCATCGACTTGGAAGCAAAGCAGCTACTAGCATTCACCCATCACGAACATGTATTACGCATACATATATGTATATACATATGTATATATGTGTATATATAAAATCTTTTGGACGACGAATTCGGGAATTCTCCACTTCTCTTCTTCACTCGAAACACTCTGCTTTTTCGAGTCCCTAGTATATACCTTATAGGTACATACTCCACGGCACAGAGAGAAAGAGAAGACGAATGCTCAATATTCATGCAAAATGGAAAAGCGCCTGGAGAGGAGCTCATCGCTTTCGCGGTCGATTTTACCGCCAGTTTTTTGCTCCTCGTACGAGACATCATCAATGGGAGTAGCAAGCAGAAGTAGTAGACATCAGAAATGACTTTCCACCAACGAATATCTAGCTTCTCTGCTGCTTTAACATTTCCGACTATACCCCATGCATGTGTCTATATTTTATATCCGTCTAAGGTATTTTAATGCCTCGGGTGATGAAACTGTCACGTCTCGATTCAACTGTGCACAGATCGTTGCGCTCACTGCTCTACTAAGATATATATATATATAAACATGTTTTTTATCATCATGATCATTGATATTTTTACGTGCAGCATCCATCGTAACGGCAGCCGTATCACGCGCAACCGTAACGGCGAGTGAAGGGGTGAGTTAAAGATTTACGCGTTTTATCTTTCCGCATACAAGAGCCTATAGCTCGTAACGTTTACGTACAGCAGGTAATGCGGATATACGGGAGATAAAACCATGCCACAGCTGCAGATGTACTTTTGAGTCATGCGAACTGCATTTCAATACACCAGCCGAATGTCTGCGCTCTTTTCAGGTCATTCGCTAAATATGCATGAGTAATTATGTGTAAATATATCAATGATCGCGCAGTGGTAATGTTGACTCTATAGTTTGCAATGACACTGATCATTAACTGTTTATGAGGCATTTCATATCACAAGACCTGGGTCTGGCCCTCGACCTCTTGAATTTCATCCCCGATTTATTATGTTATCGTTCTACCTTTCAACAGCAATCATATTTTGTATTATATATATTTTTTCAACAATTTATATACTTGGGATTATTTATATCGAAAATATTGAAGGCCATTTTTTTTATCGGAAAAAATTCTCATTGTCACGTCTCGTTTTGCAGTTTTCGTGAACTGGCCAAGGTTGTAAGTCTCAGCCTCAACAATGTACTGTTGACAACACGTTGGCGACTACCGAGCTACGGTATTTTCATTCGGTGTAATTTTTGAATTAATGTTTTGTGACTCCGGATTTGAGAATAGGTTAATTGTGTATTTACACATTACCAGATTTTACACCTTTTATTTACACTATGATATTTAATTAAAATGAATATTTCAACAGTGGCTAATGCTCTGACTGTTGTGAAAATTGCTAAGTGCGAACAGCAATTGACTGCAACTACTGTTCGACATCTAGATGGTTAGTGATTGACAACATTCGAGGAACTGGCGTACAAGGATCTTTGCAGAGCCTTATATATTGGAAAAATTATGGGGATGGAAAATCTCAATGATTTGATTGGATTTAAAAAAAAGTGAGTGCGGAAAGTGTAGATGGGTTACAGGACCGAAATATCCCAAATTACTCAGGCTGCTGCCTGGTCTGCAGATGTGGCGATTGTTTTATTGTGCGCCGTATTTTCTGCGACAGACCCATGGGCCCGATTAGCGCAGTTGGCCGTGCTGAACAGTTAATTGTGGGGATTGGGGATTATTTATTATTCAAGTATTTTATGTGAGCAACATTTGGTCGCGGAATGTTTTATTTGATTTTTCCACTCCCTAGTCCGGATGACGCTCACGTACGCACAAGCAATAACGGAAAATATGTAAATTACCTTATGCTACAGTCAAGGCTTACAGTTGAATATTTTAATGTGACTTTAGTTTTAAATTGAAATAACGATTACGTTGCGTGCGATGCAACACTCATAAATCCTGTATCAGATCTCAATATTTTTATACTTAGACCGAAAGTAGGCCGCACTTCGCTTTTATTTGTTACCAATATATATATATATATATATATGTATATATATATCCAAAAATTACGAAAATCAAAAACATAAATGTTCAAACTGTTCGATTTGTCACGGAATGCCCTGTGTACTATATATACTATATATCTCATGACAAAAATGAGCTTACTATGACTTGTCACTGCTGCGTTCGTATACCCTTTTCGAATTCAGATTGAGAAGGAAAATTTGGTACTGTGAAAAATGATATCTACGCAAATGTATTGCAGTAAAAACAAAAATGGCAACTTTCATTGAATTTTGAAAGACCAATCGAAAAATAACGAAATTGGAAAATTGTCTATTCTTAATTCGAAAAATTCCGTGAAAAAACGTGAAAAGTTAATTACATTTGATTTGTTATTTGCACTATAAATATTCGAAATTGTGATAAGAATTTGGCAGATCGTGTTCAACAGGTAATTTCTCATAAGTTAGGCTTAGTCAACTTTTTTTTATTGCTCCGGACTGAATAATTTGAATGTTGGAAATTCATTTTTTTTACTGACAGTTACTTCTTCTTAGTTGATCAATTTTTCGTTTTCTTTTGAAGGGAGATGTCGAAATGAGGAGAATTGCTTCAAGATGATGATGATACCTCATTTGTTACGTCCGGGAGGTCTTTTTGGATACTGGTGCATAATAATGAATATAACGATTTTTATTACACCTGTGATTTTTTGACTAATAGAATATTATATGTCACTTCCAGCAAAAGTTTCATTCCGTCAGATTGTCACACTCGGGGATTGCGACAATCGGTATTGTCGTGAGTGGTCTCGTTAGTCTCTGTACTGAGTACCCAAGGGTTAACTGAAAAAGTAAAATGACTGTGGTAGAAAAATGCCGGAAATAACGAGCTATTTCACGTCTTGGAAAGTAAAACGAATGTGTGTTGTGACAAATACATGAACGAATACCAGTCCCTTTCTGAATATCCCGCTAGGCTCAAGCACATGAAGTACCACCTACGTACTTAGCCACCCCTTGACCCTCGGTAGAGCTTCGGGCACTGTTTACTACCTCGACACCCTCGTATAAAGTCCACAGTTGCCGGTTTGTTCGCAGCTTGAAAAAAAGTCAAAGAGAATCCGTTGATTTGCCTACGGTTAGCTAATTTACGTTGTACCAATTAAAGGCATAAAAAGGGCTAAGACGATTAAACCTGCGAAATGTATAAATTACTCCCGATATCAATCTCACTGTCACGCCATAAGCTGATGGGAGCAATTGTGTGCGAACACTACATATGTGATTGCAAATGGAATTCGTTTGCTATTATACCCACGTGGAAATAAAATAGTCCAGGAAAGAGTCGAGGATGGTGTCCCGGATGGAATTAGAGATGAAGCCTGGACAATCCAGGCAGGAGTGCAGAGTGGATTCTACCATAGACCTTGGCGTTTGATCCGATCCCGAGGTCCATTCTGGAGTCTGTCACTCCATCTGGGACTCCATGCTGAATCGCGTCCTGGACGACCCAAGAGTCGCGGCAGCCCGATCGTGGTGTCCAATTTGGACTCTTGTCTAGCCTGCCATGGATTATAGGTGAATGCTTGGCTAAATACCGACATGTCAATCGGTAATTTGGGAACTGCAGGCCAATGTTCGACCAAGTATAAAGTCGCCGATTGTTGGTTTATCGATTTGAGGATAATTCTCTTCCAAGTACTGTCTGTTTTGGTTGTTTTGCCAACTGAGGCCAATGGTTGCCGAAATTGGTGGTCTTGCCGATTCAAGGCCAATGCTTGGCCGGGGATTACCGGACGAGTGCAATGGGCCCGTAGTCGTTGTCCAGCTTGATCCAATTTGATGTATTTTCATACAGCCGAAACGTAGAAGCCTGAATTATGCTTGCGCAGAAATTAAAAATAAAATGGTTTATCATTACTTCATATACTCGATCATTTCCCATCCGCGATAGTCAGTCGTTTCTCCTAATTCAATATCGAACTTATCATCCAAAACTCGGCCCGATTATCGACCAATCGTATACGTTAATCTCGGCATCGAGCTTGGGCCGATAGAGGGCTATGTTCGATAACCCGTCATAGCCGGTTAGCTATTTTACGCCAGACCAACCAAAGGCATAAAAAGGATTGAATAGATGGAAACCGCAAAGCGTATAAACTGCCTTCAGATACAAATCTGGTCATCATTCCATTAGCCAGTAAGAGCGATTGTGTGCGAACACCATGTACGATCCGATTAGGTTCCTATCGTAATCGATTAATATACTTGGTTTTACGCAAAAAAAGGGTTGTGTCGAAATCGATTGCAGCAAACAAATATTGATTGCGGTACGCAGTGAGTTACCGAAATAGGCGTTGTTCCCACTCACCGCTGATTCACCACCCTATGGCGATTGGTTTGTGAAATCTATAGCATAGAAAGAATAGCCCAACTCTACATCAACGTATCAGCATCTGTTCGAGCTGGGAGAATAAAATAAATATTTGCAATTCCCCTCCATGGTTATTCCCGTTGTTTATATTCAATTTATTTCCATCACTCGTTACGTTTTTCGAGAATTTGTACTTGGGTATGTGACTCACCTAGATTTACAACTGGATGGTCCAAAATACTTCTCGGAAACTCTGTAAAAATAAAAAAAAAGTTTTATTTGTAATTGAAATAAAATACTACATAAAAATAGGTACATAAACTTTATTTTCTTTCTTTTCAGTACAAGCCTTCGCACTTTCAAAGAATTCCAATGATTTTGTTTGTTTCCAATTTATTTGTTTCAGGTAGGAATTTGGTATTCTGATCCCAAACAAATATTCGATGCCATATTCGGTAGTCGCAAAGGTTTTATCAAGTTTAAACAACTATTTTCACTATAAAAAAAGCTTTGTATAGGTTTAAAATGTCCAAAGAAGATTTCGGTATTTTTTGTGTGTAATACAAAATGACAGAAAAACTTTGTAGAATTTATATTGCAAACTTGATAGAATATAGTATTGAGGTGAAGGAACACTGTCTGTTCAGTAAAAATATAAGTATAAATATAATATAAAGTCAGTAAATACATTATTTATTTATTAATTTTAAGTAAGTGAAATTAATGAATCCCCTTTATCTTTGTACATTTTGTCTAAAATTGACAGAAATGTTAAAACATTTATGACCGTCTATTTACAGTATATTTCAATGGTTCTATCATGCATAAAAATGAGTTTGCTAGTAGTTAATTGTCAATTAAAATGCCAGCCAACAGACTTTTTTTCCATGGGGAATGTAATCAATTATTCCACGGTTTCCGTGCTTTGAAATTGTAAGGCAGAACCTGAGAATTATCATCGATAGCTAACTCCTCAAAGTTCTTAGCCAAGTCTCGTCAAAGAGTTCTCGCATTGTCGGTTTAATCGCATTGGGGTCAGGTCGTATCTTCGTTCGCAGTCTCAACTCTGCAGTCGTCGTCGTCGTTGACTTTCGAGCAGTCGTCGTAATCGTCGTCGCCCCCATCGTGAATCAACCGATGCCACTGTACTTACAAAGTGGATGAGAATTCCATTGAGGGAGAACTTTGAGAGTTTCGATAAAATGCACAGTAAGCGGTGAGCAGCCGTCGATAAATACTTAGCTTTTCTCGTTAATTAATTTTTTATCATTCTAAGTCTCAAGTTTTCTCCATGTATATTTCGCCTCGTTAAATTGATGGATCATTACAGAGTTTCCGAATGTTTCAAGAGTGGAGTAGTAAAGACCAGGGACGATGATAAATCGATATAGAATTATGCGAAAAATAATTATTTACTCAGAGAGTATTGAATGGGTAAAAAAAATCATTACCCGGGGCTTCAACTCACAAATCCTATGAAAAACAAGAGCAAAATTTAATGAGGAGCAATGTGCAAGGTTCTACTTTGCATCCTTGTTTTAAATAAATGAATAAATCACCGGCACATCTCATTTTTATTAGGCACAATCTTTTGTTTTACTTTAATAACGTTTGCAGAGGATTTTTTCAAATATTCAAAATGGTGTAAAATTTGAACGATTTTACCGATCATCACCAAATTTGGTCCACAGCAAGGCTGTATGTTATTTTTCGTGTGTAGAACATTTCAGGTAATTTGCTGAGATTCGACGTGATTTATAGCAAAAATAGTATTTTTTACAAAAATTCAAAATTCTATAAAATCCGAACCGCTTTACACATTTTGTCGAAATTCAATACCAAACAGCATTTAACGTCTCTCTAGTTATAAAGAACTATTTAGCCATATCGGCGAACTTTTACGAAAGTTAGCGAATATACATTTTTTTTAAAAATTCAAAATTTCGTAAAATCAGTATACATGGATAAATTTTCTTTAAAATCACAGCAATTAAAGAGGAGTTACTACTCTACTTGCACGCCAAATTTGAGCTCGATCGATCGTGCCATTCGCGAGTTATGAACGATTGAATTTTCGGTCAGGGAACACACACACACACATACAGACACATTTTCTAAACCATTGTTCTCGACGTTTTAGGTGATTCTAAGCATATTGACATGAAAATCTCGAAAAAAAAAAATTTCATGAAAACAAAGCTTCCTCTATGAGGAAGCAATTAACAATAATAGTTGCGAATGTTGGGTTATTCCCGTTAACTAACTTTTTTTAAAATGAACTTTCTTCAGGAATTTCCTACCCCATAAAGGAAATGGGTCAATAATGGAATGTCCGAATGTTGTATGAATGAGGAAGTGAAGACCTCTCTGTCGGTGATAAATCGATATAGCAATAAGCGGTCAATATATTTCATCTGAAGCATTAAGCTTCTACTCCATTTGTGAGTAGAATTTTTCGCCGTGCTTCAGAAACCAGATATCCCGCTTTCTGCCCATTACCTTTCGGTGTCACGAATTGTCTGACCCTCAAAATTGCGAAAGACTTTCTAAGTATCCCCATGACGTCAATAGCCAGATGGTTAGACACGAACTCACCTTGAGAAAATGACCATACGCTTTTCAATTCCAGAGAACGAGTGGAAAAAAAATCATCTTCTAAAATATAATAGAAAGTGCATTTTTTTGTTGTAAATTCTGAAATTTATCAGTTGAACTTTAATTAAAGGATTATTTCCATGAAATTGTTCGGTTAACAATCTTGAAGTGGATTATGTGCTCTATGGAATGCACTTACGAATAAACTAAAAATTCCTAAATTTTTTAACAAATTTTTACTAACTATATATAAAGCGACATTTTTCTATAAATTCTTTTAAAATCATGTATTTTAGAAAAAAAAATTAAGGACTTTATTTTCGAACAAATAAAATATTATGTCACCTAGAAAGTAGTTTAGATCTTTTTTTTTTTTGCGTATAAGCTCTAATTCAATAAATCGCTGTGCTTTCACATGTTAGACATTGAATTTTTAAACATATCTTTACTAAATATATGTGAGGCGACATTTTTGTATGGATTCTTTTGAAATCATATACTTTGTATATATACTTTGTTGTATATATACTTTGTATATGTACTTGTATATGTACTTTGTTGAAAGTATATACTTTGAAAAAAAAAATCAGGATTTCATTTTCGAAGCAATAAAAGATTATGTCGTCTAGAAATTAGTTTAGATATTTCTTTTTTTTGCGTATAAACTCTAGTTCAATAACTCGCTGGGTTTTCACATGTTAGGCTAGAATTACGTATTGCCTTACCGAGACGCAATATTATTGACGTCAAGTTAACCAGGGCGGTCATTTATTCAAGCGTGGGGGTGTGCTGACTCGTTAAAAAGAATGAAGTCAATGCGTATGAGTATGGTGGAATGTATGAATGTGAGAATTATTGGATTATGAAAGAATGTGTTCAGAGAGAACTGAGCGTATCCTATATCGTATTGTGCATTCCTCCGTACGAACAGTTGTGACGCGATCGAACGTTTTCCCAGAATTCCCAGGGATGTATGAGAAACGCCAGTGAATCCGAACGAACGATCCGAACGAATAGGCATAGCGCGACGTGGTTTCGATCAGCACTCGCGTTGGATTCTGTTCTTTTCCTCTCGAACTAGTCACGAATATTTTATTAATCGTATCAGGAAAGATTTGTTTATTTCATATCACTGCTCATTCGGGCAAATATTGAAATAGCTTGTACCAGGAGAACGACTGAAAAATTGAAGTTGGTACGATGCCAAAAGTTTGGTAGCTATTGGCGAAATCTTTGAAATAATTTGTGGCAAATCGTGTATACATAGTAAAGGTCACGATAGAATTTCGAAAATTCGTTTTCCCTCACAATTTATTTTGCTGCAGTTATTAAATTATCCTGAAATGAAAAAGGTTTTCACCAATTTCGCAAATTCATTTTATCATATTACGCATCTAATATGATAAAATAGAACTAGGATTCACCCCTTCATAATCGGGGAATAAAAAAGAGCCGGACGAAATTGCGTTGAATACAAATTAATTCGAAGCATTGAAATAATTCGAATCGTTGCAATAATTAGAATTATTCGAAACATTCGAATAATTCGAAACGTTGTAATTAATTAAACAATTCGAAGCGTTGGAATTAATTAAACAGTTCGAAGCGTTGGAATTAATTAAATAATTCGAAACGTTGGAATTAATTGAATAATTCGAAACGTTGGAATTAATTGAATAATTTGAAACGCTGGAATAATTTAAATAATTTGATCACTAATATATCAGCAAAATGCTGGAGGACTAGGAAAATAAAAAGATGAGAAATTGCGAAGTTAAATTGTTATGTAACAATCGACCAACCGGACGATGATGCATCCTTGAAAGAAAATTGCAGGTAAGTTTTCCCCTAAGTATAGTTCGTAGCTCGATTATTTAATGAGCAGCGTACAACACGCTCGCTCGGTACCCTTGTCACGCTCCTCGGACCTTGCAGTTAAATGCATTCAAAATATATACTGTCAGCTCCACTATTATATGTCAAAAGCTCTATACCTAGTTTATTATTGAAAGAGAATAAACTTGTCGACTGAAAATTTCGGACGAAGAAAGATTTAAGATCTATCGTTAGGGTAATAAAGCGGCTTACCTGAATGGCGTCGTTGCACTCACCCTTAAAGCGCGTGAAAGGGACGAAAGAGAGAGATCCAAGCCGAAATTACCAAAGTTTATCGGCTAAGCTTTCTCCCCTAACGTTCGCTCTTCGAATTCGGATTTTATCGCATGTCTGCGGAACAAGGGCTTCTGCTCCACCCCTGTTTCCGAGATGTACTCTCGCGGTTCGGGAAACAGCACTGCAATGCCCCGGGCATGGTGAACGGGTAATAATTATTTATGGCTAAACTCGCAGAAAGCGATCCCCCTCTTCCTCCGTCACTGAAGGAACGAGTACTCTCTTACGAAACTCCGTACCGAATTATATACGAGCGACGTGCACCGCACATAATTCTGTTGAGCGAGTTGTGCGCCCCGTTCGCGACGTACACAATTACAGGTTTACCGTTGTGACGTATAAGCACATTATCAGAATTCACCAAAAAATCTCCGCGTTTATATATAAGATCTGAAAGTTGTTGCTGCTGACTTCCTCGTTGAGATCGACATGGTAGTCCAAGCTCTTGTAAATCGCTCAGAGCGCAACCGACAATCATTTTTTTTTCTTCTTAACCCACTTCTCAATCATTATAATTTAACCTTGAATTTTTATCGGAAAATTGTTCAGTACGTGAGGTACTTGAACGGAAATAATCATGGAATCGGATGCAGAGTATTATAAGCACTACATTTTTATGTAGATGTCAACAACTATGTGCTATTTCATTAATAGCGATTAAAAACTAGTGATTGTGTAAAATAAAACATGTTGTTATGAATATCACGTGAATATTGCAAATTCTGAATAATTGAGGCTGCCTAAAATATGTGTCATTCGATCCGAATTATTTGGTACAAAAGACCAAATAATTATTCGATACCCAATAAGTCAGATTATTACGATATTTACTTACAGACTACCCCGTTCGATTACGAGTAGGATGTAAAGTCACAGCGGTTAAAAGTATCGTTGTAACTCTCCGAAGAGTTAAACAGTTGCGTCGTTATTACTCCTTCAGTTTCTCAGTCTGGTCACGACAGTGTAATTTCGAAAAATAATTAATCCCTAGCAAACAATCACCGTTGCAAGGTATTCAGGCGGGTTAATTCATACATCGCTTGGTGCAGAGGCGACGGTGTCGGTGTAACGAAATTCGTCGCCCTCCGTATTCGCGCTTGACTACCCTGAACATCTTGTTATCCTCTATCATTGTCTAGAGCTGGACTTTTCAAATTAAGTGTCCTGTAGTAACAGCATCAGGCAGCGCTTTATGAAGAGGATAGAATAGATAGCGGAGAAGAAAAAAAAAAAAAAAAACACGTCGCCGGGCAAGTGAGAGAGCGGAGGATAAAACAGATGACACGGGGTTATCCGTGAAATTACGTTTTAACTCGATATAGGGTAAGGGAGGACGAGACGGCGCTGCAGGGCGTGCTGTGATTTCTTCTCATGCTTTACGCCCCTATAAAGGATGTATAACCTCATGAGGTTATTATTTCCTGGCGAATTCTCGCACCACTCCATTTCAGCAAGCTTTTATCTCATATTTTCTGAAAAGAATAAAGACAAAAATTGCGTTGGATTATTGTGCTCAAAGTAAGCGCTTAACCTTAGAAAGATTGCCAGGAAAATCACTGTCACTTTTGGTTTTAATTTTTGTTTTGTTTTTTTTTTCCTTACTAATTTTATACAACCTACCAAGATAAAGGCAGAATTCGAATGAACATTGCCAAGATGGACTAAAAATAAGTGCGGGAGATAAAAAAAATTTTGAAATTATAGTGACTAAACTGAAGGAATTATTTATATTTTTTATCATTTTTAATTAATTAATTAATTAATTTATTTATTAAGAGCATTTAATTATTCGAAGATAGCACTAGTGGCAATCAAGTTTAGAAACTATTCGTTCACTTGTAGACACGTATCCACTGGATGGATGGCAAAAATACTCTATCCAGTGGTTCAGGTCCGCGTGTAGTCAGACATGACAGAAGCTTCGAATACTGCACTACTGGCAGGCAACACGAGAAATCCATATGACGTTCGAGTGCACGTCTAAAAGTTTCATGAGGCCTCCGAAATAAGTGCAGCGAATGCATCTAAAGGTCCGTAGACTGTACTTTACTCCCAGCGGGTATTCCAAGCACCAAACTTAAACTGAATGGAAGTATCTACTTGCCAGTCGAGTGCATCAGCTTAAATTGGCTCCACTTCGAGACAGAAGCATGTGATACTACTCGATTCTTTATTCTAAGATTCTTGGACCTAAGTCAAGCATCCATTTTCTTTTGAACAAGAAATTTCCGATTGTCCCATCGAACAAGTAACAATAACATCACTTTGCTCGTTTATTCTACACAGAATTCTTTATTATATAGTCTTTAAATAATGCATCAACATTTTCTCTCATACATTTTTAAGACTCTTCGAAGAAAGCCATAAACAATACCATTGATTTGAAAAATCCATAAGCTATTTTTTATCCTAGCATCTTTGAAATACTTTTTATGAAAAATCAAATTGTTTATCTTCAATGCTTTTTTTTCACAAAAATGTCACTCTACAGTTGTTAATATAAAATGAATAATTCGATAAAAAAATTAATAGAAAAAGTTAAAAATAACCTTTTTAGTTCATGTGGAAATAAAAGTTGAGTCGTCCGATTTTGAGCAAGAAACAAGGGATGAAAGGTTGGGTATCCCTTTTAGTCTATATTGTTAGCATCTCCATATCTTGCTTGTAAAATTAGTACAAGCTCGGCTGCGACGCAAGTCGAGAGCACGAGAACACATGGGGTGTGTGGGTAGCGTATAACTCTGTATAAATTTCCGATTGTCCTACGAAACAACTCCATTATTTAGCCACTCACTCTGTTCGTTAATTTCACAAAAAATTTGACAGTATGTATTATGCAAATAATGCATAAATATTTTTTCTCATAATTATTTCATGACTCATCGATTAAACCCATGAAGAATACCATTGATTTAAAAAAATTAATAGTGTATTATATATAAGTTTTTCGTAGCATCGTTTAAATAATTACTACGAAAAATGTAATTTTATCTGTAATGTTTGATTTTCATACAAATATATCGCACTACAGTGATTGCTATCAAATTAACAATCCCATAAAAAATAAATAGAAAAAGTTTAAAATAACATTTCGCAGTCCATATTGAAATTAGAGTTGGTCCTTTCTTTTTGATCAAGAAACAAGGGATGAAAGATTGAACCACAAATTTAGAGGAATATTTTTGAATCCAAACGTGGGTATTCCTTCTAGTCTATATTGTTAGCATCTTCATATCCTGCTTGTAAAATTAGTACAAGCTCGGCTGCGACGCAAGTCGAGGGCACGAGAGCGCACAAGGGGGTGCGGGGAAGCGTGTATACGTCCGTTGCCTCGTAATTAATCCTGAGACGAAGACGTGAATTGGGGTCGGTAGCTGGCCGAACTTCTCCCAGGGGTTGGTAACGGTGGATACCCACGTCTGGCCCGACCTTCTCTCCACTACTCGACGTTTCATAATTACGTCCGACCATTACCGAACACCCGCGAGGCCCAAAGCCCAACAGCAACCTGCAACTCCACCACAGAGCGTAATACGTAATTGAAACTGCGTCCACTCTTAACTCAAACACTTTGCAGCTAGACCAACAGTAGCTGTTCGAAGCGGTTTTGTGAGAAACTTTTCATCAAAAACCATCTAAACAGCTTGGATCTACAAAAGAAAAAGTTCATTTATAAAATTGTCATCGCACATCAAAATCCACACGCGGCTAGCCGTGACGAAATTTCCGAATAAATAGTTAATAAATTAGGGAAAAGGGGGAATTATGCTGCATTCCGAAATATATGATGATTCAGGCCGAATAGAATAAGAATAACTCAATTTGACTAATTCTCTCCATTCGACCTATTATCATAATAATACGAAAAATTCAATCCATATGATTAATTCGAAATATGTCGAGTTATGAAGAATACAACGATTTCCGCTGCTCGAGCATAAAAGAATTCGCTAAAAAAAATTACCTACTCGGTTGATTTGTTTTTGTGGAGGTCTGACTATTTGGAGGGCTACGGTATACGGGTTTCAGGCGTAAAAGCTGCAATCAAGCAAATATGAAGAGTGAATTCAACTTGATTTTATACGAATACTGCCAAGGATCCAATTTTTAAATGCATTTTGTCAATTCAATGTTTCTTAAGACATTTTTTTTTCTCGCAGCTCAACTTAATAAAGAAATACGCAAGCAGATCGGGGGAAACGCTCGACGAATCCGAGGCAAATGTTGAAGCAAACATACCCCAAGGCAACACGTGTATGTTTTCTTCGGTGCTGGTACCAGCCCAAACTGATTCCCCGTTCTCTCGCTAGCATCTTGTACACAAGGGAACTCCGGGAAAACTAAGTAAAATACTGGGAGGAATGTACTACAACGGTATGTATCTTCTACGGCTGGCATCGTAAGGCTTCCCTCAGGGGGTAGACGCTCGTCATATTTAATTCACGAGTTTACTACGGCGTCGTTGCTGCCTTACATTGCTCTCGCTATCTTCCTCCATATTCGCGTCCACATGTATACGTATCACCCAGTCGCTTGTTTCTGAATCTAGGTAGGTATAACGGCAATATGCAAAGCCAATGTATTGTTTATAAAGCGCTGGGGGGGTTAAACAGCTTCAACGTCGAACAATGTCCAAAAGTCACGTAAAAAGGTGCAACAATAGCAGAGATAACAACTTTAGCTACACTAAACATATACGAGGTTTTTATTGTTGCTGCATATTGACGAAACATTCAGTACATAAATACCTTTCATATGAATTTTCGATAATTTATGTATTAAGTTATGTAGATAAATTCGTTAATACAACTTGACGTACATTCCACAATTATAAAAATTCATAACATCAAAGAATATAAAAATTGAAGATAATAAAAGTCGATATAAAATAAAATATTAATCAAAGAGGAACGATAAGAGATAATTAAGCAAATGCACTTAATGTTTAGCGAATATTTTATACGTCCAATGCATGTCCAGTGAATAAACGAAATCTGCAAGGGTTTAGAAAAAGTGCTAAATATATCAATGCTGTTTTTTGAAGTTGCAGATATGATCAGCTCGTGATTTGACTGGCAGCTAAACAAAAAGCGAGGTTCCCAAATATTTCTTTCAAGATTTCGTTAAAATTGCTCACTTTCAACCTCTGAATCCTAAGCATGGGCAATCCAGTTTCATTACTCTCTAGGGAAGGAAAAGGTTCATTTTTGCCTGGCGGGAATAGTGAAAATCGCATTACACTCTTTATCGGTTAGAATTGAACTATCCTTGCAACCTTGTTGAATACACGGAATATGGTATTTTTCAGCAAAATCGGGTAAAAATATCGCGTACTATTTTCCACGCATTTTCACCTCGGGTGAATTTGTTCTTTGTTTTGCTCGGGTAGCAAACTTAACCCTCACCAAAAATCACGCACATCCCTCTCTTATATGTATTATAACATAATATACTATTTTTTATGTTTTGAAAATAGAGTATTTTTCAATTTTATCTCACATTTCTCATTCAGGTTAATTTTACAAAAAGTACATTTTTATGGACCACATGCATATTCAACTTTGTATGCAGATGCTGCGAGCTGCACCATGGACGCACTCGCAGAGGAATAAACAAGTAGGTATGACGATGTCGTTGACAACGTAAGTAAATGTAAATAACGTAACGAACGTAGAGCATCAAACAACGAACTACCTTTCGTTAAAACCTACTTTTAGATTCAACCTAAAAACTCACTGATTATGTCTTTGTGTCTCGATGCATTTTTCTGAGAGATGCAAGTCAAAATCGTAGCAGCCTTGCATAAATTGTGACGTGTTGCAGATGTTGCATAAAGCGCATATGACGCTGCAATTACAAGCCGACATCACGAGTGAATGATTGAAATTTCATTTGAAATATTGCAAGTTCGACGTGTGTCATTGATCATTGCGTTTTCACTTTTTTATTTTACATTCCTATACTGTATTGACGTCCCATTGAAAGTTCTTTTTAAAAGCGAGAAAGGTAGTCTGTAAAACTTACCGAAGACATTCTACAAATGTTGTCACTTTTAAAATACTTTAACAGTTACTAAGAAAGCAACGTACTCACTTTCGTAACATATTTTAAAGTACAATGTTAAAATTTTATTAGAGGTAATATTAATAATAGTAAAATTCCGGACAATGAAATTGATGAGTATCGGAGATGGAAGTAGAAGTGGAGATTAGCACAAAGGGAGCAGAATTTACGAGTCGAAACGTTTGTCATCTGGTTTAACACGTACCGAGGTTTCGGGGAACGTGATAGGAATATATCAGCCGCTAATTGGACGACTATCAAACGATTCCACGATCATAGTACATATACATCCATATATATATATATATATATATATATGCAACATGAATACTTGTTCGCATCTGCGTCCGTGCCATACACATACGTAATATGCATATTTATGATGGGAATACTCCTCGTGCATCTAGAAAGTGTGTTCAATAGCGTGTATATAGGGATTGGACTGCATGTTACGGAGGTGCCAGTATATTCAATCAGTAATCAGGGCACAGAGCAATTCAAATGATGGCGAGCGCCAGATGGAGC
Source organism: Clistopyga incitator (assembly GCA_947507545.1). Lineage (NCBI taxonomy): Eukaryota > Metazoa > Arthropoda > Insecta > Hymenoptera > Ichneumonidae > Clistopyga > Clistopyga incitator. The sequence continues at coordinate 9,597,898 of OX382171.1, read as the reverse complement.
GTGAGCTTCAAGACATCCAGTCCTGCTCCATGCCAACCTGTCGGTATTGAGTATTAGTTGAGATCCATGAGGTTACTAGGCGAAGCCTACAAGGATAGAGTGGAGAGCAGTCGCAATACTGGCGGCTAATAACCTCGTCAAAGCGAGGCTAGAGCTTCGATATTAATTGACAGTTAATCTGACGAACGGGCCGAGGAGCCGTTCCAACCGAAACTGGTGGGATCAAAGAACAATTGGCCTGGGCCACGTCAGTGAGGCTGTATCGCATACATATACCATGCACGGTTAACCACATCGCCTTGTACTAAACCGAAGCTATTCATGTGGATGGTATTATATAATGGAAATTTAACCGAGGAACTTGTTTTTGACCTGTCACAAAGATATCATACCTTTATACTGCTATAAGGCCTTGTGTAATGCTTTTTCCCTTTCTCTATTTATAGAAAAAAAATCAAATGTGCAGTAAAATATTGCAATGGCAATGTGACGGAGACAGAGCTACATACAGAACAATAAGGCGATCGGTTTACCAGCCGAGTCGCCGTGGGTGCGAGTAAAAAACGCCTTTGGTGGTCATGATGAAGCGAACAAGAACGACAAAAACGTGTACAATATCATGTTTAAGATCGATTTATATGATATCTGGAGCTTGGGACTCTAATTTCGACGTTTAGAATCCAAAATACAACAAAGTAGACCTTGACCAACAGTTTCGTCTCAAGACATTGCCGAATTGGACTGTAGATCAATCGACGTCGATAAATTTTCTCGCTTCTCCCAATCATGAGCAGCCTAAGAACATGGGCACAATGAAGTTGAAGCTCACAATAGCAGTATCAATGACGGCAGCAAGGCTATTGATGTTGCGGAAGGCTCGATGTTGACACAAAGCCCGAATGATGTAATCCTTTCGTCCTATTTGCCAGGCAGACTCCGCGCAAGCAACAATGAAGAATGACGTCTGAAGGCCATAGCTGCTGCAGTAGCTCCTTATGTACAGTGGCTTTTGTTAAGGTCTCTCCGCTGGAACCACAAAATTTAAGGCCATCGCGGTGTTGTCGTTGACAAGGCTGCACGAAAGCCTCTGTCATGGCACAGGGATGGAGTTTTAGCACCAAGACCAGACGTGAATATTGCCACATACGCAGCGCTTGGGACTTTACTATCTAAGCATCAGTAAAACCGGTGGTTCGACGTGTAATTAGTAGCTGATGCACGAACGCGTCCTGTAGACGTACTAGAGTGCTAATATAGGGCTGAAGGTGTAAGCGGGGGCAAGCTTTATGTGCAAGGTGGTTGGTTCGAGGTTTCGAGCTAGATGACTAAGTACCTCACTTGTTAATGTGCTCAACCCTCTCTTCTCTCAGCCCAACGTCTCAACAATGCCGTGGAGTCGTAAGGATACGTATTTGCTGCAATCTACTTAACAAAGTTTTCCATCTAACCGACGCTGCGATGTCGTCTCTCCATATATCAATTATATATTAAGTTTTGCAAGTGTACAGACGAGGACATTTGCTGTTGTATACACGGTAAAAAATCCACCTTTTCGTTGTTCAAAGTACACCGGCCCTGTGGTGCGCTGTACTCTGGCTGAAATCAACACCAAATGGTGTCATTCACTACGTCGACCTTGATGGTGTTATTGTTCGTAAAAACTAACCCCGCTTCGTGACAAATCCAAGTGTGTACCTACAAAGCCTTACATTTATCGACCATAAAATGTTTCGATTATGGTTTTAACGTCGTCGCTTACACCAAATGGTGTGGACCTATTGGGACTACACAGTGGTGTTGAAATGGTGTTATTTTTAACGCCACATTTGTTACAGTGTCAAGCACACCTGAGCATGATGGTCGGTCTGTCCCTGTTGCGAAAGTCCCAAAAATCACGGTTCCATTGAGGCTCTGAAGACGTGCACGCTATTGAGATTTCATTGACCTGCGAATGATAAGAATCAAGTTTCCGCTGTATCTAAAAAATCTTGGAATTTCGTACACAATTACAACTTAAATTATCTTTCTCAACAGTTGATTAAAGGACAATAGTTCTTCTTCCATTTGATGGAATTCGCAAACATTTCTCAGCCATCGCTTGGATAAAATCGGACAACGTTGAAAACTGCATTTTCCAACTGTACAGTAAATTAGGTTAGATAAGTTACTTCAGCTTTCCGAACCCGTCGAAACTTACGTCCGTTCGTTTTGATTACTTTTTTTATCAAAAAAGTAAGTTTTCTATCACGAAATGCTCTTCACTAGAGGTTCACGTCCGGCAAAAGTCTCCAATCGATATAATCCAGCGGCGGTAGAAGCGCAACTGGGGAGGTATGTCACGAAGCTACCAAGGGTATCTATTCAGCTAGTTCAGTAGAAGAGGAGAGCTTCGGAAGTAGCGCTCACGCAATGTCGTCGACGTACATGCCATCCACGTTACGGCAATTTAACTCCAAACAGCAAATAGGGAAAGGCAGCGACGGCACGTTCCGACATTCGCTTCATCTTCACGAGGTGACTCCTACTATTCGACTACCATATTCCACCGTGCTCTTCACATACACACCGTATAGTACGATTCTCCAGGTTGTTCCTTGAGCAGTTGCTATACAGGGCAAGAGTTTCCGATATTCTCCTTCAAGATACACAAGAACAACGTCTGCGATTCGTTGATTTTACAATGTTGCTCATGCAGTTGCGATCGAAGTAAGGTACTTTCAACGACCTTTCAATCCCCGCAGAAAGTCCGTTTTTATTACTGGACAACGCGCTCTCATTGTCCGGTCACGAGTTGTCAATGACAGTGAATGCGATTAGGAAAGCCTCGCCGTGCTTTTTTTATTACTATAACTGGAAACCATTAGCGAAAGTAAACCTCATTTAATTCAGCTTGCGTCCGCTCATTCACACGTAACGTCCGTTGCTTTTTACGGAAACCACGTTTCTGGACATCATCAAGAAGTGGAACATTGCGGCCACTTCCGTAACAATTTCTATGCCGGTCTTCCTGTGTCGAGCGTTTGATGGTTAAAGCATTTTTTGGATAAAGAATTTTTCATCGCCAGTTGAAGAATAGGCTACAACTTTTACATATAGTGTGCATATCAAATAAGATTTACGTCAGAAATTGATAGAGCTCATTATTGGAAAACAGATGAAAGGTAAGCCATGGTTCATTAAACTGTGACAATTTATGAATTGCTCTTTTTGGAATCGAATATACAACATCCATCTGTCGCAATTTACATTATCTAATTAATGTGGCTTTACACTGTTAAGAATTCACGGTGTGAACCTCTTAGGGAGGTTTTCTGTATGGCATTTTCCACTGAGGCGTTAATGTTGACATTTTGCAGTGTGAAATTGACATGAACAGTTCCGTCGAATTTATTATTGTGTCAACTTCACCTATCGACACCGCCATTAGAATTTCTTCTTTATTGTATAATCTATAGTGTCACCTTAAGACGTGTTCAGGTTCGCCTGGTTTTGAGCACTTGTACGTCATAGAAAATCAGTTGCCCGCTAGTATCTAGAGGATTATCTGATGACTATGTGATTGTACGTATGCGGACTCGGTGGATTATCCATAAATAGATTGAAGCCGGAATCTGATCTCGTGTGTGTCGATATTCCTCTAGAAGTATCCGTTTAAGAATTATCCATTATCAAAGTCACTATGAAAAAAGTTAGATCTTGAAATTAAGTGTATTGAATAATGAAAATAACGCACAGTGGATCTCTCGTGACACGTGCATTGCATAGAAGTATACTACAATTCTTATGAGATCCAATTCTAACGTAATTGTTGTCAAATAATCAATCTAACCACGATTTCAAAATAAAGTGTACAGATATTAAATGAAGTAAAAAAAAAATGCACAACAATGAGAGTGTTACAAAATTGTCACCAACACGGTGTTAATGATAGATTTATCTTATTGTCAATGTCATTCGACACTTTTGGCTTATTATCACTACAATTAATTCGGATTTCTGTGGACACTATTTTGGTGTCGTTTTAACACTGTATTTTCAACAACACGGACCAATCCTGAAATACAAATAGTTATTTACAACTGTGAATAATGCATCAGGCTTTGCTCTATGATCATTCTCAATCGTAATGGAGAGTGGAGCCGCAATGTCATGAAATACGTACTGCAAGCACTGACTTAAGCACTTACTACGAGACTTGTTTAAGCCGCGAAGAACTCTTTGAGCAATTAAATTACATGCGGCCTTTTAGCTAGTTGGATTTAAGTGCAGCCTTGATAGAATTGAGTCCACTAAAGAGAATGAATATTGTGATTGACTCTTCGATGTCGAGATCGTTGGTTGACAACAACTTGGGGGACGTGGTCAAATGCTGTCGATAATGCCGAGGCAGAAACTTCTCAGCTTCCCACTCTGTTTCCTCGATCCAGTTGGTCGGTAGCCTGTCGTAAAATGGCACATAGCCTTTACTACACATCTAGTACTGCTCTTCCACTTCCTTCTATTCTAGTAGAATCTGTTACGCGAGAATTGAAAGCACAATGCCGTCGGAACTGACATCATCATATAATTGACACGAAACCGTACCTATCGGTATTTTCTTTGCTGAATACTGATGTTGTACCGTCAGTATAGACAGGACTACACAAAACATTTATCATAGCGCAGAAATCGAACAATCCAAATTATTCGAAAAAATATCGAATTGTGCATAAAACTTTGTGACGTGATTTTTTAGAAAATGAAGGTCACATGGTTTTATACTACCGAACTAGTTGTGTTTTCATGATTTCGAGGATCCTCCCCTCGAATTTAACGGTCGCAGCTAATTAAGAGTTTTGTTGGCAATTTTTATTGTCGAGAGAGTACGGGAGATCGTATGCACTCAAATCCGTCGCGAGGACGAGAGCTCAACGAAACGTGCAGCCCGACAGATAAGAGTCACCAATACGAGTTTTTGCGGTTAGTTGCAGACCAGTGTAAATCCGGCGCCCTATGGTAACAGTGCATTGCGCTGGAGAACGGGTGGAGTTAAGTTATGTTCTACATAGAATCGGCCATTCTAGTGCAACTGGTTTTTCCTGGGACATCTTCGGTGAGTCGATCCTGTTATCAAGTGTTTAATGTAAACTTTAAATGAACGTTCTCGTTTCACATTGTCGGTTCTTGCGTATTATCGAATGGATTATTTTTATTAAATCTCCACGTTCGCTCTCGGTTTTCGTCGAAGGAACATTAGTTTTCGAAATCTGATTTTGATCGCGATTTCGCTATTCATTGAGTCTTACCGCAATCCTCTCTACCACGACCTAGCAGTCTGAGCGTCTTAGCATTTCCGCAATTGTTCGCACCTGCAAGTGCATCCAGTTGCGTTTCGTTAGGATAGAGGGTTGGGATAGAACCGCCCCACTCGACACTTTGTACATATCGGTTCGTTAATAACGGAAGATTAAAAATGAAATGGCGCTCACCGAGTTTGCGGATACCCGAGCGAGGGTGGATAGCCGAAGATTACGGTTTCCGATTTGCGATCTCGACTATCTAGAATAATTATAATTCGCTAACGAAAAAGGATGCAAGGAAAAACCTTGCACATTGCTTCCTCATTAGATTTTGCTCTTTACAAAGTAACCTCTACGAGGAAGTATTGTGATTGATTTAGGCTTCCTCATAGAGAGATCCTTGTAAAGAGCAAAATTTAATGAGGAAGCAATGTGCAAGGTTCTAGTTTGCATCCTTGTTTCGAATAAATAACAGCACATCTCATTTTTATTAGGGACAAACTTTTGTTTTTCTTTCTTAAGTTTTGCGGAGGTTATAACAAAAATCTCTATTTTCTCAAATATTCAAAATGGTGTTAAATTTGAACGACTTTACCGATCACCACCAAATTTGGTACATAGCAGGGCTGCATGGTATTTTTTGTTTGTAGAACATTTCGGTTGATTTGCTGAGATTCTACGTGATTTATAGCAATTCTTTGATTTTTTACAAAAATTTGAAATTCCATAAAATCGGAAACGCTTTACCGATTTTGTCGAAATTCAATACCAAACAGTGTCCCCTACTGTATCTCTAGTTATGAAGAACTGTTTAGCTATATTGGCCAACTTTTACGAAAATTAGAGAGTATACGACATTTTTCAAAAAAATGAAAAATTCTATATAATCAGTATACACAGATATATTTTTTTCGAAATCAGAGCAATTGAAGAGGAATTAATACTCTACTTGCGTACCAAATTTGAAAATTGAGCTCGATTGGTGGAGCCATTCATGAGGTATGGACGATTGAATTTTCGGTTCCTGGAACGCACACACATTTTTAAAACCATTTTTCTCGACGTTTTAGGCGATTCTGAGTACGCTGACATGAAAATCTCGAAAAAAAACAATCTCATGAAAACAAAGCTTCCGCTATGAGGAAGCAAAATGGGTCACAACTTCTATTCTCACTAAGTCAACTTCAAAAATTGGTACAAAATTAACGGATAATCGCAGCACAATGACACAAAGAAAAATATAATAATTTTGTCGAATGAAACGAATAGATATTGTAACTGAATTATAAAAGTTGAGACTCTCGGTTGACGACGACTCCAGTGAAAGCGGCCAACTACTGTCGATAATGCCACTGTGGAAACCACTCAGCTTCCTACTCTCTTTCCTTGATTTAGTTGGTCGGTAGCCTGTCGTACAATGGGACTATGGCTTTTACCACCCACCTAGTTCTCCTATTCTCGTTCCTTCTATCCTAGTGGCATTTGTTACGCGACAATTGAAAGCACAACGACGTCGGAGCTTACACAGGTCTCACAATTAATGCGAAACCGTACTTGCCGGTATCTTCTTTAATGCGGAACGCGACTGCGATCACAATGCATGTACTATAATTAAATTCGACGGTGAAACACGTTCAGGTACGGAATAAATATCTACACTTTCCTGAGCGGCACATTCTTTGCTTGACATAGACGTTACTTAACCGTCTCTTGACCTCGAGACTATACTTTTCGAATCTTCAGATCATTAATACTCCCGTGGGTATATAACTGTAGGAAGTTAGATTACGGTGAACTGTCGTAAATGTAGGAATTTTCAGAGCAAAGAAAACTCAGACTATATGTGACTGTGCAATTTTTAGAAAGTATCACTAACTTCATGACTAGTTTAGACTTTTTTCAAATCGTCAAGCCATTAATATTTCAATGGTTTTGTAACAATAGGGAGTCAGAGAAAGCGGAGGCGAAGCTCCGGTTGTATTTCATACATAGCTTTTCAACACTTTTTTCGAATAGGTATTACTAAACTCATGATTGGTTCTTGGTTTATGTAGCTACTACAATATACGGCAGCGGCGAATTTAAGAGTTTCGCGTATTTTGCGAAAGCTCTAAATAAAATGTAAACGAGAGCGAACGACTTTAGACTTGAGATTCCGCTCTTCTTCCCAACCTTCTGGTAGTTTTTAAAAGTCTCCGTGCTCGCTCGTGTACACACGGAACTTTAACAGACTTGTCCTGATGCACGAGAACGCTGAAAAGCGAGTGTATAGAAACTGCATAGTACACTACATATTATCGGAGTTCTCGGTATGTATTTCTCGTAAATTATTCTTGCGTGATGGCACGCAAAGGGGTCTGCTTTAGGAAAAGAGCGTACCGTTATGTACTCGAGTTTTATACTCACTTTCGAGCAATGCAATTTTATAGGGATCAGCAGCCCTAGCACTGATCGGAAATCAGAGATTTCGCGAATGTTACTGATGAACTGCAACGTGCAACTGAGTATTCTGTTTCCTTAATTCTTTTTTTTCCTATATACATGACGCTACACTTTGTGTTGTTCGTTTAAGGCAACTTTTTCAGTATCGTCGAAATGGAAATCGATAGTAATATAAGCAGAACTGTTAGTCCAAGAATGCCACTCACGCAATGTTTAATTGTCTGCAGTCCAATTCGACGTACCGTTAGAACATTCGTTAGAACATTCGTTAGAACATTCGTCAGAACTATTTATTTCTATCTCGTTCAATTCCTTTAAATTTAAGAGCTAAATTCGATTCGGGCCGAGATACGTCAGAATAATTACATCGGTGATCACTTGTATCGCTCCATTACGTGTGCATAATGGGCATATCGTTTAGGATCAACCAAGCCGTGCTTATATATCTCTAGATGTGCTCTATTCGATTTCTTGATCGCTCTTCTACTTATCTATCCTCGATTCTACTGGCTGATCGATCGGTACATTTTTTTCCTTCTTCGTACCAAGTTAAGCCAGGATCTGGAGGAACGCACGTGCTCGTCAACCCGAGTCTCGGCTTTGCGGTACTTGAAGGCTTTCATGAAGGGTCTTAACAAGCAAACCTGGGAATTGGGATACAGAGTTATAACCAATCGGCCACGTTTTAAATTAATATCAATATACTAATAACTCTGAGTACAATTTAATTTTACAGCATATTCTACTGTGGTGACAAATCAAACAAATAAACGTTACATTCTCTTATGATTATGGTGGGAAACTATGAAAAGATAAATTGCCACATATCATAGGTAAATCGTAATATGACAGTTATAATTATAATCGGATAGTAAATAATAAAATATCAACAGTGCATGTTGATAACTTGACAACCATTTTGGCACAAAGCGCGTTCCTCTGGACAAGCGATAAGTCTTTTCTGAATGTGTTAATTACTCAATTTTTCAATTCCGTTTTGACATTAAGCTCAATTAACTGTCACCAAATCATAAATTATTCTGGAATTTGTTAAATTATGGAATGACTAATATGGACGCAAATCAATAATTTGATAAATTGCTACATTGTGTCATCCCACAATTTTGTAAATATTTCATTTCTTCAACTGGACGCGGATTTTGCAGCTGAATGTATATTCTGGTGTTTCAACATTAAATACGATTATCTATGTACAAATATTGAATTAATCTGGAGGCTGTTATATTATGGGACAAATAATATGGGCGTGAATCAATAACTTTATAAATTTCCACCTTGTGTCATCCCTTAATTTTATAAATATTTCATTTCCTCAACTAGGCGCGAATTTTGTAGCTGAATATATATTCTAGTGATTCGAAATCGCACACGACCATCTATCAACAAATATTGTGCTATTCCGTGACTTATTAAATTATACGTACATGGAATTCAGTAAATAAATCGTCTTTTTATTGAAGTCTATCAACCTATGATCTTGTACAGATTCTATTGCTTAAGCACGACGCGGATATTGACGTAACTGCATATGCAGTAGGCAATATAGAATAGGTAGAAACATCAAGGAGAGTGAGCAAGAGAAACTTGTAGGCGAGCTGGTTGTGGAGCATATTTCACGTTGTAGATGGTAAATGTTGGGGGAGTACCTCGCAGTCAACAAAAGCTCCTAAATTGTCGGTGTACGTGCACATTGTACGGAAAGTGCAAATAAAGCGTAGGCAAACGTTACTGGCCATAGAATAATGAACTTGTATATCCCTCAATGCTTCAGATCTACGTAACTAGCGATATCAGCTTACTAATAATGTCGTTGTCGCTTACACAAGCGACGGACGTGCAGAAAGTGAACTATATTGTAAGGTTGATGTACAGCTTATACGTGTGCGTACACTTCGTGGCATGTGGAGAACTTTGCACCAATACAGTTTCATATACAGCGAAAGGCCTTTGCCTCACAAGTACGCACAGAACATTGTACGATAGTCTATCTACTCCCCTCTAACGTGATTATGCAATTTGCACTTAAGAGCTAGTGAAACAAGTACGATGGTGTTATATAGCTTACGGTTGACCGTGTAATGAATTGCAGAGTAGTAATAAGGAAAATAGGCGAATGAGAGCATGCCGCTACTGATACCATACGATAGACAGGGTATTTACATTATCTATTTCAAAATGTGTGGTCAGCTTCTCATTGCATTTCCGGAAATATAAAATTGACGGTATCCCAAACAATCTATTGCATTTATTTTAAACAGTTCCAAACTTACGTTCGTGTCATTTCTCGACATTTATAATGACGAATGTGATATAAAAAAAATTGAAAGTTATAAATATCGCGACATTTAAATCTATAGATTTTCGTTAAATTTAATACAGGTCGCCTGATTTAATTTGTTTGAGTCTGTAGAAATATTGCAAGATTACGTTTTCGTGTTTTTTTTTTAGTTGGAAAAGTGTATTTACTGCTGTACATATACAAATTACACGACTAGAAATTTGGGATTTTCGTACGTTAATTCTAAGCCATGTTTGTCGCTCCAATTTGTCAAAGTTACGTCATTAAATTCGAGTATTAGCTTGAAACACATGTTACAAGACACAATCGCAAGGTAGACCAGCGTGAAAAAGACTTGACCTGGCCTAATAGTGACGTCTGCTACTCTTTTACAACATACATACGTCTGCAATTTATTCGCAAACGTAATTTTGAAAAATATCACCACATATTTTGTACACTGCTCCCTTGAACGTTGAAACGAAGTAAAAAAGTTGATGATAAAGTAGAAAAGCACTATTATCGTCATACTCGTCATCATCATAACTGCGAGTGATATTTTCATTGAAGATGCTGTCGTAAATAAAAATGCAAGTGTCACTGTTGAATTCCAGTACCTCCATTAGAATCCACAATATCTGGACGTGCGATTTTCTGCACAAGCAATGGAAAAAAATTCCACAAAAACTACCGACTGACCGACCTCGATTCATGTGCATGCAAACGACATCCACATATGAACCACATGCCTATATGTTGCTTCACACATCACTACAATGTCTACGCAGTGTCTGTGTGAATTCGTGAGAAAAGTAGGTCAAATTCATTCGCACTACGTACGAGCCCAAAGTGTTTTTCACCCTCCTATCTCTCTGCAAATGCTTTTTTTCTCCTCCCTAGCTCGTTTATATTGACGGACCCTGCTTTTTGATTTTTTTCATCTACCTCTATTTTCCCAACTCCTATTTTCTGCCTTTGTCGCTGAGAAGACTTGGGCTTTATCTCTCTGGACATTTTTCTACTTCGTTGTATATTTTCCCATGCGACAATCTCTTTTCTACTTCTATTTCGTTCTCTCTCTCTCTTCCTTTTGCACTTGTAAAATTCTAAACGTTATAAAATGGAAATCTTTTTATCTATCTGTACCAAAGCTTATATCTAGCTTACTATTATTTCGTCCCTAAAAAAAAACGTGAACTTATTGTTAACGATCTCGTGAATGAGATGCAATAATGAATATTTTTAAAAACGCCCGTACAGATTTCGCTCAAATTTAATCCCCATAGTCCTTTTGCCTCAATTTCTGCATCAAGAAATATCAACCCGATAGCGAAAGTTTTCCGGCAATGAGAACGCACAGAGACTTTTATCGAAAAAGTTCAAAATTCAATATAATTTGGACTGTTGCTACAACTCTTGTATAATTACCTATAACCAAAAAAATGTAAATGTTTTACTTACGTACTAAGCTTTCAGTTCCATCGATGAAGCCGTTCTTGTGATATTGAGGTTTTTTTTTCTTCTGAAAACATTTTCACTATGTTTGAGACTGATTTGATTACCCTGAAATGAAAATCGTGAAAATAAAATGTTCTACTCTTCGATTTCACTTTTTAACCGGTTCTCAATTTTAGCAACTCCTATATGCTGTCTCAGCTACCGACGAAACTTGTCCCCTATATCGCCAGCCATTTTTCTACCCCGTTGAGCTATTCCTATGTGTAAAAATCTCCTTTTTGTCCACGAGAGGGCCACCGAGTGCACGAGCCTGCAGTGGTGCAACGTGCCGAGAGCAACGTGCCAGCTTATCCGCAGATATTTCAACGACTACAAGGATGGCGACGGAGATTCAACTGCGGGCCATCTCGTACCGGTTCTATGAAAACGGTGGCACTGCTGGTGAGACACATACGTGTCATAGTGATACCGGGATGTGTGTATATATAGATATACATATATCCATTATATATATATATATATATATCGTTGAAATCGCCAGCAGGCAAAAGCGTGGGGCATTTCGCTGCATATACCTGATTTCACACAGCCGGTTAAGCACGCATGAGCGTGAATTCCCCGCATGCTTGCACCACCCGCACCAATGCGAGGTCGTATTCGCTAAATATATCTATACAGTGTATGTGCATAAGAAGATATGCAATTATGGAGACCCACAGATGGTTCCCCGGACGCATTGCAAGATATCCACAAGGTTTATTATCCCTGCGTGTACTCAAACATGCACCGAATGCCACAATACTTTACTGCAGGTACATAGAGATCGCGTGGACCTGTAAATTTGTTACAACGCGGAATGGACTGCATTACCAAGAGCTTCCATGTGTAATTTAATGCTGAAATTTATGATGATGTATTCGACTAATGTTTCGATGGATTTTTTCCTGCACCACATTTATGACTCAGGCTTCAGAAAATCGAACCAACTGAATAAAGATACAATACAAATTTTTTTTGTTATGATAATAATACTCTAAAAAGTAACTTGAAATATTCCGGCGAATTTTTCTTCATTTCGGCTTAACCGATATTCGATAACCATTTGTTTGTTATTTTAGTTATTTATTTGTTACAGCTTAAGCTGGCTTAAGACGCGAAATAAAATTTCAGGAATTTGACGGGATTCACAAAAAGTGATATTACCATAGATTATACATTACGAACTACACAGAATAAATAATAAACAGAATATGAAATTTAGTCTTAAGAAATGAAACTACGAAAATGATATATTGTAGATGCGAAGTACTCAAAATTTCATGAGCTTTTCTAGAAGTGTCAAATATGAGGGCAAAAAAACGCTGGACAAGCAAGGTAACTCTTTTTTCATAGGTATCGCGCATTCCTGTGGGCTTAGGATAAGAATAAAGGGGGAAAAGAAGGGCATTGGAATGTATGTTCGTCAAGGTCTGAACGTTAAGCGTGGCTTCTGCGGGCGTTGCGCTGCTGATAAAATATAAAAGAAACGTCGCATCCGCTTTGCACTATACGTGCCGTCCGCGACTGACGAGAAAGAGTAGCGAGCGTGCAACGACGACGTCGACGATAAGCGCCTCGAGGGTCAGTACTCTATGGATTTTTACTCGAGGCCGGGAGCTGTATTCTCGGCCAACAATGGGAAGCGCTCGCAAGCTCGTTCACTTGCTCCTGAGGGCGCGACGGCTCAACCGACGCACCAACCAACCAGTCAGTCAGTCAACGCCCAGATGCATAGTAAAAAAAGGGAAAGGAAGAAGAAAAAAAAGCTTCAGCGTAGAAAAAAAAGAGAGCAAATACGCATAGTGAATGAAACAGAGAGTAGAGAAAGAGAGAAGAATTAGGGACGGGAAGATGAAGTGAGGCATGCATGGATCGTTGAGCTGAGGTCGACGAAGAAGAAAAAAAAGGACCAGGTAAGCCGATCGTGCGCTATCGCTGTAACACGTTCATGACAAAAGGGGGAGGCAGGGTAGGGTCCTCCCTTGACTCGACTCTCAGCGTTATCGTTATCGGACAAGAGCTCGCTGAGGGGTGGAAATAGCGCCTATAGCGATAACTAGCACCGTTGTTGCTGCTGTTGCTGCTGATGTTGGCTCTGCATCCGAAGTATAGAACTTCACAAGGTCTATTCATCATGTTGGCAAGATTCCGATAGATCGATCTATTTCAGCCTGCGACCGCATAATTTGTTAACAGAATATCACTACAACATTCGGTATTGTCGTTATAAATATTTTTATCATGTTGCCCAGATACCGATAAATCGATTTATTTCGGCCTGTAACTGTGAAATTTATTAACAGAATATCACTACGACATTATTTGGTATTGTCATTATAGATGTTTTCATCATGTTGCCAAGATAGCGATAAATCGATCTATTTCGGCCTGCAACTGTGTAATTTACTAACAGTGACTACAACATTCGGTATTGTCGTTATAAATATTTTCATCGTGTTGTCAAGATTCCGATAAACCGATTTATTTCGGCCTGTAACTGTGAAATTTATTAACAGAATATCACTACGACATTATTTGGTATTGTCATTATAGATGTTTTCATCATGTAGCCAAGATAGCGATAAATCGATCTATTTCGGCCTACAGCTGTGTAATTTATTAACAGAATATCACTACGCATTATTTGGTATTCTCGTTATAAATATTTTTCGTCACTTAGGATGATTCTGTACATTTATACATTTATGAAGTTACATAATTTTTTTATGCCGTTCCTGAAGCATTTGCTGTAAAAAACATTTTTTTAAATCGATTCTCAGTTCGAAAATGATCGTAAACAGGCTGTGCCCCTGATAAGTAAGAATAGCGGTCGTGGCTTGAATCCACAGGTTAATAACACAGAACGATGTGACGATATTCGGAGGTTGTAATTCAAGTTACTTTTCTTTTCGATACTTGACATCGAGACGCCACCGCGTCTCTCAATCGAATGGTTGTATTTCATATATGAAATATCCAGTAATTATTGGACAATTCTGGCGGAAATGTATAAATGGGTATATAAATACAAACTTATACAGGGTGAGGCACATCAAGTGTTACAGAGCAATAGCACTCAAACTATTGATGATATAGAAAAATGTTTCTGACAAATAGGGAAGACTCTGTTTTTTTATCGGCGGAGGCGCTGAAACGACGTCAAGGTCAACTCTATAAAAAAAATTGAAACATGTATTTTTTTTCGATGACACTACCGATTTTAAGAAGCATTCAGCGATCGGTAATAATCTCATTGAAAAAAAAATACATGTTTCCATTTTTTTTATAGAGTTGACCTTGACGTCGTTTCAGCGCCTCCGCCGATAAAAAAAATAGGGTGGTCCAGTATCACTCAAAGTGGTGTCTGAAATATTTTTCTATATCATCAATAGTTTCAGTGCTATTGCTCTGTAACACTCTATGTGCCTCACCCTATATATGACCGATGGTTCACCCTTACGACAAATTTCACTATATTCACTATAATTCGAACGAGAATTCCTACAATTTTCTTGATAACGGCCCGTCCATTTTAGTGATAATTTTTTCAAATCCTGACTAATCATGGATGCATTGGTTTTCGAATAAAAAGTTTATGATATTAAACTAATAGTTGTAAGCAAGATGTTAAGATGCATCTATTTTATACGCCGCATTGAAGCAATAAGGGCCAACGCCTTTGAAGACTACTGAGGCATAGTGAAGGTGATTCGATTCGCGGTGTCACGGTGTATATTAGGGAGTGCCTATTAATTTGGTATATGACGATTTCCGGTTATACTACACTAGGCATGGATCCTACTGGTCAGTCAACAGGATGATAATGCTCCAAGGATACTACCGAGCTGTTACTCCGTTTCCCACGGGTTCGTGGTGTTAGATGGATAGCTTCGTGGTTGCAGGTTTACTGCCCACCAGGACACGTCGTTCATCAAGCATGATGAAGCTGTTGGCTTGCACAGCGCTTGTCGGCCGGCAGCCCAACGGTTTCACTGCCGTTTATCCAGAATATAGACTCTATGTCCCAGTCTCTGGACAAGGCATATATACGCCTACGCTTATCTTACTCTCCTCCGGTTCCCACTTCGAAGCCAACCATTAAAGAGCTTGTTCGGTGGTCAGTTCATCAGCCACAATGAAACTGGATATGAGATGGTTTCCACTCTCAGTTTCGTCAGCTCGTAAATATCCGGTGAACCGGATCACCAGCTGTATTGAAATGTCCTCAACAATGGTCATTCCTGGTTGAAAAATTCACAGATGCGAGCTCCGGTCGAAAAATCGATGCCGATTTTTTTCTCATACATAATGAAATCTTTCTCAAGTCGTACATTCCGCCATAATCAACAATCGATGCGAAACTTTTAAATGTTATTTTTAAAATTTCACTTTCTGTCTTTTCCGATTTCAGAACTTATAGGTCCGACCTCCAGTAGAAATTCACTTGATTTTATTTCTTTGATATATCGTAATTCGGCCTTAACTGCCATTCTTAAGAGGCAGTGATACACCGAGAAAATTTGCTACGGGGTCGGTAATATAGAGTTCTGGTCTCCAACCTAAAACTACCGCTAGATGGCGCGCCGCGCCACTTCTATCTCGTTTCAAACGGAGACGTAGCCACACTGGCCGTAGACAAACAATAGCTGATCGCACGGTGACACGCCCACTTGAACGTAGCGATAGATGTATATCGAACGAAGATCATCGCTCCCATCTCGCAGTATTGCGGAAAAAATACAGAATAATAAATCTATGCTGACAATTATCAACATTTTTACTCGACTTATGTCGGTATACGGAGAGGATGCAACGATTGTTGGTCTTTTCGTTAAAAAAAATCCGAAGAATAAAAACTAGATTTTATTCACACAAAGGATAATAGCACGGATACGATCCGGTGAGCATAAAAGTAGAAATATAATAATTACTCTAGAGGTAAGTGCACTGTAATAATTAACACTGCATTTTTTTACTTCCGAAAACCTCAAAGGTTAGCCCAATTGTGCCATCATTTTTACTTGTGTTTCAAATTTTGTTGCGATTCGATGCCTCGCTTGGAAAAAAATAGCTTTCGAACTTTCGATGTGATACGGGCGCGGCGGGAGGGGGAGTATCACTGCCTCTTAAGGCTTGTTCTACCACAGGAAACAATCGTTCTCAAAAGCTTTACTGTTATTTTGAAAAATAGTCACAGACCAAATTTTCGGTTAGAAAATTTAACCTAATGTCTGTTGGGCGTTCAGCAGACATGTTCCACATGCACTTTGTGAATCAAAGGTGTTGTTCTTCGATATTTTCTTTGTGCAATTTCTTGCGGTTGGAAAATATCGCAGTTTACCTTCAAAGGAGTGATAGCCACTTCCGCGCTGTACTGGAATGATGACAGCGACATGAGAAACAACAAGGAGTGAGCTCGCCGAAAAAACCGCAAACGTCACTTTGTTTTCTTACTACCGCTCTATCGCATTGTAGAATAGAAGAAGCGCATTGGTGTATTAGGCGATGAAATAGGATAAAGGAAGTCGAACGTGAGATCAAAGCGAGGAGTTCCGCTTTTCTTCACTTTAGCTGTATTTCTCTCTCGATGGAAATAACGCGGGAAACGTGGGCTTTGGAATAGCCGACGAGGGAGGAAACGAGAACGTTTATTTGCACTGTCACTGCAACTTTGTTTCAGACAGTACAACGGAAAGCCTCGAGGAACGCCACAGCTATACGGCCGTCGGTACTGATGGCGGCAACTACGAAAGCAACAAATAAATTAAGCGTCCATTCGGCAGCGAATTAGACAGTTCGGGGGTGAAAAGGGGCGCTTGTCGGAGGAACTCTTTTCGCGCTCTAACGCCCGTCGTCTAAAAACACTGGCAGCTTCGGGCTAACCTGTTTCACTTGTTGTTGGGCTGCAGTAGCGAAAAGTACGGTTGAGATAGGAGCAGTGGAAACGTACTCGTCACGTCTCTGGAGAATCCCGTCGACGTTAGGCAACAAAAAAAAACCGCAAGGGGTGAAATGATGTATTTGAAAGTTGTTGAACATGACATAACACGCTAATCTAATTTTCCTTGCAGCTTTTTTTCAATCTAGAGTTTACACAACTTCAATAAATAAGAAAAATGGAAACTAATTCTACGCAAAGTCAAATAACTCAGCACCTAAATATTTTTTCGACCTCTACATGGACTTTTTAACGCTTAAGGATTGAGGTTCAAATTTTTGTACATGGCAACTCTAGTGGAAATTAATCTACTGATGTCTGCAGGTAAAATCTGAACGGCTCTTTTTTCTCATTTAACAGCAATCTTAAACTTCAAAGGACGTTAAGTGGATGAGTTAATCTCAACTGTAACATAATTTTGTTTCCCTCAATGGAAGGTTTTCAGGGTCAGAGTGGACGGATTCGAAGCTTCGGAAAATAATGGCCACCCCATGTCAGTCTACACTGATATTCAAATTATTTCGAGACAAATTAATGATCATTTTTTCTACTTTGCTAAACGCGAATAACATTTATAGACATTCAGGGATGACGTTATTCTCTTCAAGATTCTCGCTTCCATACACCATGGGTATATCTCACTCAGAACCTTACCGTACTTTGGCAATGTATACTGTTGTATATCTTAATGTATTTCGCGAGCATATAACCTAGGCTTTGAACAAGAGACAAAACAGTCGTAAGTCCATGAGTAATCCTCGAAGCCCCGGGTTGTTACCTCGGTTTCGCATTTCACTTACAGTTTACCGAGCTGCAACATACTATGGGCTACGAGCTGCGGTTGGCTCACTCGTATTGCGATACATATATGAATTTCCTTTGCACTGCCTGTACTCGTGCCCTTGCCGCAGATTGTTCAACGTGAAAGCCACCAGTGTTATGTATACCTATGGTGTACAAAATATATGACGAATGAATATCGAGTTTATCGATTTTTTTTAAATGGAAAAGGAGCCACTCTTGATGCTATTGATGGTTTTGACTCTTAACTACTTTACTCTTGATTCTTGAGCCCCAGAAAGGGAGTAAAATACGTATATCGATTAAACAATTTCGTTGTGGAGTTTTTGATCTTGAGGATGTATTACATAAATCACAGCTAAAACTTTCATTTAATTTGGATTTCAGGAGCTTTGGGATCTGTAACAAAATTAAATTTGGAGAGAAATCAGCGCTGGTTACAAACATGGAAGAATTTTTGAAGACTTTTAGAAAAGTGGACAAAAACGTAATCGGGCCTTTAAAATTCAGTGAAAATCGACATTTTTATATGACCATCAAAATTTCTGCATCTTCAGAAAAAAACTTTAGCTCGCTGTAGCGCCGTGACATTAGTTCTGAGAAGAAAATGTTTACCACCATTTTGTTCCTCTTTAAATTCCCCGATGGCGGATATTTTTGAAAAAAAAAAAATTATTTTGAATTAAGACGATCACTGCGAGTTGAAAACTTTGGCACGCTGCATCTTTTTCATTTTGATTCGGAGAGAAAAGTTTGTACGAGACATTGTCTTCCTTTTCTAATTTTGAGGTGGCGGATATTCGTACTTTTCGAGTGGCTGTTATTTGTGGGTAGTTATTTGGACTTTTGTCTTTGACAGCGTTTCCTGCCTAGAATATTGATCATAGGCAAAAATGTCGAAGGACTTTTTTGTAGTACCCTCGATTATCTAGTGGCGGGTTCTGCCGGATTTTTTTTAAGGGCGAAGAAATATTTTTTTTGCCATTTAAAAACTTTGGATCGCGATATCTTGGCCAGGTCACCTCCTAGAGAAAAAAACATATGTGCCTTTTCTGTTCCTTTTTCGATTATCTAGTGGCGGGTTTCGTCGGATTTTTTTAAGGGCGAAAAAAAAAAATTCTTTGGCCATTTCAAAACTTTGGATTGCGATATCTTGGCCAGATCGCCTCCTAGAGAAAAAAACCATATCTGCTTTTTCTGTTCCTTTTTCGATTATCTAGTAGCAGGTTCCGCCGGATTTTTTTTAAGGGCGAAAAAAAATTTTTTTTTGCCATTTAAATACTTTGGATCGCGATATCTTGGCCAGATCACCTCCTAGAGAATAAAACCATATCTGCCTTTTCTGTTCCTTTTTCGATTATCTAGTGGCGGGTTCTGCCGGATTTTTTTAAGAGCAAAGACATTTTTTCCGATGTTTTAAAGTGGCAAAATAAATGTCTTCGCCCTTAAAAAAAATCCGGCGGAACCCGCCACTAGATAATCGAGGGTACTACAAAAAAGTCCTTCGGCATTTTTGCCTATGATCAATATTCTAGTCAGGAAACACTGTCAAAGACAAAAGTCCAAATAACTATCCACAAATAACAGCCACTCGAAAAGTACGAAGGTCCGCCACCTCAAAATTAGAAAAGGAAGAAAATGTTTCCTACAAACTTTTCTCTCCGAGTCAAAATGAAAAAGATGCAGCGTGCCAAAGTTTTCAATTCACAGTGATCGTCTTAATTTCAAATAATTTTTTTTTTTTTTTTTTTTTCAAAAATATCCGCCAACGGGGGATTTAAAGAGGAACAAAAATGTGGTAAACATTTTCCTCTCAGAACTAATGTCACGGCGCTACAGCGTGCTAAATTTTTTTTCTGAAGATGCAGAAATTTTGATGGTCATCATTTTTATTTCTCAATTCCAAGGCTCGGAAAGTCAATATCATGGAAATTTTGAATTTTCTTCTGGCGATAATTCTATTTTTTCTCGGCGATTATCTATTTCATTCAGAAAGAAGAATCAATTTTGTTGTCGACAGGTGCTATACCAACGTATTTTAGGCCATGCAAATGTTATGACCAAGCGGTGAGTTTGGGGGGAAAGTGTAGATATTGGTATTGCGGATGGACTGACGAACTTTCGAAGAGAGAAAATATACGGTGATCATAAGGAATCGAACCCGAATTATTCTGGTACTAAGTAAGAATTGTCTTCTTATATGCAATGCCGACCCGTTACAGAATTTCATATTAATTGCATCGATCAATCAAGTAAAAAAAAATGAAAACCATAAAACTCTATGGTTTCCGGGTTTTTATACTGTCTCATAGAATTGCTATGCTGCGATTACAAAACGACAAGGGGATGAAGTAGTAATGCTGCACGAAATATACTCAGAGCATAATATCGTATTTATAGATTTTCATTCGCTGTAAAGGTGTCAACTTTCTAACAACTTTACTTTAGTTTTGTTGAATCTCAAGAAACACTTCAAAGTCTGACTATTTCAGTCCATAGTATCAGATCAATCTTATATGCGAAAGCAGATTCGACTCCTACTAAAAAGACTGACTGTCTCGTGTTCAGGAGGCTATAAAAATATCCTCGAAGTTGCATTTATAGAGCCTCGGAAGAGAGGCTACAATTAATTCACGATAAATGAAAAGAAAAATATGAGCGGTACGTGGTGTACCACAGCCGGTGTGGTCTTTAGAGCTTCGCGTGGGCGCTGGAGGACTCGTAGAACAAACGATCGTAAAAAAATTCGTAGCTTCCTAAAACAAAAAGTATGAACGAAGCGTGCGGTCGAAACCTACTGGCCAATAGCTCGGACGAAGATTTATAGGCAATATCGCAAAATTTAACGTTAGATATATGCACCTACCCTCCAGTCTCTCGAAGCCATACTGTAAAACAAGAAAAGAGGTCAACTACATAATTCAAAAACCTATTGATAGAAACAGAGAGCATATTTGAGAGAAAAAATTATTTATTTTTAGATCTACATCAGATTCATAGAGTCCCATTTTTTCCATAATCTCATAATCTTTGATGGTTTCGAAAACTTAGAATTAAAATGAATCATTTTCAATTTTTATAATAATAAGTTTATGAAAATAGTTGATAATAACTATCAAATATAAAATATAAAAGTCACAGAGCTATATTAACGTTAAAATTATGGAGTTCGGAATTAATCACAAATAATTAAAAACTAAAATTGTATTTTTTTGTTTGTTTCCAGGCCTGATGTGGAGATGCAATCATGTTAGTTGACATGGCCACCATACCTCTTTCTCATCGACATCGCATAACGTAACAAAGGCAGACCCATCCTGTTCAGTGCTTTACTGTATTTGAAATTTATTTGCTTTTCGGAGCGGCATATCGACTGCACGGAACCGAGAGAAACTACAGGTTGACACTGGAGCCTCGTTGCTTCGTAAACAAATATCGATAAATCTTTCAACACATTTCTGTATATTTCGCTTTCTGCTCGTTCATGCAATTTCCATCGTTAGCTGCAATGGAGGCATGCACGATTATCCGTACTTTTAATATAACGTCTGCTTCAATACAATTACTTTATATATTTTTTGTCTCCCATTTTCAAATAGAAAGTAAATCTGCCACTGTAACTTTTGACTTTTCATTTTCATGTCTTCAAATATTATTTTTTACTCATCCTGCAATTCTTTCCACATCCTCTGTACACACCACTAGAAGTTATTTAATTTATTTATATATTTTTTATTTATTCAATTTCCTGTGGTGTGTACAGATTTTTATTTAAAAATAGTAGCAGAATAAAGTGTGAATCGGCGGGTAAAACAAATGTGATAAACAAAGAGCTGTGTTATATTTTTTGTTAAATCTGCTGATTTTTCTATCGGTTCTGTATATACCACTTTGGGTTGTACGAAATTAAGAGGATTTTTTAAAAATTCTAAATGCGTAATAAGGTGTTAATTAAAGGAAATGGTTGAATTGACGGAGATCGGCCCATATATCGTGGCAGAGACAGTGTGTACAAGATATACCATCGAAGTTATACGGCCAAAAACTTTCAGGCACCACCTGCGCTGGGATTTCGCGAGAGCTCACTATCCCTCCCACAACATTGGTGAAATCCACGTATATACTGCAATTTCTCTTATATATATACGTATGGACATACTGTGCGGCGCATTGGGTTTTATCATTCATTTTGCAAATAAGTTTCGAGGCCGTGCTGAGTTCAGCTTCGTTCAGTGCTACCCGGAGGTAAAATCCCTGGGGCCCATGTGGCACGAGCGAGCGTGTACGGTATGTTCACAGAAAAGTCTGTACAACGCGTACGTCGTTTCGACTCACACATATATATGTTGGGGACTCTGCGAGATTCCCTTTCCCTCTGGGATTGACGCTTTTTATCATAGGACTGTCTCGATTCGACGTGATCACCCAAATTGCATATAATCCGTAACGTGACCGGAAGACAGCAACGGATAGGTTCAGTTTTCTTCCTGAAGAAGAAAAATATTTCCGATTGATCGATGCTTCAATAATCAATAAAATGAACCCACTGGAATCATCACAGATTTATGACAGCCTCAGGGCGATTCACTTACTGTAGAGTTATGGCCCACTTATGGGCGACTTATGGTCCAGTTAAAGTTGATCTATTATTCGTTCACCGTGACAGTTAAATATGTTCTGCATTCACGGAAATTCCAAAGATCTGGAAAAAATCTGCATGTGAGAAAAATAAAATCACTTTTTTTTTCATTGTTGTCAATCACAATCGAACTTTACGAATATAGTGACCGTTCCTTTAACTAAATTCATCGGGAATATATATACATTAAAAATTGCAGCCGGATATCTTCAATTTTACAGGAGTTAAGTGGAGTACAGACATTTTGAAACATTCAAATCGCGATAAAACATGAGCCACTCGGTCGATTCTTGCCAAATTTGGCACCCATCATCGTTCATTATAAGGTCATCTATGTACAACACTTCAGCCTGATATATCGTACTTTACAAAAATTATAGCGCAAAAAGCCTCTTCATATTTGCAAAATACGGTGAAATTTGAACTTTCCAACTGATTCGCTTCAATTACAATCCCAAAAGTTTGATTTCATTGGAAATCTGCAAACAATTAAAGGTAAATCTATCTTTATCATATTTAATTTGCTTCAATTGCATCTCACGTTTTGCTGATTCTCGTAAAAATGTTTGTACACAAATCATGAAAATAATTTTATATAAATTATTTCGCAAGAAAATTGTACGTCGGTGATTAAAGTGTTAATGATCTTGCCATAGAAAAATCATAAAAAATCGAAAATCCTGTCGAACTAATTTGTATGCGTCTATTTAGGCTGTGACCGTGTAATGTATTAATAGTTTAAACCGGTTCGTGGCAGAATTTTTATTTTCACAATTTGTTCTGATAAAAATTCATCGACTGTGACTGCTTGATTAATTAAATAAGTTAATTAATACCCAAAGTCGATACTTGCAAAGATTCGAATTAGCGAAATTTGAATTAGGCTTCGGTTTCGCGCGCTTACAATCGAGCGAGCGTCGCTCTCATATCCGATAGTCGCTTCCATAAAAATTAAATCAACTAAAAAAACAAACCGCCATAGTCGACAAACTATCAATAAGAACTAATTTGTATTTTGACGCTCGTCGATTGAACGGACGAATAGCTGCATAACTGCACATGCAGCCATTCGTAGTTGTATTATGCACATCTCGAGAGCTTGCGGGCAATATCTTATGAGTGAGATTGACAAGCGCGCATGTTGTAATTATTGAATTACTGACGGGGGCTCGTCGTTTACCTCCGCGGATGATTAACGGGAAGCTACCAGCAGCCGCTCACGGCCTTGGCATTCGTTTGTTCATACTTGCGAGAACCAGGCGCCCTCCCTTAATCAGCAATAACGATCCGGCCATCGTGGTGATAATGATGCGCACTGGAACGACGACAGGTTTCAGGCTCAGCGAGGCGTTGACAGCGTTTCCCTTTAGAATTATACGCCCTGCGATATGTCATGTTAACTAGATATCGCTGATGATTGCAGACTTGAAGCTTCAGTGAACAATTAATAAGAACGTGATGTGCGTGGCGAGGTATTTCATTATCGAGTTAAACAATAAAATAATTCCTCAAATAATAATAACGAAAAATCTTACATATTTATTCCTTTGTGAATATTAAAAATAATGTTATGAGCTTTCTAGCTGACGGAATTTTGTAGTTAATGGCCCGATGAATAAAACAGTTCGGTATTAAATTTGAGCTGATTCTATTAAGTGATTTGGATTTCATAAAATTCCGAATTTTCGGAAAATTTGTATATTGTGAATTAAACTTCTACCAATTCAAGTTAACTTTTGGACAAGGTCGTACTAATACTCAGCTGTGATAGATATTTAAATCTGTTGAGATCTATAAAGGGTTTTAAATTTTATAGTTATCTGAATTGGAGAAGTTTGAAGCAACTTTTATTTTAATTCATCTGATAAAACAGGCTTAAACTCTAGACACGTATGTGGGCGAGGTATGGAATTTCGTATTAAAAAAATAATCGAGCCGTAGGTCTTTACGGAAATCTGATATTTCTATCTTGTTGTACGATAAAAGGCTGTAAAGTAGGAAGCGGGAGGGGTTTGGTCCTTGCTCATTGATTTTTCATTTAGCGACAATCTCGAATTTCCCTCTATGAGAATGCCTAATTTGATTAGCATACTTCATCGTAGATGTAAGTCTCTGAATAATGGAAAATGTGCGAGCAATGTGCAAGGCCCGACTTCGCAACCCTTTCAATCTCCCAAGGACTGCATGAATTAAGTCATTTATGCAGAAACTGATTTCAATTATTTATTTTCATTTTCGGCGTTGCTATTTGGAAACAAAATAGTGGAAAACGTTTGGTGATATTTGGGCAGCTTGCAAATGATTCACATACGATGTATGAGACAAGATTGGTGAAAAATCTGTCATCTAATCTTTGGTGCTGCAGGAAATCGATCCACTTTCTTTCTAGTTAAATAGTTGACCAATACGTGTTCATTTAGCATATATATATACGACAGAAAGAAGAAATCACAACTTCCATCAGCTTGGAGAGTCTCGAGAGGGACGATAGCACAGGAGTGGAGGATATTCGTCACGTTCGCCTTACGATAACGGAAAGAAGAACATGAAGAAAGCGTGCGCAATCAATTGCTTCCGGCTTGTGATAATACACCAGCAAGAATGGCGTATGCATCATACATATATATATATATATATATATATATATATATATACACATATATACGTATAGAACGCTTTGGGAATTGCTGCAACATGGACGAGGAGAATTCGCGACAAAAAAACTTGCGTTGAATATTTATGGCACTTTAAATCACTGTGGTCGATGTATGTAAATCCAACGGGGGTAAGTGAGCTGGGTGAAATTGAGGCCGGTGGTTCGCCATCTGTTTTCCTCGCGTGACTTATCCTGCGATTTACCTAAATTTACTCGAGGGCGTCAAAGCAATAGAGTACACGTCGTTTTCTGTCACTCTTTAGCCTCATTCTACTTCCTCACAGGGAAAAACCTTTGCTATGGTCAATTCTGATGAATATTATCATTTTTCAAGTTTTCTCTACGGATATTCATAATTATCTGAAAAGTCGACAAGACTGATGCACGAAAAGATAGCGGTGATTTCATATCCAGAGGACCGCTCGGATTATGGAACTGAATATTTACACTGAATATTAACACTTCATACGTCGGAGTTTTTATTACAATTGATCAAGTCCATACAAATTTTGTGATTAAGAAAAAAGATAAATTGTCCCAGATAAGCTTCTACGAATAAACTTTCCAATTTCATGCAAAAGTTATTTACGTAAACGTATTATTCCAATTACGGTTAGTTAGAATAATTTAATTTTGCTCTAAAGAAATAAACAAAATTCCGGTTTTTTCAAACCACAGTGTTAAAAAATAATTTGTACATTCGACAATGTAGCATACAATTGGTCATTATTTCATTGTGGACGATATTATTGAAATTGTACGTGACTGAAATTATGCCAAACTTTGGTTATTACGTGGAAGGTAATAAAAATGTCATAATTCGTGCAAACTTGAAATTACAGAATTATAATTTTCAGCATAAACAAAGTTATTAATGACTTCACTTGGTACGAAGCTTGACCCAGATCCATAACCGAATAAAAAAATTCGCAAAATTCAAAACATCCGTAGAAAAGTTGTACCCTGCGGTTTGTTTTCTGTTCTCCTACATTTACTTAACTTTTTGTACACGGTAGCGAAAACTCATCAGCCCACCTATTAAAGGTGGCTTTGGGGGCGGAAAATGAGGAAGCAATTCTGAAAGGAAATGAAAGAAAACTTATATAAAAAAAAAATATATATATATATATAGATCACTCAATCAAAATGTGCAATGGATCGTCGAAAATGAATACCAGAGTTGATATAAAGCGGAAATAGGGTGAAACTTTCAATTTCCTGTATTAGTTGATCGTGCCCCTCTCGGCAGGCTGACAATTTGACAAATATCGAGTTGCGTGTGTCGCATCTGGTCATTTCAGTAAATGGAATGAACATGATTCTATACACACGAAACTCCGGTATTGCGCGCAGCACCGGCGAGTGAGAATTTATTATTTATACCCTTGCACACCGAAGCTATCCCGCAACGATCCCTGGTACAATCTGTACTGGATGATCGTTTTACATGGTAATGTTTCATGCTCACGTGTGACGTGACAATTCGACCGAGAACACGAGTTTTGCGGGTTGTATATCGATAGCCGCTGACAAAATGTAAACTGAGAGGCGTGGCAGTATTTGTTGGTGGTCCGCAAGGGAGGAGTGGGTTAGTGTGATAGAAGGAGCGGTGCTTTTTTCAGGGCAGCATTCCAGAGACCTGTAAATAACAAAAACCTATTTGCTGGAGATGCGCACAACCATCGTGACTCTTGGAACATTACTTTCAACTTGCTGAACATTTGATAACTTTGTCAATATTCTGTTCGATTATTCCTGCGTCTAGTATGTCAACCTAACCCACATCTCTGTTTCTATTATCCACTTGCCCGATTCAACTGTTGGGCAATTCAAAATAAACAGAAGCTTGCAGAGATTGTTCATGTACATCCATGATGCTTGGGTTACAATTGTTTTCGGCGTATGATTCAAGGCAATGACGAAATTCATGGCTTTTGGGATCGAATTTATATTTAAGACGATGTCCCAAGTGCGAACTCACATTTCTTTAAATCGACCAGGATCAAATTCTGGATAGATTCGTAGATAGACCGTGAGCAGTTCATGATGAGCATTCCAAGATTAACGCTGAGTAGTCGAAACTCGAGACTGGGCGGATCAGAATTGATAGCAGACATTTTTTCTGAAAAAAGTGGCCTGAGACAAGTCAGTAATAGAAACCTATATTATTGATTTTCGGACTCTTATTCGGTTTCAAAAGTATCCAGAATAAATTATTTACCGCCTACCCCAAGATTACATGAAATCTTTGGCTTCCCACATCTGATAAATAACGTGGCATCTGTTGACATTAATCGGATTGCACCTTTCCATAATGAAGTATGACTTGACGAGAGAAAATCGTAGTTTCGATGAACGAACTGGAAAGGTTTGATTGCCTGGTGGTTGTGAATAAGTTCAGAAGCGAAACAACCCCATCGCCATCCCCAACCTCCGTCTGTCCATTCCAGAGTCTGAAGGCAGTTCATTAATCGTGGCATCCGTAGATTGAGTTGTTCTCGGTTGCTGCCTCGTGAACACTGCGGTTATGCACTATTAGCCTCCTCCGCCGTACAGTTTATACTACTATAACACTTTACGTGTTTGGTTGGACGCTCGAAAAGGGGTAGTTGGTTACAGGATTAAAGTTTGGCCTGGCACCTGCTGGTTTCACGTATCATTACCACAAGAGAACGAGTTATACGAGCGAGGCAGGTCAGATTTCACATTTGTGGAGATTTGTACGATTGAGTATTATTCAGCAATATCCTCACATAATACTCGCATTACTATCACACGAAAATTTCGCTCGAGTCACCGAACTACGTGCCAAAATCAAATGAATCAAAATATTACGTATAATGAGAGTGGAGGCACACGTAATAAGCGGTTATTTTGTGCACGAGACCGTTTTATTTTCACACATTCTCTCCTTTATAATTATATGTCCTATGCGGTAACGTAACGTTTCCCATAATTGGAAACTCCCGGTACAGGATATACATAAAAAATACGATACTATAATGATGTACTATTTTGTCATTGTCATTTGATTACTTTTGTGAGGAAGGCTTAATAGGATGTGGATCTTAACTCAGAACCTACATCAAATGTACATACCACATTCAATGTTTATGTATAATACACTGAATTATAAACGAAAGATACCTTATCGAAAAATACAAAAATAAACATTTGCTATGGACACAGTTGTAATGAATGAACTTATTTGTCTTTATAAATGTCTTTATTATAACTCGGGGAGAGTGCACAATAATTATATGAGGGATGTTGGTCGTTTGAGATGTGATATAGAATTGAAGCGTCCTCGGGCATCGCGCAGGCTCTCGGACCGCCCTTAGTGCAATAAGGGTGAGATTGCTGACCTAAGCAATCCCACGAACCGAGGTGACGGCATCATAATGCTGCCGTTATACAGTCTTAAAGAAGATTTTCTCCTGTAGAAAAAATTGGAAATACGGCACTATTTACAACATTGCAATAGGTACATTAACTGGTTCACTACGAAAACAAACGTATTTTACTATCTAAAGTATTCTCTTTTTTTCGAGTCACCACAAAAATTCGTTTGTTTCTAAGGAGAAACATTTTGCAACGTAGTGAGAATAGAGTATACAGCAGAAAAATGTTCGCCACAAAAGCGAGCTGCTCTTTAGTCTGCATGTGTTAATTATGGATGGGACGGGAGAGCCCGAGTCTCGAGACTGAGAACGCGTTGGATTTAAGCGACGGATGAAACGGACGAGTTTGAGGGGTGCGAACACCCTTGTCAGAGTGGCGAGCGCGTTAAAAGCTTCCCCCGATGGAAAACCATTTGGCGTGGGGATCTCTCGTAGGACACTGAGCTCACGCAGACCCTGCGCCCACAACGACGGGTAATAGGGTGCTTGCACGACGGCTCGTAAGCTACTGGTGCATAGAGCTGCTACACTATACCAGCCTTTCGTTGCACCACTTCCACTGGTCGGTCCCAGCAGCGTCGCACCGGAAATTACGCGGTTTCGCGATAATGGAGAAAATGGGGTTTATTCAAGACGCGTAAATGCGTCCTCCTTTATCTTCCTTTTATTCTGGAGCGGTTGCAATTCTTAGAGACGATGACACTACTATAATTCAAGAACGAAGCTTATTTCAAAACCACGTTTTTAAATGTTTTCGGATAATGCCATCGAGTATTCATACATAAATTCTTAGAAGTTGTTTATCAGTTTGTTTGTGCCCTGAGAGCCCTGAACTATTTTGAGCATTCAAAGGGACCTCTTCTAAGCTGCTATTATTCTAAATCTCCCTAGGAGCTTACGCCAGCTTTTGATTATTTCAAGTAACCTTGTGGTCCTTCTCCGCCCAACTTTTGATACTTCTAAATACCCCTTGTTCTTTCTCCCAGGACCTGGTTATTCTAGTAGAGTCGCTCCCGGCCCTGTTTTTCTATGTCTCAACCATTTTCAAACTGCTGTTATAGTGCGAAGTTTCCGTGTCATAATATCGGCTAGTTTTACACATGGAGGAAAACGATACTCCAACATTTCGTGTAAGTGAAATATTTGTGTCCCATCTGTGGACCGTGTGTTCTTTTCATTCTGCACAAAGTCCAATGACGAGGGTATTTGATAGTGAAACGTTGGATCGATAAGCACAAGCTCGCCATAGGACGTGATCGCTCGAATGTAGCCCTGGGAAACGAAAGTTCAAGCATGGTGGTTCGGTATACTTGAGATCGAACGGGTAAAGCAATTGAAATTCAGTGGTACTGCTGTGTATCCTGTAATGCTATCTCCTTTGGGCTTTATCGTTAGCTATCCCACAATGGAGGCCTAGAGTTAAATAAATGTTCTGCAAGGCTTTAGTCTCGCAGTTCACGTACATATAATTGCGTACGCGTTAATGACGAAGCTCACGTTGTCCTGTTGGTCAACTAGTTGTGATGTTCAGTAGTAATGAGCGTGAATAGTCGAAAGTGAAGCAGTCAGGGAAATAATCAGAATAACAAAAAGGGGATCAAAACACTGAGAAGACATTTTTTACAGCGACCTCTTGTTTTCCTGGCTTTCGGTATTTTTTTCACAAAATAATTACTTAGAAGCGTTCGTTACATTCCTAATTCTGTTATCTGAAAACTCATAAAAATGCATGTTCATTCGTGAGCTCCAGCAGGTTTAGTGCTTCTCGTAAATTATCTTTTGACCTTGCTCCGTGGCAGGCGGTTCAGTTCGCCGTTATTTTTTGCCGGCCAGGTCATTCGTAATGCCGGAGCCAATATACAGGACTAAAAAGATAAAGATATTATTTGACAAATTTTATGTGACAGTATAATACTAATGGGCTAACAGAAGACAACACGGGTCTTCAATATTTGAATAGTATGATGAGTGGTCAATATATTTCAGACCCTATTGGAGCGGTAAAGTATCCGAGTCTATTTCACCCAGGACAATGCATAAACCTCGCAGCAATTTTCAACCCCTAATTGCCGTCGCTGTTGCAATCGAGGTGTTCTATATCATACTCCGTAGCGTCATTACTGGCCATATATGTTGTTACGTATATGTTGCCCGTGACATCGCATATAAAGCTCGGTGCGCTATTTAGCGTTTACCAGACCTAAATGAAAAATGTGTACTGTCAACCAACCGGAATATTCGGTATAGCGCTAACTAACCAGTTAGTTGAACCGTCTACTTGGTTGGTTGAAGGAAGTAAAATAGCGTTGGTATTTCATTGCTTACACTTGTCAGAAAAAGTTTATCACACTTTGGCAAACTCACGTTCTTCACACCACACAATGGCGTCTTTTGGACACCTTTGTCTTTCGCGTACCCATTATTAGTTGCAAGAACCAACCAATTAGTTTTAAGCGAGAAGCGATTGGTAGTGAAAATTAACTCGTAGGGTACCAGCACCATTCGTATCGTCTTGACAACTATTGCCGACGATAGCTGCGTCACCTCACGGTTGTTGGTAGAGGCAAAATTGTTATAGGTTGTCAGAACCAACGCGTCGGTCTTACTTACTATTTTTCAATAACTAATCACGTAGTAGTTGCCTAAACTAATCTGCGGCGCAGCATATGCTAGATATGGTTCTCGCAACTACTTATTTTTTTCCGTATACTGTCAATTGTACCACAGCTGAGGTAAGAACATTTGTTCAAGTACAGTTTTCTACGCGACACAAAAGTTGTTATTCTTAAACCCAGTTCTTCTCATATTTACACATACGTTTCCATATAATCAAGTTTCAAAGAGGCCCGGACTAGAAAAGCTATTTTGGTAGGGCTTTAATCACCAGTCTCTTTACCGATCCTTTTTACTATTACTTCCTCACGTACCTATCGTTCAAGAGACGCTAAGTATTAAAAGAAGTTATATGCCTCCTCACGAGACTGCTCACGACTGACACGCTAGCGCTACTCTTACTATGTGTACGTTCGCCCTTTTTCGTCTGCTCGGAAATTGTCAGTAGTAATAAGAGTTGCACAATTCTAGACTATTTCCCGATAACTTCGTTGCATACGAACGAGAGTGTGAGGTTCAATTTTTTTCTCTATTTCGTTTGGGCCCTGTTTCAATCAATTCGGTGCTTGCGATGCTGAAATCCTCGACACTTCAAGATTCTAACGATAGACTAAGTCACTGGTACGCCAAGTTTTTTTCTAGTGAGTTATCTATTGATGAATTTTACTTGGCTAATACAGGGCATGTGTTTTAATATTTTTGCAAGGATTTCTTTGATCTTTACATTGTCGTTTGCAAGGGATGACTACACTTGTAAAATACTTGGCGTAATATTTTTGTTTTGAAGAAATACTTTTTGGTTTTTGCCCTTGTTTCAACATTACAAAAGCGGTCGTATTGATTTTAATATATGAGAAAAACTCCTAAGGGATGTCTCCACTCCTACATACAGGATTAACATTAGAAGAGAGAACTGAACCCGCATAACCATTTAGAAAGTGGAGGAAGAAATTGGGAACTGGGCAAGGAGTCGCCGACGGGAGAAAAGTCATGGCCAATGGTAGTCGGACTATTTCCGAAGCTGCACTACTGCTCCTGTATGGATACTACACGCGTATATATATGTATCCTAAGAACATGTTCCACTGGCGAATCTAACATGGATGTTAGTTGTGTTCTACAGCACTTTCGTTCGACTGTCCAACAGAGCTTTCACAATGGAGACAGCAATAAGACCGAACTATCTACACAACGTTCTCGTGTTCCGGAGGTACGTTGTTGGCTACATATTTACTGGAGCTAGAGGCAATGTACGAACTAGCGGAAGCAAGCTCCGTCATTCAGGGAGCAAGATCCTGTCGGCATTTGTTGCGTTTTTACAACGTTGTATTCGTGCTAGTCTTCATCGTCTGCGACATTTGAAGCAGCAAGGACAATATTATTTTGCCTGAATATTGTCTCCGCAGTTTGCGACAATAGGAACGACAGGATCCTTACTGAGCTTCGCGGGAACTATGATACGTGCTCCGGGGAATACCTCTTATGTTGACTATGGATTACTGCTCTTGCAGGTCTCGATCGCTAACTGTTCCCACTTGGTCAATGGAATTCAAGCCGGTCTGACGACTTCGTATACAGAGAATAGTATCACTGGTACAGAGAGCGGTGGGAAGCATGGGTACTTTGGGTACAACAGGTGGAACTGGAGATGGGATGATGTTGCTCGACTATCGCTGCCTTGGGACATCTCCAAGTGTCCGGGTCAGAACGTACCGAAGAAATGGAGATTTCCAGACTGCATATAGCATTATTCAAATGAAGGTTGATACCATGTTTTTCATTGCAGTGGCACATTTGGAAACACTAGAGCAATTTGAATTCGAAGAACATCTCTAAGTGAATATGACAGACTTGAAAACGGAAAGACAATTAGGTATCAGATCTAATTCGGGCATTGAAAAACGCCGTCGTTCAACGAACCAATTTCCAGGTTGACTTAACTGTTAATTTTCTAGCGTTTTAATTGGTTCCGGAAACGTATTTTTACTCAGTGGCATGTTACATACAACTTCAAAGAACCCAGGCTTACTAGTATTCAACATCTATAACCCAAACATTGATTGGATGTGGTCTTTTCTCTTTCTCTTTTTCTCGCTAGCTGGGGAAACTTTGATACCATCATTGTAGAGTAGATTCCCGGAAATAAAAGGAATAAGGTAGAGAAAAGAGTTTCAGTTGCGTCGTGTTTGCTCTATTTCGTTGAATAACGCAGAGTTTGAACATAATTTGGGTCGAGGATTGATCGTTTCATTGCATCGAAAGTGGGAAAAATTCTGATGAGTTTACAAAACATCTTGAAGCACAAGCCCACCTCGATGTTTGCAATTACTCATCGATTGCTTATGTCGCTTCATCGCAATACAACAATACAGTGAAGGTCAAAATGACTTTAGTTATAGCAGTAGCAAAACCAGGAAATAACAGAAATACAAAGGAATGAAATGGTGGATACCCTTAGACATGTACTCAGAGGCAGACATCGCGGTTTTAACGAGCCCCAGAACAGTGAGAATCTCTTGTCACTTACGTGCGCTTTTTTAGTTCGTGACGAGATATCTTCCATCCGTTTCATCACAACCTCGTGCTACTGTCACGGAAACCGCGACCAGCCGTCTTCTTGAAAAATGTACGTTTCCCGGTGCTGTAGAATTTACAGTGCGAAGACAAAAGAAAGGAAATAAGCTTAATGAAAAAGTACCTCGAGCGGTTTTGTACCGTTGGCATAAAGATCATGTTACGTCTGGCCGTAACTTCATGTTTTTCCCCTGCACACAGCGTAACTTTATGGTTTTTTCTCTAAAAAATGAAGACATTTCTTTTACTTTGATCAAAATAGCTTTTCTTCAATAATCGGCAAAAGTAAATATATCAAGTCTATAAATTCATGAATGAGAAAAAGGGAGAAGTGGGATCCATAAATGAAGAAAGAAGAAGAAAATACATAGAAAAAGGGGGCAAGGAAAAGCAGATCAGCATTCCTGCTGTATCGACTACTGAAAGGTGGACCTTGAAGATGACAGGGTAGTTTCCCACCCAGAAACGGCTATATTCTAAGGAAATACTACCCATACGAAAAACTCAGCCGCGCTACTTAAGGAGCTGCGATAATTGGACTAAATGACCACTGTTCGAGTAAGATTATCGACCGGGCATTCGACGCCAGATCTTGCGTTGAAGCTGAACCATGATTTAAGGGGAAGTTCCTCTATAATTGACCGACAAATTACACTAAGTTAAGGAATTAATTGTGGATGAACAACAAGACGTAATATGCTGGTTTTTAAAATTTTTATTTATGCTTCAATTGTAATAATTTTTTTTTTTTTTTTTTTTTTTTTTTTTTTCAAAATAGCGTCCAAGATGGTGGCTGATACATGAAGTGCACGCCGGTTTCATGCAAAACTGCGTGCATTCCTCACTTGTCAATCTTCAATCTAGAATCATGAAACAAGTTTCATTTTAAAACTGAATAAGTACAGAATAGAATAAACCTAAGAAATCGAAAAAATATTGAAAAATGACAAAATGGCGGACATGTGAGTGAAAAAAAAACATTCAAAAAACGAACTTTCATGTTCACATGTCCGCCATTTTGTCATTTTTCAATATTTTTTCGATTTCGTAGGTTTATTCTATTCTGTATTTATTCAGTTTTAAAATGAAACTTGTTTCATGATTCTAGATTGAAAATTGACGAGTGAAGAATGCACGCAGTTTTGCATGGAACCGAAGGGCACTTCATGTATCAGCCGCCATCTTGGACGCTATTTAAAAAAAAAATGTATTACAATTGAAGCATAAATAAAGATTTTAAAGAAACCAGCTCACTACGTCTTGTTGTTCATCTACAATTAATTCCTGAACTTAGTGTAGTTTTCGGTCAATTATAGAAGAACCTCCCCTTAAAAAAAAGGATCTCTAGTGAGCTGTGCGAAATTAGCCGACCAATTTTAACTTTTCAACTTAAAAAAAAAATCTTAATCGTTTGTTCGTTGTTTGTAGTCGATTGTTCGCTTAATTATAGCGTTTGTCGGATTAGCCGTTTTCCAAACAATCAGAAACAAAATTAAGCGTTAATTTGGTCTGTTTTTTTTTTCGACCATTCAAGGTCGATTGGTGCTCAAACAATTCGCAATCGTTTGTAGGTTCCGAATTGATCTATTGGAACCATTGTCGGATCGTTTTTGTATTTCGAAAAACTAAAAACGCAATTCAGTTATTTTTATACGAGACGGTCATATGACTGAGGGAAGTTAGCTGAGAAATGCTGCCTGAGGACGAATTTCTATTAAATTCGAGTTGATTCGGTTCGGAATGTTTTGTGGGTTTCGAAAAATCGAATTTCACTTAGTTTTGGAAAATGACTGTAACGCAAAGTTTAAGTAACCGCGATACACCGTTTTTACGTAGCTTTCCTTAATAGATTTCCTCACGTTCTGAGGCGGGTATTATCCAAATAAATTTTTATTTGAACAAATTACTAATAAACGGTTGAACAATTGGACATTTTTGCGATTGTTACAGTGAAATTACTTTTGTTTTCTCATGGAGGAAGTTTTGTTTTCATGATACAATTCCTTTTTCTAATTTCTATGTCAGAAAACGCTGATGGTCGAGCAATTTGATTAAGCACCCTTGTAGAACTTCGGTACTTTGTTACAAAGATCATTTACGTATTTGATTGAAACCCCCGACCGACAAACATTCAAATTCGATGTTTCGAAACCCACAAATCATTCCGAATCGAATCAATCCCAATTTAACAGAAATCCGTCCTCAGGCAGAATTTCTCGGCTAACTTCGTATGGTCATATGATCGTCCCGTATAAAAATAACCGTATTGCGTTTTTAATATTTTTAAATACAAAAACGGTCCGAAAATGGTTCCAATATATCAATTGGGAACCTACAAACGATTTCGAATCGATAGAGCAAGAATTGACCTCGAATGGGCGAAAAAAAAATCAGGCTAAATTAACACTACGTTTTATTTCTGAATGTTTGGAAAACGGCTAATCCGACAAACGTTATAATCAAGCGAACAATCATATGCAAACGACGAACAAATGATTTAGATTTTTTTAAATGTTGAAAAATCAAAATTGGTCTGCTAACTTCGGACAGCTTCTCCAGTGTCCGAAGCAGGGATACGAAATCTCGGTGTTCCGCCCTAGAAACCTACCTAAGGAATTTGAACGACTCAGTATAAAAGTCACGAATTTTTGCAATCCAGTCAGATTTTCATACACCGTCACGGTGTTTTGAACCAGAGCGAAATCAGAATAACGGCCTTTCCATGACAAAAGTTCTGAATAAAATTCCATTTGTACGTTATTGCACGCTTGATGAATTATTCTACAACTAGCAATGTTTTTTAATCATATTCTCTATTCTAATTCTTACATTATCATGAGATATGATAAGCGACGAGTTTCTAGTTAAACTGTCAGTATTTGCTGCCACACTACAGATAATCTGCGCGAAACCAAAGAAATAGTTCAAATAACTGTGCAGTAGTCCAGTGCAGTACAAGATTATCAAGTCGAACAAACCCCGATAACCTTTTAGGATGGTCGAGTCAACCTCCGTGCCCGTATCGGCGCATCTAACCTCGCGGGGAAATTTAGTCAACCAACTGCACTAAACACTATCGTATAAACTGAAAAAATCAAAACTGCTTGGTTTTAGTTTTTCCACTTTGTCCGATGTCCAATATTTGCAAATCCCCGCAAGTGTTGAATGCCACACTGACCCATATGTGCAATCTTTGTCGGGAGTGCAGAGCGGATACATCTAGCGGTGGAATTGTGAAATTGTGGTTGAACCACGCCCCAATTGAGTCTACTCTGTTAATCCTCTGTTCATTTCTCTGTCTATACAGATATATACATTATATACATGGGGCATTCCACGTCAAATCAGCAGGCCATGACCTTCACCCTCATCGATTTTGTTCATTTTTTAATATGATGTTTTTACCGACTCATAGAGGCCTCGAATTTTTTTTTCAGATTTTTTCGCCGCCAGTAACGTTTTTCAATCTTCGAAAAAAACCAATTTCAAAAACGCCGTTTTTAAAAATCTGAAAAAATTCACACTGATTCTATGATTTAAAATATGATTTTTGAGTGCCATGCGATAATGGGATCTCAATATTTACTATTAGGTTGGGGAAAAAGAAATCCATTATTTTTATATGAACTTCGGGACTTTATTTAACATGCTTCGGATTGTCCGATTTGGGTCAAATATGCACCGTTTTGTTGTATGATTTGTTGCCATTTTAAAGGTAACTTCATAATACCTCTCTCATAGAAGTCCTGGTCTCTATTTGCAAAAAACTCTAGTCGTCGATTTTCACAATCCTCCCTAGATGCCAATTTTTTATCATTAAAGAAATTTTGCAATGCAAGAAAAATATGATAATCGCTTGGTGCCAAGTCCGAACTGTATGGCGGATGCATTAAAACTTCCCAACCAAGCTCCCGAAGTTTCTGGCGAGTCACTGTAGATGTGTGTGGCCTAGCGTTGCCCTGGTGGAACACGACACCTCTCCTGTTGGCCAATTCTGGCCGTTTCTGGTCAATCGCTATCTTCAAAAGGTCCAGTTGTTGACAGTAGAGATCAGAATTTAGCGTTTGACCATATGGAAGCAACTCATAATAAATAATCCCCTTCCAGTGCCACCAAATGCATAACAGAACCTCCCTGGCCGTTAGTCCTGGTTTGGCCCCACCGTTTGAGGTGCTTCACCGCTTTTTGACCACGATCGTTTTCGCACAGGGTTATCGAATGTGATCCATTTCTCATCTCCAGTCACCATCCGTTTAAGAAATGGGTCTATCTCATTCCGTTTGGCCAAGGCTTCGCAGATGGAAATTCGATCCATCATGTTTTTTTCTGTTAATTGGTGTGGCACCCAAACATCGAGCTTCTTTTTGAATCCAGCTTTGTGTAAATGGTTTAAAACTGTTTTATGGTCGATTTTTAGCTCCTGGGCGATGTTACGACTGCTAACATGCAGGTCAACTTCGATCATTTCTCCGATTTTATCGACATTTTCGACGACCGGCCTACCTGTGCGAGGTGCATCTTTAAGATCAAAAATTGCTGAACGGAATCTACGAAACCAAAATTGCACATAATTGGCTGTTACAGTATTGAAACCACAAACACCATTCACAATTTTAGCCGCCTGGCTTGCATTTTCGCCTTTGTCAAAGAAAAACTGTAAAATGTACCGAATTTTCTCTTTGTTCACTTCCATTTTTAACACCCTGCAACTCACAACTGAATGCACCAAACAAAAAACAGCAAAAGAATTTTTTTTTACTGCGAAATGTCACCTTTCCAGCGAGCATAAATCTGAAATTGTTTGATCGATACTTTACGAGAAATCTATCAGTACAGCCATCTACCGAAAAAATAATGGATTTCTTTTTCCCCAACCTAATATTTTTTCCACATTTTGCTTCCTCATAGAGGAAGCTTTGTGAAGAGCAAAATTAAATGAGGAAGCAATGTGCAAGGTTCTACTTTGTATTCTTGTTTTGAATAAATGAATAAATCACTGGCACATCTCATTTTTATGAGGCACAAACATTTGTTTTACTTAATTAACTTTTGCGGAGGTTATAGCGAAAATCGATATTTTTTAAAGTATTCAAAATGGTGTAAAATTTGAACGACTTTACCGATGACCACCAAATTTGGTACACAGTCGGGCTGTATGTTATTTTTCGTTTGTGGAACATTTCAGTTAATTTGCTGAGATTCGACGTGACTGATAGCAAAATTTTCATTTTTTACAAAAATTCAAAATTCTATAAAATCCGAACCGCTTTACCGATTTTGTCAAAATTCGATACCAAACAGCATTTAGCGTGTCTCTAGTTATGAAGAACTATTTAGCCATATCGGCGAACTTTTACGAAAGTTAGAGAGTATACGACATTTTTCAAACAAATTTGAAATTCTATAAAATCAGTATACATAGATATATTTTCTTCAAAATCACAGCAATTAAAGAGGAGTTACTGCTCTACTTGCACGCTAAATTTGAGCTCGATCGATCGTGCCATTCGCGAGTAATCAACGATTGAACTTTCAATCCCTGGAACACACACACACACACATACAGACACATTTTCTAAACCATTTTTCTCGACGTTTTAGGTGATTCTAAGCATACTGACATGAAAATGTCGAAAAAAATTTTTTTCATGAAAACAAAGCTTCCTCTACGAGGAAGCAAAATGAACAAAATCGATGAGGGTGAGGGTCATGGTCTGCTGATTTGACGTGGAATGCCCCATATATATATACGTATACATCTCTCCGCGTGGTCTCCGATTTACCTTCTACCCGTTTTCTGGGTTTGGTAGACCGACTATAGTGCTACCAACCATTCTGAAACGACGTCGTTTCGCGGACGTGACCAAACGCAACTGCTGTGTGTCATAACGACTTGTGCTATGCGCGTCACGCAAATCAAATGCGGCCGTTGAGGGAGCAGCAGCACGTGATATTCTGATCTCCTCGACTGATATACCACACAGGAGGTCCTGCAATGAATTTCATACGTACATATACGTATGCGTTGTACAACGAGCTCGGGCCCAGACTCCCTCGATTATTAACGGGGTTTTAATAGAGCTAATGAACCCCAAGATCGAGAGCCTTGTTGATGCCGGCCCGACAGACTCATGTCTGCTGATGTCTTTACCAGTTCTGATCTTTCAGATACGCTATATTTAGAAGAGCTTCATTAACCCATTATTATGCACGCAGGGTGTGCCCAATACCGCACAAGCCCGCTGTAACGACGCTCTCAACGCCCATCTACGAAAATGTCTAATCTTTATACTATAACAATCTTAAATTCGCGACGTTTGGTCAAATAATAACAAAAATGTTGTTGTCGACTTAGAAAAATTGCTTGTCATAATAAGATGAATATCTACTAATGGCGTCCAATACGCAAACTATATGTTCCTATGAAAACGTTGTTGAGTTGAAAATGAAATATATTTGCCCCAGTATACAATATACATTGTTTGTACAATGACAACAATTTTATTTATACCTTATTATTATATACCTAATCATTTTCAACAACAAAACCTGCATATAATTTTCTTTTTTTAGGAATGGTAATAAAAATAACGATTATAAGCTCCGCTTTTCTTTTATCTTTTCTATTTCTCGTTCTTTCAATTTTGCTAATTAAAAAGCCCTGCTATTAAATGCCGTTAAGCCGTTATGCGCGCGTGCAGAGAATGTTATTTGACCTCGGCATACTGAAGCTTTGGAGGCTTTAGAAGCCGATCCCAATCGCGATGGGAACAGGCAGGAGGAGTTGTCGTTCCTTTCCCTTTTCGAGTCGCTAATATACTATAATGCTGGTGAAGCTTCTACTCGCGTGAGACTTGCCAGTGGAGCTGGTGGCTCCATTAATGACCTAAGCGGCCTAATTAAAAGGACCGACGGGGCGCGTCGGACACGTTGGTCATTGTGATGAGCGAGCGAGCGAGTACTCGACGCAAAATTCCCAGGAACGAGGCTAAGAGCATAAAACTGATCTTGTGCAGCAGCAGGAGCACCAGCACGCTGCAATATTATGTCGGGAAATGCTTAAGCGTAGGCGAGCGCCGTGTACATGTTTCGTGGCGTATATCGTATTATATGTGCATGGCTACGCTCTTTACTAGCTTTTAGTTTCGGAGTTTCGGTTCTTCTGGAAGCTGACCTCGGAGGCTGACGCTCCAAATCCTGAATAATGTTTAATCGCTGGTGTAGAACGGCTTACAACTCAAGAGGGCGAAAATTACGGAATTAAAAGGATTCGTAGTTAAAAGCGAGAGTCGAACATCGTTTTAACTGTTCTATTCATTTCCACTCTATTTCTTCACTTCATAAGAATTTGATATCAGTTATCCGTTGAAAACATTAAATCGAACTAATAAAAAATTGTAAGGATATTGTATTAAAGGATCTGTCAAGTGTGACGGCCCGAAAAGTAGTCTATTTTCTCGATTTTGTTTTCCAAAATTACTATAAGTCGATCCATTTGAAATTTTTATGACATAATAAGGTTCTCATGAATAAGAGAAAATGATTTTTTGTAAGACGATTTTCACTGTTTGAATATATATATTTTTTTATGTCGAAAAAAGTGTTGTGAATAAAATTGGCTTGACGGTAGACAAACCTAGGGGTCGCAAATTTAATCTGAAGCAAAAAACCCAAAAGATTAAATATTAATATGCAATGGTCATTGCGCTTTTTTAAAAATCAAAATTGACAAAATGGCAGCGGTTTGAACAAAAAGTACCGATTTTAGATGTGTTTTTCAACGTTTTTTTGATGAAGAATAGCATTAAGAATGCTCTCCTAAAATTTGAAGAGAATCGCTTGAAAACTGTTCCTTGGAGAATGTCCACCGTTTTGAAAAATGTCGTTTCGAAAGAACGCATTTACAGTTTCGACTGTAAAAATTTTATATAAAGTGTGTACTTACGACTAATCGGCAATGCCAGATCTATATACCTTCAGTTTTCTCATATCGCTAATTTTCCTCCATTATCTCATGTCGTCGATCTGTGCGAACCTTTTTACTGTCGAAGAAGATTCGACGGTTTGCGTTGGCGATGTGCAGTTCTTTATAATTGGCAGCGAACTCCGTGGCCACTGGTTCCATAGTCGCACCCATCGTTTCCATAACTTTCAAAATTGCATGATAACCTTCATTGAAGATGCCAGCTGCTATTTCCACGATTTGTTTCCCGTTGAAAACGTGTTTTGACGCTAATTTTAATTATTTTGCGTATTCAACGGCGTCGAGGGCCTCTGTCATGCCGTTCCGGCCAGGATGGTTGCTGCTGAACCAAATCGTATTTCGAATTTTGCTTTAAAAATTTAAGGAAATGTTTTTGATCGTATATACTAATAGATAAGAGGGAAAAAATCGATTTTTCAGATTGGAAAGATCCCTTAATAGTTAATTTTTTATACATTCGATTAACCACGATATAAAAAGAATTTTTTCATGGAGAGGCCGCCTTATTTATATATTGACGGTACTAAAAAGAATGATGAAATTATTATAATATGCAATGAAAGAGTGCAAAAGAAATTAAATAGATATCTCCTTATTTATTTGCACATATTTAAACGCGTTGTAATTATAATAAATGGTTCTTTACGAATTAGACGAAAAATTGCCCAGCAAAATAATATTATTGTGTGAATAGAGTGAATGGTAGCTTCCACGTTTTTTGAATTACTCCATATTTCATGCGGTGTTAATTCGCATGATAGTATGACTGAAAATTATTATAACGGCCTACATGACTTTGCACATCTGCAGCAATTATGGAGTTTACGGTATATACGTAGTACGCTTAATAAAATACATTTCCGTCTAGCTCGAGAAAGATGAAGTCCTGTGGCCGACTGCAATTTGCACTTGTTGCCGTCGACTGTCGTCCACGAGAGTCGACGCAAAGTCTGCAATGCTATGTTAAGCTTTATTAAACTCACGGAAACAGTTTAATATAAAATTACATCCGGTTTTAGTGCGAAGCGAGGATGACCAAGAGAAACAGAAAGCAGTCTAGCATGAACATATTTTGGATGCTGGTGAGAAGCAGCCGCTCAGTCGAATAGAATTCTGGAGCGTATGGTGTGCCCCTTTCCATGTTCAGGACAACAACACAAATGGTATAAGCTTTCCTGAAGGATATGCAGTGCTACAACACGCGTGTATACCTTCGGGCACACTTGTATTATAACTATAGCTTCGTTCAAAACTGGCGAGATAATCTCGTACCTCCCTTATTGCCTCCTCTACGATTTTCTCCCTAATATTCGGAGCCCTTACCTTGGTATTGTGAGGACGCAAACATTCCGGTCAGAATAGTAACGATTATTTGCCTTATCCATACGCGGGCGATGATATCATTGGTGGAAAGCGGATTCGTAGGTACCAATGCTGGTCTATATATGAGGGCAGAATTATAGCGGATTTCTAGAGTAAGGTTTCTCATGGTCCTCCGAGCAATATCTGTTCGAAGTACTCGTTATCTAATCAGGAAAACTTGAGAACAAACACCGGTAGTATGTTTTTCCTAAAAACAAATTTTATTAACATTTGTGAAAGACGGTTGGAAAAAAGTTCTCTATGTAAATATAAGGGCTTACAGAACTCCGAAATTTTAATCGCATAAAGTCGTATATCTCCTAGCCACAAGGATATTTTTTGCTAAGTAGCGTTTCTTTCGACAAAATTTTATGGTCCGGAATTGGCTGCAGTTATCCTTGGACCAATGTGAGCTAAGAATACGTGGTACAGGGCTCCAAAATTTAAATCACATAAAATCGCCTACCTCTTAGGAGGATAGCCATAAGGATA
Source organism: Clistopyga incitator (assembly GCA_947507545.1). Lineage (NCBI taxonomy): Eukaryota > Metazoa > Arthropoda > Insecta > Hymenoptera > Ichneumonidae > Clistopyga > Clistopyga incitator. Next base: position 9,553,921 of record OX382171.1, on the reverse strand, counting down.
TTTTTTGCTATGGAGCTTCTTTTTTTGACAAAATTTTATGTTTCAAAAATGGTTGCAGTTATCCTTGGACCAGTCTGAGCTAAGAATGCGTGGTACAGGGCTCCAAAATTTTTAAATCACATAAAGTCACTTACCTCCTAAGAGGATAACCGCAAGGATATTTTTGCGAAATAGCATCTTTTGTGACAAAAGTTCATGATTCAAAATTGGCTGCAGTTAGCATCCGTGGTACAGGGCTCCGAAATTGATGTCACTTAAAGTCGCATATCTCCTAGGCGGAGAGTCAAAAGGTACGAAATTGGCTGCAGATATGCTTAGACCAGTAGGACTGGCAGTATGTAACAAGTCAGATTGATATCCAGATAACAATGCAAATTAAAATTTGGGCATGACCTCTGGAAAGCCCCCCCGCACTGACTTAGCAACTCATCGATGTGCCTTGCGGCGGTGCCCATTCCCGTAATCATTTCCTGGACCCGGAACTGTAAACATATAAAATATTGTTAGAAAATCAAAGTGTACAAGCTCAAGCATCGAAGTAAACAGACACAATGGAAATTGTGCCACTCGACGAGATATGGTCAGTCGGACACAATGGAAATTGTTAACATTTGAAAGATACTTTTTTGTTTGTATTTATTTAACTTACCGTATTCAATTATCGACAAACTTTTTTTTCGTAAGAAATTAGAATTTCATTTTTATGGTATTCGATTGTTGACAACAGTAAAGTTCTGCTATATAAAACTACTTTAAACCGCTTTTATTGACGTTGCACAAATATTGATCCTACTTTATTGCCATGATTATGAATGATTTTGTGGATTTGTTGGTAATATGAGAGTAGTCTTTCAAATATGATGACTTACCTTTTTCTAGGAAAGCCACTTTTTTTGAAAACCTAATGCACGTGAATAACGCCTCACTTAACGTCAGTGTAAAGTTAGCTCCGCGAGCTGTCGAAATTTGTTGAGCGACCAAACTACTTGGCTACAGCGCCTAAGCAATTTGTAACCCATACCATTTGGGCCGGTCGCGTGATTTCTGCAACTATAAAATTGTGCGTCCAACTACCACGTTTATTACACTAACTATAGATGTTAAGTGTAAAATATAGACGAAACAACTGACTTTGTTGCTACGCCCAATTATATGGCTGAATAAATTTTAGCCGATTGCTTTCAGTGAATTTATCAACGAAATAATTGATTAGCGACCAAATAATTCGTGGCCAACCGATAAATATATCAACGCAATCAATAAAGTAATTGGCAGCTAATTACTTTATTGATATAATCGATTAATTTATTTGTGTAACCAATTAATTCATTTACCACTAGGAACGTATTCAATACGCATTGGTTGTAGCAACCGATTTTTTCTTTGCGTACTATTTTTATTTATCCAATCCGGAATTCACGTATTCTCTCCCTGCGATTTTTTGCTTAATACTCACATACTTTTCCTCAGAATTTGTTGACTCAATTATTAGATCGCCTCGGATAATCCAGCTTTGTAATGCCATGCAATGTGAAAAAGGACTTGAATAATTGATTATAATTTTCGAGCGACTCCACTCTTCTTTAATTGAAGCAAATAAACACCGTTTAATCCGGAATATCTATCGCGGTTCAACTCGACATGGAGAAGAGAAAATTGGGCTAGTACGTGCTCAGGGCTTGCAATCCGAGTTGATGTCATCGAACACATGCGCCGAAACTATAGGGCGGACGAATCTGTACACCGTAGAGATGGACGAGACCATGGCAGTCTCGATGTGTCGGTCTAATACTCCCACGATGGCACTCCCCAACTCTCCTGCATGACCTTTGCGCTATACGAGATTGATAGATTGATACGACCCTCTGCAATCACTGGATGTACCGCTCACTCGATTCCTCTTTGTGTCTCTTGATCACAGTTAAGCCAATGGAACTCCGCGCCTCGGTATGATTACTCAGCCTCCAGTGTGAATTATCCGACAAATTGGCATAGACCTAAAGTGCGTGCCTAATGTCGGAAATTTCATGCATCCATTCAAATACGCATATTCGTTATCCCATATAATTTTGGGAGTTAGCTGAGCGACTCGGTTCAATGATAATACAGCTTTCACTCAAAGCGTGGAAATCCGTAGGTAAAAACTAGAAAGGAACAAAATTTCGCTGAAAACTTCACCTGCAATTGCCGATGGAAAAAAACTGATAAAGAGAAACTGTCTATGGCAATATTTTTTTTCTTTATTCCGCCATTTGACTGATTTCAGGCGATCGTCTTTCTTGGTAACTTTTATTTTGTAAACCTGTAAAATCCGACATTTTACGACTAAAAAGTAGAAATTAGTCTCCAACGTGTGAAAACACGATATGAATGTTTTCATAGATGCAAATACTTTATATATTAACCGACAGCAGTGGGCGCGCGGTCGGTGTATGGCTTCGGCGGTCTCCCAAGTTAAGCAGCTTCTCTCGCGGGCAGTACTTGGATGGGTGACCGCTTAGATATGCACCAACTTGCGCGTTCACTGTTGAGCGAGAGGCAGTTTTTCTGACTTTCTGATGTATTCTCATACAGCAGAAAGTCAGTAAAATATGGCCGCCTGGATCGGCGCAGGTTTTCCGCAGTTTCCCTGTGCCCTCGTGCAAATGCAATACAGAAGTGCATTAAGAAAGAGTGTCTGCGGGTAACACTGGGGGGAACTCAACACAAAAAAGAAAATGGAAAGGGGCAGGGGAACTCAATAAATGAAAAGGGATGGAGGGGAGTGGGGAAATCGTAAAAACCTGAAGAAAGTATACGAAGGAATACCAAAAAAATAAAAAAATAAAAAATACTTGATATATTTATGTACTTCTACATCTAATAAAAAGGAGAATAATACGATGACAGTATACATTTGAACCGCCAGAGTACCTCGATGCACTCCCGTCGATCCCATAGGGAAGGTAAATGTAGAAATGATATTTTAGTAGCAATAGTAACAGAAGTGCAGGTCTGTTCGCTTACCCGATGATGAGTGGGTAGATCCTAGCTGCGAATCCTCCTATTTCACGTTTTTCCTGTCGTCATCAACCTGGTGAGTTCACGATATCTGCTGCACGTAGTTGTCAACGTTGAGAGTCGTGCAATCGACACGAAATGAAGGAGCAGTGAAGTAACACAGCACTACCTGCAAACAAGAATCTAAATTGAATAAACTTTAAATCGGATTAACCGCGTTGAAGTTGGCTCAAGTGATAGACCCAACGAGAGCAGTTACGAGCTTAATTTGATATTCTCATTCGCGTGGGTTTGTATCAAACCGTTTCTGCGAGAGAAAAGGAAGCGTAGGTAGATAAACCGACCGAGTAATCTTAAGGTACGCCAAATTGCTAACGATAGTACCACATTTTAAAAAATCGAGCGAACCCTTAGTATGAACGGTTTTTATAAACCGCTTTCCTCACCGCAGCATAGTCACTACTAATTCCGTTATCTGAGAGCAAATAATGTCAAATATTTAGAGGCTACACCAGTGTAAAACTTGAGAAAAATCAAATCTTCTTTATATGCACTTTTTAACGTTGCACCTTTTAGAACATCATATTGCAATTTCAAGCTTGCAGGTCAGAAACGTGGTATCTTTCTAAGTTGCAGCAGCTCTAACTCAAAAGCAACCTGTCCGATTGACTTAAAATTTGTATGGCGTTTTTTAACCATATTTTGTTATGTAATGACAAAAATGACAACAATTTTTTTTGGGAAAAATTTTAATTTAATTTTTACATTTTCGTCATTTTGTCAGATTTTAATATTTTTCCAAAATCCTAGATAATGATACGAAGAATACCTGCTAGTTCAACAGAGTTTTTTGAACTATTGTGTTTTTATCTGGACATTGTCGCCTGTGGAAACAGCAATTTTCTGCTGTTCAACATTTTGAAATCACTCGTTTTATGTAGCGTTTTTTGAAATCATTGTTTTTATCTGGACATTCTAGCAGCCGAAATTGCAGCAACAATACTGAATTGTATAATTGGCTCTGAATAAAAACCTTCTTACAAAGCTGAGATTCAATTGCGTCCAAAGTTAACGTACGGATAATTTTCCGTATGGAAACACAGCAATTTTCTGCTGTTCAATATTGCAATGTGCATTCATACTGTTAACGGTTAGTGCCTCTGCAATAAAGCTGACTGATCGCAGGCAGTATTTACCAGCAAAGCTTCTGCGAACACGTACGCTGAGTACATCTCTATCAGCTCCCTGCTCTCACTGTCAACGGAATAGAGCAGAGGCTTCTGAGGCTCAGCATGTGTGGTACAGATCCGGTCGGTAGAGTCATGATTCGGCCTTGTCTCTGTCTCGGCGGCTCGGTTACATGTGTGTATCCACATATATATACATCCATAACGCATGTGGATCCAGCCATTAGGACTCTGAGACATTGTGATCCTTGTAATACACCGTGATAGGATTTCGTTGTGACATCAGATCAAAGTCATAGCTAACTGTGCGTATCTGTATACTGTTGTAATTTGATAAAATCATCAGGAAGACGTAAATTTTTAACTGAAAAATGTATGTGAAGCAATGAAAGACTCGAAAAATTGGGTCTTTTGAGGGATTTCCTTACGTTTTCAAAAGTTATCGATAGAAAAAATTGACAACTTTGGACTTAGCGGGAAATTTCGTGAAATTTGATTTCGTTTTTGACCTCGTAACCCTGAAATTTTAGATGTACAAAAAATGTTCATGTTTAACTGGCCGTAGCTTTTTTTATATTTTAATAGAACTTGCCGAAACGGAGAGAATGGTGCCGAGATCATTAGATCACCTATATTTTGGCGCCAGTAAGATCGATGGCAAAATGGCGGAAAGAAAAGAAAAGGTTATGCAAAACATTTGAATTTTTGCTGCTCGAACTTAATTTCGCAATAAGCATTTTTTAACTTGATAAATTACTAAGAAAACAATCGATAGTTCTTATTTATTTATTTATTTTTTTCAAAACGAAATCCAAGTCACCATCCAATTATTCTTTCAATAGGCATTTTTATGAAAACATAAATTTTCGCTAAAATGTCGAACACGATTTTCGTTTTTCCACTATATCGGTATATTGAACCATACTGAATACAAATTCGTTATTCATTTTACCGAGAAATGAAAAAGAAATTGTATGGGGGCGGCAACTTATAAGTTACAACATCGAGCACAGCAAAGTTATTGAGAGTACAAAATATTCTTAAGCCTTCCCGGATCGATAGACCTTTTCAATATATCCAACTCGATTCCCTATTTATATCGCGACCATTTTCGTTATAATAACTACACCGATATAGAGCAGAGAAGCAGGATAAACCAATTTTACTATTCTGAATTGGGTTATGATAACCAGACTAGAGAAAATGATATTAAGTGAAGAATATGAACATGAACTTACTTTCTATTATGTTAAGCTCAAATCGGCAAAGATATGGTGCAAAAATAAAGTGACGCCGCGATCAGTCAGAAGAACTGCATTTTTGTGGATGCTAAAGTGCAAATTGATTTTTAAAGCCAAAGCGAGCTGAAAGTACGAATTCAAATGTACAAACGCGATGCCTTACGTATAGTTTGTTTCTTGCTGACGTATCGCTCGAAATGCATTACCCCGGTAAGTACACTCTATAAGTAAGAGTTTGTGTAGCGAGTCGAACGTGATAGAACTCTCGAAAACATCTGGCGATTAAGCGCGGTCCCCGGAAAAGTTGTTCCATCCCCGAGGAAAACCGGATAGCGTAACATAGTACACCGGGCCAGGATCATCTCGATTCTGGTATTCCTCGTAAATACACCAGGAGTTACTCGTTATACGTTCGAAGAGCTCGTAAAACTGAATCGAATACCCTTCCGACCAAGGCAACCGAATCAGAAACCACCAGCTGGTGATCTTTCGTGGAGAGTCTAACGGTGTTCTCATCACTGACGTCCTCGTCGTCAAAATCGTGATCCGAAAGATAGACTATGATTAAGGCCTCGAATATCTTACATTTATCGATACGAGCATTCGGAACCGTAGACTGAAACAACTTGATATTCAGGGGTGGACTGCACAGTATACATACTATGCTATGCTGGGTTAAACCACTCTAATACTCGCTATCACCGCATTGAGTGCTTTAAAACATGCGGTTGCAGAGCGTAGCATATGATACCATAGTAGATGCATGCGATAGCATGCGATAGCAGAACATAGTATGCGAAAGCATAGCGATAAAACAGCATAGCATGACATGTGAGGGTATGGCATAGCATGATATGGGATAGCGCAGCATGACATGCCGTAGCATAAGCACAATATGAAAGGCGATATCAAAGCATATCATGACATGCGATAACATAGAAGTGCATAGCATGACATGCAACAACACAACATAGGATAGCTTAGCATGACATACAATAGCACAGCATAGCGTAGTACAGCATGGCATGTAATGTTACACCACAGTAGAGCATAGCATGATATGCAACAGCACAGCATAAGTAGTATCATCTAGCATAGTATCATTTCATGCGATAGCATACTAGAGCATAGCATACCATAGCATCGCATCGTGCGGCATAGTCTGTCACAGCCTTGCGTAGCATAGCATCGCTTAGCATAATGTAGCATATCAACATATGTTAAGAGAGCATTCCATAGCATAGCATCGCTTAGCATAACGTAGCATATCAACATATGGTAAGAGAGCATTCCATAGGCTAGCGTAGCATTGCATTGCATTTGAGCAACTACGATCACTTGCGAGCCACGGATTTGTATTCGCGTGTTAAATCTGAATTGGCCCTTTTACGGAATCGTCTGTACGCCGAGGATAAAATGGCAAATGAGATTCAACGTGTACCGCATCGAAATTGTACGTGAACGGGCGTGCATGATCACACGCGAACGTGGAATCCTGCAGGCTAAAAAGTAACGCGTGTTTGTAACTACCGAGTGTATACAGTTCGATGAAACTGGACTGAGATACGAGCGAATAGAAATAGAGAGTACCTGCAGAAATTTACATCGTGCGATCGCGTCGTATCCAAGTAGTACACGTATGTATTACTACAGCAGGTATGTACTTTATAGTACACGCCCATGTGCCGCTACAGGACATATGTACGTACACGTATGAGGATGGGCGACCTGCCAAATCACACGCAAACTCTCGAGCAGGCTTGCGGCCAATCGAATCGCGCAAAACGGAAGAGCGTTGTACATCATTGATGACTCGTGCCGATATCTCAACTCTGCGTCACGAAACGTGCCAGCATCAACAGAATCAACGCTTCATTCTCATCCTCTTTCTTCCTTCCGGGTCCTATCTATTTACACGCTTTGCACGATGATGACTCAAGCATCTTTTTCAGCAATTCAACTCGATTAACAAGGAATCGATGCCAGCTAATCTCATACCAATTTGTGATTCGTCTCGGTACTTCAACTTTGCAATATCTAGCGATCTTGAGAAAAAAATTTTTTCGACAATTTACCTACTTTGTCTGTATAGCTCTAATTAAGGGAATTCTGGATCTTCCCATCTTACTGACAAAACTATGGTTTCCACTGACTAACCTGCGAGGTTATCAAGGTTATCAACGAGGCACCTATGGGAAACAATTTTATGACAATTTACGGTGAGCGTCGATACCTCTACTATTGAGACTGTTGACAATTATTTTGCTGCATTTCTACGGTATAGACTAAGAAGTTACAGAAACTTCCTGTTTCATCGACCAATACATCCTTGGTTCTGTAGAATACAAAATTTATTCATAAAGCTTTCGGTGCCGACCACCGGGTTATTATTTTTTTCTTCATATTTCCTACAACTTAAAAGAAAAACATTGGTTTTGCTCCCCATCATCATCTTCGAGAGGATGTTGCCGAACGTTGTTAAGACAGCAACAAGATGCGTGACCATTATTTTCCAGCGTTACGAATCAGGGAGATAAACAGTTCTGCTCTTGGCACAGGAGGAAAAGACAAACGAGCGCGGCAAAAGATAGCAAGGAGATCAAAGACGTGAAGTATTCGGTAGGGATGTCGCTTCGTTAATAATTCACCGGATCGGAGGCTTCGCGCGTCGTTCTAGAGGTTTTATCGGTGCGGATAAAGGGGAAAGAAAAAAAATTCGCAGCCCGAAGAAAATCTCTCACTTCTCAAGCCCGACTCTTTTCTGCTTTTCGTTCCACCTTGGCATTCTTACATTTCTCACACTTACCCCACAGTCTCCATAGAGGAGGGACGAGTACGCCTCGCTGATTCTCTTACTTTCTCTCTGACTCTTGCGTACTGTGACACTTATGGAGACATCACAATCTGTGTATGCTACACACCCCCATACCGTCCTCCATTTTCCGCTTACTCGGCAGCGAGTCACGCGTGCGAGATGCTTGAGATACAGACGAAGAAGCAGAAGCAGAGGCAGCGCCAGCGAGGGATTGGATTTTCACCCTCGAGAAAGCCAACCGCATGTTGAGTCAGACCTGTCGATGCCTCTAGCTAGTTTTTTTCTCTCTTTTTATTTATTTTTTTCTGTTACCGCTGCAGCTCTCGTCTTTCGTCTTTCGTCTCTCCCTACTTTCTCCTCCCCCTCCCACTTCAACCCGCTCTTCTCCCAAGGCGCCCTCTACCCGACCATCCGGGCCATCGCGATACGGAATTTATTCCGATAGTAAAAGATCCCGAATGCGAGAGTACACCGCATCACCCTCTCCTCCTTCCTGTCTCCCCTCTACCTAAGGGTGCCCCGCGACTATAGCCTTATCCGTTCGATGACGGCATCTGTACAGTAGTATTAGAGCAGAAAGAGCTCGTCTCCAATGCATCCACGACTTTTACACAGCGCCACCTCTACGTCGCTTATAAATTCACCGGGATTTATACGATATATCGACATCTGAGGAGCGTCGAGTGAGGTGAAATATCGTCCCCTTACTATCATCACCATGTCACCACTTTAATATTTAATAAAAATTACAGATATAAATTATTATCATAATTTTTTTTGGCATTATGCACGACATATACGACTTAAGAGAAAAGGATGGAAAGTGGGACATTGAACATGGCTTCTCCATTATTATTCGCTATTTGCAAAGTTATCTCTATGAGAACGTATGTTCATGAATTTAGAGATTTTCATAGAGGAAGGTTTACGAGAAGGAAAAAATATCGAGGAAATAATGCGCGAGGTTATTATTTCGTATCGTAGAAGTAGAAGATGCACCGATTCAAACATGGAAACCAAGTAATAAACACACACGGATATTTTTTGAAGCCACTTTTCTCGACGTTTTGAATCATTTTGAATATGCTACGATGGAACTTTTGAAAATAAAAAATTTATGAAAAAAAGCTCCCTCTATGCGGAACCAACAAATATGAACCACTCACGTATTTCCATAATTTCAAAAATTACACCCAATGGATTCAAGTAATTGTTCCGCATGATGCGTGCGCCTAAATGTACGCTGAGAAAACTTTAACCCTTTTATGTCTGACTTGACCAGCATTCATCGTTAGTTTTGGCCTAAAATTGTTATCGAAAAAGTAATCTGTAATTACTACAAGTATCTTTTCTCAAGATTTCCTTTCTCAGATTGACTCAAAAAACGGTTTGAACAATATTTTTTTAATGTTTTTCAACAACAAATGCAAAATTTACTAGTCAATTTATTTAACGTAAATTTCACTCCGATAAAACTATAAAATAATACTTCAAACTATCCCGTCATTGTTATCGATAGTTGCTCTTGAGATATAAGTGGTTCAACAATTTGTTTCGGTCTCAGTAAATCAATATGGCGGTTGTTTATACGCGACGTCATTAACATAATTAGAATGCATTATATGTACTTACTTGTCAAGAATGCATTTATAAAGAAAAATCATAAGTACAAAAATTGTTTTATTTATTGAAATCGTTTGAATGATATTCTCGAAATTGGGGCCCGACAAATTTTTGGATCCGATAAGGCCCAGATCGCAGTTTTTTATAAGAAATACTCAAATTTTAAGGCTATCATCGTAAAGCTTGGCCGGCTCTATTATTTATTATTATTTTTTTAATTTTAATTCTAGAACATGTAACAAATAACGCCTCGGAAACACATTTAGGATTATTAGGAAATTAGGCAATGAATTCTGGCCAAGTCAGGCATTAAAGAGTTAATTCAATCCACTAGACACGAAATATAAAATGCATGGTGGAAACAACGTTAAGCATTTCTTCAATGTCCATGAGATGAGAAAAAATATTGTTTTCCCGACTGAACATTTAGTTTCTGTCTGCGGATTTGGTTGGACCGGCCAATCCCTTCTTTCAGTGCGCGAACGCGTAAAGAATAAAGGGTTTTTCCGCAGAAATAAAAAAAGAAGCACACGGACAGACTCCATCTGATAAATATGCATCATTTTTCATGAGAGACTCTACCATAAGCTGGAGTTCGCTATCACGAATAACAGTCTAGAGAAAAAGAGGCTGAAAGGAAGAAGGAAACGAGGAGGAAGAAGAAAGGGTGGTTTCCTTCTGCCACGAACACGAGCCTGGTAAGATATTCGTCAACGCGCTGCCCTGGCAGTTGGACGTCTCTCCCGCAGTCTTGCAACTGTCCGCGAGGATCAGACTTGCTGGATAGCTTAACGTCGCGTGAGAACGATCGCCACCAGTGCTGGCGAGTTCAAGGTAGCAAATAATGGCACCGAATGAGATGTAGGATGGCACTAGCTGCGGGTGTCCGCAAGAACGGATGAGAAAAACGAAAGAGTTATCGACGTCGAACAATCAGCCTATTATACTTTTAAAAAACGATATCTCTTGCTGCAAAAATCGATAAAGTGGAATTTTTATGTAACGCTATTTCCAATTGAAATGAGTCGTTGAAGTATGAGTAAAATTCGTCTAGAACATGAACCCTTTGAAACCCCAAAAAACATACTGGAAACTCGTAAACAAAGCTCTTTTTAGTTCAGAATTTTGAGAAATTATTGGAAATTTTCTACAAGTCACTATCAAATTTGTAAAAAAAGGAAATTAACCCTAGGGTGATTCACTGAGAAAAAAGGAAAAATGGTGACAACCTTGCGGAGAGGGTGGCAAATTACTCGCTGACTCAAAGAAATTTAGGTTCATGATGTTAAAACAGCCAATCGAATTCCAAATAAATCAAAAGTGCTAATCGAACCGTAGTGAATGTTGTGCTGATAAAATATAAGTAACAATAAACAAAACATAGCCAGCATTAAATTGCAGTACCGAGGATGGTGGAGTGAATTACAGGTAATACTTCAGTGATCGAAATGATTTTCACGAAGCAATCTCATAGAAATCATTGAAAAAACGATCGTATTCCCTCGAGAGGGCTGCGATATAAATAAGTCGTATAAACCAGGAGGCTGGCTCAACCTCCTGAATCAATCTACTCAGTCGCAACTAAGTACTAATTAACATGTGTTGTTTTTTTTATGCAATGATTCATGATGTTATAATTAATAACTGACTTTTACAGTTAAGGAAATTTTGGTGTAGTTTAATTATATCGAATAACAGCCGCTAATTGAAGATGAACCTCTACAGATAACCGATACTTTAGACTACATCGGTAAAAAAGTGCACGTCCATTTGTCGTAATGATTACTAAAATGAATATCAGAGTTCACCGATAATCTCTTATGTAGCTTATAGAGAATTTAAAGTCGAGCGATTCACAAGTTAGTAATACCGTCGTCGGTAGTGTTAGGTTCATAGGCATAGGTAGGTAGACATAACTCGTAGGTAGGCAGTTAAAATTCTGTTGCCGTCAGAAACAGATCGTCAAAATAGGTTGTAGTTGTCGTACACTTTTTTTAATGCCTATCCATCTTTTCTTTTTTTATATAGTCATAATATATCATTTGCGACGTCGAGTTTAACTTTTTTTCGTATTTATAATTATTAAACAATCACACTACCAAACATGTTGAGTACTAACTTATAATAATTAATAGTACGACATTTGGGTGAAACTATTGGTGTCTGATGCAACGTTATACACTGAGAAAAAAATTTATTTGGGCCAACCAAGATATTGGTTGACACAACCAACCCCATTTCCTAATTCACCAATAGCTCGGCTTATTTATGACAACCAAACAGTAATGGTTGCACGAACTAAGCCTTATTAGTAGGAGCCCTATCAGTTGCGGCAACCGTGTACCATTGCCACCTCACCTATTTGAATGGTTGATACAACTATTCGAGTGGTTAAGGGCTCTAATACCGGCTCACTTGCATAATGCATATTGGAGGTTATGTATAAAAAACACGCATAAGTGTCGATTCTTTGATTTATCAAATTTGATGTAAAATATAGTACTGTTGACGCAAGAATAAAAAGTAAAACGATTTCTTGAGTGGGTTTTATATTTGTTTAATCAACTGTGCGAATATATTTTTCATTTTTAACTTGTCATAGAGTGCCAGCTCAACCACTACGCAGCAAGCAGTTTTTGCAAGCATCTAATTTTCTTCGAAGGAAGATTCTGCCTGGTCCTGAAATGAAAATTCCTATTACAAGGAAAATGCTTCACTTATCACAGTTTCAGATTAAAGCCGTGAACAAATTTTAGCATTTGATGTTCATTCGACAGCACTTATCGAAGAGTGCATTTTAGGCCTGACAGATAAAATTCAACATCGAGCACTAAAAAAATAGAGATCTACTGTATCAAGTTTTGGAAGCAGTTACTACACTTATTGCAAATGCCATTATTAAATTTTGGACATCATTATTAATTGCAGTGGTATGAAAAAAGTAAGGTTATACCGGTTATATCTCATATTGTGCTGCCGAATATTCGAATAGTAGCTACAATAATTGGATAGTTGACACTATTATTCGAAGCGGTTGGCTCAATGAATATATGAATTGTTCCAACTTATTTGAAAAAACTCCGGCACAAATACTCGAGAATGTAGTTGGCCCAACTATTTTTTTTTTCTCAGTGTAGGTAATCTGCACGAAGCTACAAAAATAGTTAAGATAACAATGAAGTATTTGTCTCAACTACACAAGATGTTTGAATCGAGGAAACCGCGGTAGCCCATTGATGAGGTTGAGTCAACCGCCTTACACGGTTCGCCGTATCTAACCTCCTAACAACGTTTAGCCGACCTAAATTCCGTTGGTTCCACTTTTCTTTTTTCTCAGTCTACAGTTTATTCAATTTTCTTTAATGTTCCTGGTTGACTGTGAGGCTTATTTGTACGTCACAATAACGTTTTAGGGTTGAGACATTTAGAATGTTGTATTAGCCCCTATACGAAAAATTCTTTTCATAGGCGCTCTGGATTTTTTTTTCCCTCCAATGTCTTAAATTATTCAGGTACATTTCAACCTTTTCTCAGTAGTGATCAATGAAAAAACATTCTAAGTGGGGTTTTCTAGCTTGATTCAGTTGTTATGAAAATTTTCTACGTGCATCAATGGACACGTTGCGTATAGAGAAATAAATGAGGCACGTACGTCCAAGCACGCGTGCACGAAGCGGGCGATAGTCACGTAATATACTTATACTGACTACCCGGATGACGACGCGAGTCATCAGAAATGGCGGCAGGTATAAGCACTCAATGGTAGGGAAGCGCGTGCATACAAATTACGAAGGCACGCGTCTATGATGTTTAGCCATGATTCTCATATTCTTGTACGCCTCAATCTGTGCTTTAATGATACAAACTTATAGGCACTGCACACGTATCTCGTCAAGTACACTACATCTCACAGGAGTGACAACGTGCGACGCTTCATGCCGCTTTATAACGTCGTTGAATTTCTTATAAGGCCTTAAAAGCACATGAATGTGAACGCTCAAGATATGTGAACGCAGTTCGATGCAATATCGAATTCAGCAGATCGCAGATCAATTATTTAAAATCTACTTAAAATTAAATAACTCGACCATTCTATTTTTTTCTATCTACAAGTTAATTGAAATCTATCAAAATAAAGCAATGAATATTAAAAAGTGAAACTAAGAAATTTCCTTCATCATAATTTTTAAACACTAACAATCGTTGAAAAATAAAAATCGTGATAAGTAATAAGAACATTGGTTTTGAGGAATAACAATGCAATGAAATATTAATAAATCAGTTTTTAAAAATCGCTCATCAAATTTTTCGAAAGTTACTTCTTATTATTAATAATATTTGCAAATGAAAGATTGCACTGCGTACCTGTAGATCTATACCCAACGTCTCCTGAAGGCGCTACAGGTAAAAGCACATGTGATATCTTTCCCTTTACATGTATCCTTGTTTCTCGAGGCAAATTTGCGAACGGTCGCGATGTTGTGGAATATACACATAGTATATTCACACGGAAGCAACTATCCAACCGGACGGAATCGTTCGTATAACCACCGGTGACTACATTCTCGACCACTGACCAAGTTTACGCTCTCGCCCCGTCGGTTGGGTTATACCCGTCACGTGTTATACGACGTGTTGACGCCTAGTCAAGCAATCTACCGTAATTTACATGGAATACAGTTTAGCATGACACATGTACGAGATGTATGTGGTACCAAAATACCGAATGTAAGCTGCACCGTTTATGTTCCGCGGCAATCTACCAGACGACCATGTATACTTGCAGGGCGAATCGACTTTCCTTGTCTGTCTGCCTGTCTACCAATGCATAGACATGGTTACTACACACGGACCGCAGTAAACTGGGTCTATAATGTCCAGAGTTAACCTCTCTGACTCTCTCCAAGGAAAACAGCACTTCTAGATGGCACTGGCCCGTTGAGTCGTAACAACGAGTCCGGGGACTCGTACAAAGCGAATCTTACGTGAGTCTCTCCACTTCGGAGGTTACAGGTCTCACCGGTTCGATCACAAGATGGTCGTATCTTTGCTTCAAATAGCCGGGTTCAGCGCAGTGATGCTTGTGCTGCTTTAACACCGAGCATCAAGTACTGAAGCAAGAGAGAGAGAGAGGGATAGAATGTGGAGAGGGGTTAAAACAGCAAGAGGAAATGTTATGATCCAATCTGTAGCCAATGTCTACAACTCACAGAGGCAGTAAACCGCCAGTCTTCCCAAAGTTTCTCATAAATCCTACAATATGCGTGCGCATAATTTTCTAGCGAAGAACGAAGTCAAATTAATGCATTTTCGTTGAATTGCAATTAGTCGAATATTTTCACTAACAATTTTTCCACTATTCACAGACAAATTATTTTGTCATTTAAAGCCAATTTGCCAATTTATTATAATTATTTTGCCACTTAAAATAAAACTACCATAAGAAAAAGCGTCTAAAGTGACTGTGGTAATCATAGAGTGCCAAATGATATTTTCCATCAGGATGTGACATCTACAAGCTAATCAGGTGCACAGGACGGCTTCAATTTCTATTCGAAGAAATTCAAAGTTCTTGCTTTCTCAACGTTTCCAGAACACTAAATGGAAAAAAACATTAGACTGATTGGCATATGTGCAATATATATAGTGAAATATCCACTCGTCACGTGGCAAATACACTGCAGGTTAGCGATACACGTACGGCCGACGGATTTCCGGTGTGGTAGTTACGTTTCTGAGATCAGACGCGGATGATGACAGACGACGCGTCGTGCCGACGATCTCCTACTGCGCAGTGAGATACTAAAACCTACAAAACGTAAAGGCAACCGGAAGAGCGTAGGATAAAATAGAATTCATCAGCTCTGATGAAAATTCTATAAGTTGAACTAATTCCAAGCAATTTATTATATCATTTAACTTCTGAAGAAAGTCTTTCTTTTAATGTCAAGAACTAAAAACCGCTTTGACGATTGATTTTTATCAAATAGGTGGGCATTGTGATTCCAATTTGGTGTTTTAAGGAAATGTGAAGAAAAGATGTATTGCACTTGGCGTCTAAAACCTATTGATCAATCAATAAAATATTAAATAATTTTCTAATTTTATAGGAAAATAAGATAATAGGCCGAGGGCACCAGTTTTCGGTCTATTATCCAGCAAATGATTACTTCCGGACACGTAAGGGTCGATCATTCGGATAACCATAAATTTAAGACTTTCGGTGTACAAACTCAACGGATTCGAAACAACAACAAACATACCTTGGATATCTATTATTTATATTACTATTTCTTCTTTCACGCCTAAAAGAATTTTTGGTTATTAATCGAGGTAAATTGTTATGAGAAAAAGTTACTTCGTTTTAATTCTGGAGAACATTGAAAGCAGCGAATTTCCTGATCAATTTTGATGCAACAGTCGACACAACTATGGATACAACAAACCCTTCAAGGTGCAACAGGATACAACCAGGTTTTACAAAGGATAAAAAAGTAGCGATTATCATTTAGTTACCAGCGTTTGTCAGGATAGAAGCTACAAGAACAGCATACTAGCTACGATATGGTTATCCCGGTGCAAGTTCCTATATAACTATGTATGTAGGCAGCGTTCTTGTCTCCCTTCATCCCCTTTACTACGGATTTTCATCAACTTGCCCACTCCCGATTCTTTTTCACTGCACGTCGGCGCGCGCACCTCCCATCTTCACTATAACTGCAGAATGTATGTACGCGGAATGGACATTAAACTTTTTTATCACCTTAAGGTCCAAAAGCTACACTAATTCATTCTACGTTAGTTGGCGAGCTTTCATCTCCTCTCGCTCTTTCTACAGAGCATTCCCCCAACTTTTTCACCTGGTCCCTGGACTGAGTGCGTTGTACTCGTTCTCTTTATAGCTGTACGGTTCTAGTTTCTGCTCTAGATAGTGCGATTGTTGCCGTAAGATACCGTAAGTGTACTCGTTAGACTTGGTTTGCGACTCGTGACTATCTTACAAAGCTCGCTCCTAAAAAATTGTTAAGGTAAAGGAGACGTCCAAACTCTATAATAGAAAAGAACTGGTCGATTAGTACACTGACAAAGAGCGATTCTATTGATTTCAAAAAAACACTTAAGTGAATTGAATTTTTTAAATTGTTTCCAATGAAATATTTTTTTGTTTTTTTTTCAAAAAGAACATTGCGGTGACTCAGACCACAGTTTCTTTTTTTCAAATCGCGTCGGTCACGTTGAGTCATTAATTCATTTAAATCATTTATTTCACTTTATAATATATCTGTATCTAATACGGGATGGGAAAACATTTTTGAAGGTAATCCCTGTCGTGCTTCTATTCCTTTCTAGTGACGGGCGGGGCTCAAAATATCGAAAAATCAAAAATCAGAATGACTCAAATTCCGAAATTTCAAAATCGCGAATATCAAAAAAGCGGACAGATCGATATTCGAATATTTTATTTAACGAAATCGTCAAATTGAAAGTATCCATACATTCGAAATTTTACATAAGAAAATTTGTACTTTGAATGATCTAATGCAAAAAAAAAGAAATGTTATCGAAAAAATGAGTATTTCTATAATTGACCTTACAATCAAACAGTTATTCGGCTAAATAGTCTCTCGAAAAGGAATTCGAGCGATCAATGTTTCGTTATTTGAACATTCGCTGTTCTGAAATTAATGTATATCGGCCATTCAAAATTTTAGGCGTTCAGAAATTTGACCCCCACCCCTAGTGACAAGTTATTTTATAGGATACATTTTACTTTTCGTGTCTCGAAGAGATCGAAGAAAATTTTTATCAATTAAAAAAGGTTGATTTCTTTAAAAAAAATTTCTTTGATTCAATGTCACTAGATTTTATTGAGTTTGAGATCATTCAAGGAAAAGATTTTGAAGGCTGAGATTACAGGAAGTTTAAGTCGAGGAAACTTTTTCTCTTGATTTTATTACGAAAAAGAATCGAAATAAATGTGTTTTTGAAACCAACCAAAACTAAGAAGCTTATTACAAACTAATTTCAGGAAAACCCATTTTTCCTCTCTTCGGTTTAGGTTTCCCGATTTAGGTCAAAAGATGGACTATCAAGCGCGAAACGGCCAAAAGTTCACAGGGAACATCATTTTTAAACTCAATGGAAACCCTCAATAGTAACCCTCAATGGAAATATGATTTTAATAATTTGTTTACCTTTGCAAATTCGTTAATGTTATTTCAATTATAAAACTCATTTTTTAGTAAATCTGTACAGCTGTATGGAGATCATTACGAACTCGATTAAAACGTCATAGCTTACATAATAGATGACGTATTCCGGTTACACTAGCTACCATTAGTCACTGGTGTTATAAGTGCAAGACTGTGAGTAATACTTATTTTCGTCCCTGGGTGTCCTCCACTCTTTTCTTTCATTCCTCTCGTCTCGCTACTCATTCTTACGCCGCGTCACGTTTCCCTGGAGACACGTTACTCACGCTACATTTCCTTCCAATTCGCAGAAGTCTTCTTTTACCTCGTCACGAGTTCTTAACCACTCGGCGACCTCTTCGGCACACTGTCACGAATCTTTGCCTTCGTCAAAATTTTATGACCAGCAATCGAAGACTTTGCTTCTCCTGCAGTAAGAAATGACATATCAGTTCGAGTGAGAATTCAGTACAGTCGAAGTCTGGCCTCGTTGATATGCTTCAGAATTCTAAGCGCTTTTGCAATTTCATATTCTTATGCCCACAGATGAAAAATAAGCGTGAGATACAAAAAATGTGTGCCTTCTGTCCATGTATGTGTGTGTGTGTGTGTGTGTCCGATCAGAATTCGAATGAGAACTTGGATGGGAAAATAATGATGTTGGACGTGATCGAGGAGTTCCGAAAATCTCATCTTCTTCTATCGATCCCTTATCTTTCCAACCTTCTCATGAACGTCGTTTTCCAAGAGGTGAAAATGCGGACGTAACTACATATAAAACTCGAGGGCTTATCAAGTTTGGCAATATCTGTAGATGCATTTAGCGCAATATTAAGGTCCGTTACCTTCCATAATATTTTTTGATTTGCAATTTACTGATTGAATATTTGTAATATTTGTAAATGAGCCAAATCTGCAAAGAAAATTCATTATTTTGTTACTCACAAAATTGACGAAACGACTGCACAAATTCGTACACAAATATTGTACCGTGTATTTTCATGATTTTTCAGCTAACCCCCCTGATGGGAATTGTAATTATAATTTAATTGACAACGAATATCCCACATACGGTGGGCTACCGGAAATAATTTGTGGTCCGCTCTTTAGCCTGCTAAGTGTGCCAACTATGGAGCTTATCTTTATCTATAAATCTTAAAAATTCTTTTAATTCTTTTACATCTTCAAAAATTGTTTGCTCAGCTCTCACCTAATCTCATGTCTCGCCCCATTTAGTTAACAATTTTTTTTTGTATTCCTTTTCTTTACAATGTATATGTTTTTGCACCTTCGTCATTAGAGAATCCGAATATTGCTAGTGTAATTTATGCATTGAACCATGGCAAAGATAAATGGCTGTTTACAAGCAATAAGTCTAAATTATTATAGAAAAAAATCAACCATAGACCGTGCCGAACAATCAAACGATCGAGCGCATATATGCACACCACAGGGGTGTATATGTTCGGGATACGATCTTTGACTGTTATGCTTTCCCCACCTCCGAGCGTGTGTATTGTCGCCACGTACTGTTACTCGGTAATTCGAACGTTGTCACTGCCAGTGACATGTTTAACGAGCTATAATTCAATGGGCTATATCCATATGACATCGGACTGGTTGGGGCGGTCTGCGTTGGATGCGCGCCCTGCAAACGAAATTCACGCCGGTGACCGATGCACATGCGTGCGATGCATCGGAGAGATCGGATGCAATTCCTATAAACACAACTAGAGCAACTCGAGCTATAATGTCAGGCATCTTTGGTGAACGTATTCGAAACTTAATCGACAAATCATATGCGCTAAACTAAATGGCTATTTCGATACCACGAAATACAGGAGAATATGGACAATAGAATAATGTCCTTGAATAATAAATATGGCACTGAAGCAATTAGCAATTTAATAGTCGGGATTCTAAGGATGCTCTAGAATTGACATACGCCCTGGAAGGTCGCAAATGGCAATGCACATACTATATTTTTCGGAGTGTAATTAATAAGATCGGCAAAATTTATTATTATTATTTGACCTTGTGAAGAAAGAAGTATGAAATGGTATTTGGGTTGTGGACGACCCAATGGTAGCTTCAGCAGTGAATTAAACAGCAGTGAAGAATCTGTAGGCATCAAGTCTTTATTGAACAAGCTAGAGATTATTCATGCTCATGCTCTTCCGTGTTCCAGCTAAATAAGGTATTCGTCCTCGTGGCAATCCGCAATTTTTTAACCTGTAAAACGCTTTGAGTATAAGTTTTAGTTTAAATCCGTTTCGAATGTTTCACTCTTGGGGCTATCCGGACGGCAAACTTAATCGCTGATAGTGCTACTTCATTCAATGACAGTTTAACGCGAAGCCAGTTGGTACTATTGTTCCATGGTGTGGTATCTGTTCAAGCTCCGTAGCGGCTGTTAGTTAATCTCCGAGATTGAATGGCTTGCCGACGTCGTCTTCATATCTATGTCTCTCACTCGGACGCCTTTATTCTCGCTCTCTGTATTCAAGCTTTTGGCAGACTTGACGTTTACTTTAAACGTTATCTACTTCGAATAGAATTCAGTACAATGTATATTCTATTATTTTCGAGTATGATAAGCAAAGGATTTCTCCGTTTGCATGATTAGACTGAATCTACCAACTTCTGGAAATGATGAACGTTTGTAGGATTAACAAAAATCACAGAGTTTTCGCTTCCTCGTAGAGCTCGTTTAATGGAGTTTTTATATTTAAAAAAAACACTTTTATTATATCTCCTGAAAGATTTTACCTAGTACGTGAAAATTTTCGACGTGCTAAAACAAAGTTCACTGATCTCCATATTTCATTGGGTAAAATGTTCATTGTAAAAAAAGAGTGGTTACGGTAACACTCTGGTAGAAAACTCTGCGGAATTTAGGGGGAATGCAGGGGAGGGGGAAGAAAAATCTGAAAGCATACGCTGATATTCGAAAAAAAATCAGAAATAAAAGTGTTTCTTTTGAGAGATAGCTTTGTAAAAAGCGACGAGTAATGAGAAAGCAGCAAGCACGATTTTACTTTGCATCTTTTTACTGTTTGATCGCATAGGAAGTATCTACAGAGAGAACAGTGTAAAAAAAAAAATTAAAAAATCGATTCCTGGATTTAGATGGAAATACATGTCTTGAATGTTCTAGATTCCAAAAAGCACATTAACTTATTTCTGCCCGTTTGGCGTCTGTATGTCAAAAAGTGCGTTTGAAGAAATGTATCGACCGCAATGAAACTTGATGTGTGCCTTCTGCATTCGAATCTTATAGTGTTGCCATTGAAATCTAATCCAGATTGTCCACACCTTCTTCTTATACTTTGCCTAAAATATGAAAGCAATAAAATTAATTTATTATTTCGTATTTGGACCGCAGTTAGTATAGAAGTTATTCCGCGTCGTTCTGATATATACTGATACTAGTATCAGCTAATGACTAGTGAACAATAAGAAAAATTTGTTGAAACGAAATTGAACGAAAATTTGGAATATGTCAAGTATGAATTGTGTTACAGGACTACTGAAAAATAATTACTATTAATGATTTTCAGCAGTTTTCAGTAAGAAACATACCATAATTGTTAGATATAAAAAAAAAGGCATGGACTAAACAGATTTAAGGTTATCGACACTCATGATGTCAAAATATACACCCCCATACCTGCATCATATTTTTATCACTCGCAGAGCATTTTATATGCATTCAAAATGCTGCAGAGGTCTCATAAACACCATAACATTTGAAACATTTGTTATACGAATAATTGGAATGTCAACCCGACTTGTTAAACTATAGCAATACCGAGAATAATATTATCAAAACGAAAGGGAGACGTGAAGAGACGGCGCGAACATAACGCACGCCTTCTCGCGAGCGCGGCCCGTAGCTTGAAATCAAATTTTAAACGCGTTCTTACCAAATTATTGCGAGAAACGTAGATTACAATAAGTGCGAGAAATCCTCACATTTTTATTCGTGCAGTTCGCCACTATACCCTAGAAAATTCATGATAAAAACTTTACACCTGTAACAAATGTAATGAAAAAGCCAGGGTTAAATCGGTCGCTGAATACATGTAACATATCGATGTGTGCTTGATTTATCGCGTACATTTTTCCGCCATCGTATTACCAATCCATAACATCCGACTATGCATCAAATATCGGTATGTCTATACATTGATAGGAGTGAATGTGCTTCTGGAAAGAATCATCCTGCTCAACGTCATATTCCGCATATGCAAGTCGGAGATCCAAACGAGATATTTCTCCGTTAGCTGAGCTTCCTACGCGATATTTCTCGGTAAATCGTACAGTTACATCTTCAACAGATATAACTTTTCCAGAAAGTAAGCCTCTCCTGTACCAAATTACAAGTGTTCTACATTAAAATTTTACTCGATATATTCTAATGGAGTTGTATTATGGTCTTCGTTTTCTTCTTGACGAGAAAAAATCTCGTTCTCTCACGTGGCGATTTGTATTATGATCAATATTGTCGCGATGTTTATTTTCTAATAAATTTGGTATTTAGTACCATTGCATATGGCAATAATGTAAATGACCGAATCGTATTAACGTACCTTCGGTTCATATAGAGCCTCTGTTTCTCTGTTTATATTTTATTTTCGTTTGTCTATTGTACAGAATCTGCTTATTTTTTTATTTCCTACTGTTTATGTAACATTCTATCCACGCTGTTTTCGAGACTATACCGCTTGGTTAAATATGCGCTTTCAAGTTCAAGTTGTAAGACGCCAAATGCAAGGCACCTACAACATATTTGAATTAATTCGTTTAACAGCCAATAACACACGTCGAAATTTTAAAAAAACTTTCCTTTGAACGCTTAATGTAAAAATACAAACTGCATATAGGGGAAGGGGGGGGGGGGGGGGGGAAAGTGGGCCCCTGGGGGCAAAATGGGCCCCCCCTAAAATTTTGGAAGGTCTTAAAAATTTAGGGGCAAAGTGGGCACCCTAAAATTTACTCTGAACAAGGCTCATAATAAGTCACCTTTACTTTTTGACGACTAGTCATTTATTACTTATTAACTTATTTATATCTTACAAAATTACTTACTACTAATTAGGTTTATTTCTCTTTTACAAAATACAAACAAATACAATAATTATTTATATTTATTTACACATATCGCACGTGTAACTTCGAACAACTTTCTTTTTCATTCCAGCACAAGAATCATGGGTCCAATTCTTACACTGGCCGCATTGAATCCATGATTCGACAGATTCAGAGTATAATTGCTCACAGAAAATGCAAGCAGTATCGTCAACAGACTGGTTCGATTTCCCTTTTTCCTTCCCCTTTCCTTTTATCGTACCACCCAATGTTTTTTGCTTCCTCATAGAGGAAGCTTTGTTTTCATGAAAATTTTTTTTTTCGAGATTTTCATGTCAGTATGCTTAGAATCACCTAAAACGTCGAGAAAAGTGGTTTAGAAAATGTCCGTATGTCCGTATGTGTGTATGTATGTGTGTGTGTTTCAAGGACCGAAAATTCAATCGTCGATAACTCGCGAATGGCACGATCGATCAAGCTCAAATTTTGCACACAAGTGGAGTATTAATTTCTCTTCAATTGCTGTGATTTTTGAGAAAATATATCTATGTATACTGATTTTATAGAATTTTTAATTTTTTTGAAAAATGTCGTATACTCTCTAACTTTCGTAAAAGTTCGCCGATATGGGTAAATAGTTCTTTATAACTAGAGAGACATTAAATGCTGTTTGGTATTGAATTTCGACAAAATCGGTAAAGCGGTTCGGATTTTATAGAATTTTGAATTTTTGTAAAAAATCAATATTTTGCTATAAATCACGTCGAATTTCAGCAAATTAACTGAAATGTTCCATAAACGAAAAATAATAAATAACATACAGTCCTACTGTGTACCAAATTTGGTGGTGATCGGTAAAGTCGTTCAAATATTACACCATTTTGAATTTTTGAAAAAATTGCGATTTTCGCTATAACCTTCGCGGAAGTTACTAAAGTTAAACAAAAGTTTGTGCCTAATAAAAATGAGATGTGCCTTTGATTTATTCATTTATTCAAAACAAGGATGCAAAGTAGAACTTTGCACATTGCTTCCTCGTTAAACTTTGCTTTTGACAAAGCTTCCTTTATGAGGAAGCCAAAATCAGTTACAATACTTCCTCGTAGAGGTTGCTATGTAAAGAGCAAAATTTAATGAGGAAGCAATGTGCAAAGTTTCACTTTGCATCCTTTTTTCCTCTTAGGTACGCTTTTCGATTGCTGCTTCTTGCCTAAAAGTGTTTGTCTATACGGTGAGCTTGTGATAATCGCAGTACTTTTAGGCTTTGAATTACTGTGGCTAGTTTGATTTTCCATTAAAGGAAGAATAGTTTGAGGTGAAATATTGAAGCCGTCCAATTTTCGCTTCTTTTCGGGTTCCGCGTCAGAATCTGAGAAACTGGTCTCTATAAGCTTCACGAAAAAATTGGTACTTGTATTCATTAGCAGTAATCCTTGAAGAATGAGCAACAATTTCTTCGTTTTCTTCTTCTTCTCTCTCTTCTTCAATATTTTCAACGCGTGACTGAGTTTGAAAATCATCAGTTTCTATTTGATCCGCCATCACCGAAATTGAACTCATTCTTCGACTAAGGCACTGCAATTCGGGTCCATAATCATCGTCGTTATCATCACCATCATAAGCATCATCGTCATCAGCATCAGCAGCTTCATTATCGTGATCATTGGTCATTTTATTGGTGACATTAACTTCCTGCATTTCTTCATCACTGCTACTACTGATATTAGCTTTGTCATCATCATCGTTATCATTATCATCATCGTCATCGTCATTATCATCGTCGTCATCATCATCAGTAGTAGTTGTACCAGTACTAGTAGCAGTAAAAGCATTCCTTGATGGAATCTCGGGAGTTGAAGTACCAGCAGCTATAAAATCTTCATCAGAATAAACTGATGTGTTGAAAGGCCAGATTCCAATTTTCTTGAAGCCATTTTTTATATTTTCAGGTTTCGCAACAGATTTAAAAGCTTCACCATAAATTTGAGGTAAATCATTGGCTGTTACGACACGACCGGGGTGCTCTCTTAACCATTGTTTAACCGCAACAGAATAAGCTATCGAAGCGGGACGCATGACACTCACATCTAGACGTTGGAGTCGATGCGTGCAATGAGGAGGCAAGCATATTATAATTAAGCGATGTTTTCTGGCATAATTTATAACATTCACATTTTGTGTGTGGATCGTGTATTCATCTAAGACTAACAAAACAGGTTTGTTTTTTATCGGTTAGACAATTTTAACGAACCAAACAAATCATTTGAAAAATATCTGACGCGTGACCCAACTACTAGAATTACATTGGGCCCAGCAATCATCAATAAGTATTTCAGATAATCGAGCGGGTAACTTCCTTCGAGGAAACACAAATATAAGAGGTAAATAAGTTCCAGCAGCTGATACGCAAATGTCTGTCGTAACCAACTGTCCTCGTTCCGCCGAAGTTAAAACACCAACTTGCTTCTTTCCGTTAGGTGCTATAATCTTTAATTGATGCTTAGGAACTGTTGTAACTCCGGTTTCATCAACATTAAAAATTCGGTCAGGTGTTAATTTATATTTAATAATTACTGATTCTATTGGATCATAAAAATTGTTAGTTGCAATTTTATTAAAACTAATAGCTCGATATTTAGATGTTGCTTGTGGCTTGCGTATTGATCATTCTTTTGTATGACGCTTCAGAAAAGCCTGACACCAGTCACGTCCAGCCATGCCACGTGTAAAAGGATGTTTGATCCCATTTTTTTCAGCTAGTTGATATGCAAGTATACGTAGTTCTTTGGTAGTTAAACCAGACAACCGCTTTTCTTGCTCTTTCAAATACTTCACCAAATCTTCCCCTTGTTTCGGACTAAAGACAGTCTCATATCTTACTAAACCTATCATTGAAAAATAAAAGTATAAATTAATAAAGAAAATGAACATTGCATTAATAGATTAAAGTTCCAAGAACAGCAATGACTTATTTCGTTACGTTTTTCAATACTACATTCTATGTTAGAATGAACTTTATAAATTTTTATTCTTCGTTCTAGAGTTGACCGTGGAATGTTGTTTAGCTTTAGCAGCAGCTTTGACACCTAAATTACTATTTACAACTTCAGTAATAGCTTTTGCCATGGACAATTCATTCCATTTTTGATGTACACCTTGTTTTTTATAATTTCGCACCATCTTCAATAAATGAGAGTAATAATAATATTTTTATCAGCTAATTAGCAGCAATGCACTTCCTCAAATATCCAATGTTTACTAAACACTATTGATAGGTTATCCACGTTAGGTTGATCAGCTTGTGGAGGTTTAGAGTACATGATAGTGCGCATGCGCAGAAACTTTTTTTAAATGAAAAATTTACGCATGCGCAATACGTCTAGACTTATTTTTTAAATTTCTTTAAGCGCGCGCGAACTTTGAAAACATGCTCATGTTCGAGAGTTTTATTCGTCTGAAAAGACGAGGGACTGAGAACTGCAAGAATTCGCAAAAGAGCATTATTTGAAAAATATTAATTGAGCATGCATTTAAAATAAACTTTAAAAAAGTCAAGCAAATGAAGAATAATTTCATGAAAAAATTTTTTGAGGAGGCCCACTTTGCCCCATATTTTAAAATACGTAATTTATTATGAACACAGCTTATTCATAACGTATTTGAAGTGGAGAACTTAAAAAAAGTAAAACGAACAATAAATTTGTCTTACACAATTTAATGTTTAGATGGGGGCCCATTTTGCCCCACATTCTGAATTTTTTCATTTTAATGGACACAGCTCATTACTGTTAAATAACAAACAAGGGCCTATAAAGTAGAGTAACGAGTAAAAAAAAGTAAAGATTATCCCATTTCTAGGTTACGGGGTCCACCCCCTTCCCCTATACATGCTAGGATAGCAGGGCGGTAAAATAACGGAGGGTACCCTGGGATATCGCAGCAGAGTGCGTGAGCATCGTTGCCTGTCTCGAAACAAAAAATAGCCGTGTATCATGACGTACTGGAATATCGTTAGTGAGGAATCATTTAGTGTACCCGTGTATCTGTGATATACTGTAAAAAAACGCGTGAATATCGACGTATACTTATCATGTTAGTACGTATATTTTATAGTCTACAACTACGATGATTCG
Organism: Clistopyga incitator; assembly: GCA_947507545.1. Taxonomy (NCBI): domain Eukaryota; kingdom Metazoa; phylum Arthropoda; class Insecta; order Hymenoptera; family Ichneumonidae; genus Clistopyga; species Clistopyga incitator. Next base: position 9,526,639 of record OX382171.1, on the reverse strand, counting down.
CTGACTGGCCAGGTTATGACAATGCCTGCTGCGAAAGCTCGTAAATATGGAGAATAAATCTTTCCTTTAACCGGAGAAAAATACAAAAGCATCAAAAACGTCGCACATAGTGAACATGTCGGAACTTCAATAAATTCTTCGTGGCTTAAGGGGATGCTGGAGTCGATTAGGCGATTCGTAGTATACACTATTCATTGTAAATATGCTACAAATATACTTCAAGTTTTGCACGGAGGTAATAAAAACCTTCATGCTTCGGCGGCCGGTCGAATTACCATTCAAAACATAGAACAAATCTTTTAAAAAACGTATATTACTGACCCTCTCAAAAGCCAATATGGCCACTCGAGATGTCAAAAGATCCGTTGAAATAAGATATAAACGTTTCTGGAGCTCAGATGTGTCAAATCAGTCTAGACGCCGAAGCACCAAGGTTTTTCTTACATCCCTGCAAAATTTCAAGTATATTTGTAGCATATTTACGATGAATAGTGTATACTCCGAAATCGCTCAGTCCAGCTTCCCCTTAAGGGAAGCTGTTAAAACGAGAATGGCTTGCAAACCGTTCAAAACGTGTTCAATTATAACACGGTTCAAACATGTTCATTTGTAACGCCGTTAAAACGTGTTTAATTATAACACGGTTAAAATATTTTCAATCATAATACGACTAAAACGTGTTCAATTACAACAAAGTTGAAGCGTGTTCGTTTGTAATACGGTTAAGCCGCATTCAATTACAACTCGTTTTTAAAGTAGAAGCGCGTTATTCTCATTAATGCACTTGAAGGGTATAAATATAACGCACTTGTATTTGCAGTGTAGATCGATTGGCGCCCATCGAAAACTAGCGGGTGCAAGGTGAGGAAAAATGCCCTCGAGCGTCATGATATTTGGGCGGTATGGTTGCCGTGTCACGTGCCTTTGCAGACACAGTGGATTTACACTGATTGATAGTCGCCATAGGGATTCGATAACCTAAAATTATTTCTAAAGGTAGAAGATAACAGAATACACGTATTCCGTGATTACTGGCGATGAACAAAGGAGCAACGTTTCCCGGACGAGTATATGGGTCGCACATGTTTCTCTGTGGTTCACCAGCGGCTGAGAACAACTTTACTAGTACAACTTCCTTCAGCGATATTACGAGCAGCCTCTCGAGCTGAGTCATAAATATTCGTTTAATAGTTTGATCTACGACGGTACTTTGCGAATAGCGCGTTAACCGTAACCGCTGGCGAAATCGCAAGTCGATATCTAAATGGGCTCGGTGGAATATTGTACTTTATGGAGGAAAGGGCTTCCGGTTTCATACATGAACTGACCAAGCCAGTTCTCGGTCCTGCGAGATATCTGGATGACAACAGAGTAACACAAATAGGATACATGGTTAGGCGAGTTATATTTATTCCAGTTATTCATTATTTATTCATTTTTCAAAACTTTATTTATTAACTCAAATAATAGTCTTAATTTTATTACTTTACGAAAATAAACTTTAAAGGTTTGCGAAAAAAATTAGTTTAAATTAAAGTAACATTGCTGAAAAAAATTGAATATAGATGTGAGTATGAAAAATAAACGAAAAACCGTTTTTCTTAACTTTCGCGTGCATTCTTTCGTAAAGTTTCATTTTAAATCATAGCAGTTGTACATAAATTAAATTTTTGTTACAACAACCGCTGGCTATTCTTATGAAATAATGATTATGATAATGTCGAGGTGTAACAGGAACCGAGAATTTGTGATGACCTTGGAAATAATCATTCTTAAACCCCTTCAGTTCAAGATGAAAATTGATGGATAGGGGCTATAAAAACACAGGAATCGATATACTCTCAATGTCAATTTGATGTTTTTTTGTTCAATCGTTTTAAAATCGTACGCTTTGATTGCGATTTGATAAGTCATACATTACGATGGGCACACGTGAATGAACCCCTATCAGCCTATAATCCAGGGTTTAATGAACTACGTAACTGTTACGAGCGTTGTTTTATAAACGTAACGAGTATTTCGGATAGGGCCACGCTCGTTTGCATTACCGGCACGACATCGGCTTCAAGTTTAAATGCCCTAAATGTACCTACATAGGCGGAAGATAGTGCTGGATTATAACGATAATGAATACACTTCCTAACGGCGAAGCCTATTATTTTATAGATGTGCGCATGTCGGATCGACCGTTAAAACGAGCCTGTTATATATTGGCCCATCTCATACACCTCTGACTTTCATGTATCTTGATCGCGGAATGCGATAATAATTTACACATAGTTAATTACACGAGCATCAATCTTTTTGAAAACATACGAAGCTTAAGGGGATGCTGGAGTAGGCGATTTCCTGGTATACACTATTCATCATAAATATGCTACAAATATGAATCAAATCCTGCAGGGATGATTTAATGAAAAAAACCTTTATGCTTCGGCGTCCGGTCTGGTTTGACACATGTGAGCCCTAGAAACGTTTATATCTTAATTCAATGGATTTTTTGATATCTCGAGTGCCCATATTGGTTTTTGAGAGGTTCAGTAATATACATTTTTTAAACATTTGTTGTATGTCTTGAACCCTAATTCGTCCGGACGCCGAAGCATAAAGGTTTTCATCATGTCCCTGCAAAATTTTAAATATATTTGTAACATATTTACCATAAATAGTACGTATAATACTACGAATCGCCGAATCAACTCCAGCATCACCTTATGATCTTATGAAAAATAACTTCAGTTCATAATGCACCAATAGAGTGTTGTATGCTGATTTAAATACGACAATTAGTAACGTTGCAGTGTGTAACCCATGAAGAGTGGCCGGACATGGCCGATGATTAGCCGAAGCTTGATGTCGAAATCGCCAATATTGGCATATAGCAGTGGTCGATCATTCGGCCAAGTCTTGGATGATAAGTGCGGCGGCATCGCGTACGAGAAACAGCCGAGTATCACGTATATAAAAAATAATAATAAATAATGTGTTTTTAAATCGTACGTGCGCCTAATTTAGGACTTCAAGTTTCTGCTGCATGAGAAGATATCAGAAACTCAGAAAAACTGCCTTCCGCACAACACTTAAACGGTCACCCATCTAAGTACTGACTCCAGTAGTTTGATAACAGAGCAAACAACTTGATGTTGCAGCAACAAAGATTTCCTGGCACCATGAACATTTTGTTGCGTTTTTTTATTCTCTCAAATCTTTTAAAATACTGTAACGAAGGATAACATATTTTTCTTCATTTGCCATAGTGTAAGTCGAAAACTGTAATGAGTTCGATAAATCTGTACATTTAACAGCAACATCTTCAGCAATGCTCATTGGTTATGTTACGGCGAATTTGGTTGTTCAAACCAGTAACTTAGTTGATGTGACTAATCAATCGTTAATCGCTTTTTTTATAACTTTGACAACTAACCTTCAAATGTTTCTATCACGGCTTCACTGATTCCCCACATTTCAAAAAGACATCGCAAGGATCCTGACGCTTTCGGTAAATCACACTAGTCATAACCGAACTTTGCACTAACAAAGCAGTTTTTTTTGTGGTCGAAGCAAATGTTTGTTTATATGCAAAAGGATTTCGATAAATGAAACGCCATCGCTACAGCAAATATTCAGTTGCTAACGGTACAAAGCCTTTATTCCTAATTTGTTTTTCCAGCAAAATGTATGAGTTCCACCACCAAATCATTAGTTGGGTTCGCAAATAATCAGGGAGGTGTATTTATCGTTTCTACAACTAAAGCTCATTTACTGCGAGGCCGAATTAGCTGTTGCATGAGGTAAATGAAAGGCTATTGCAGCAAAGTAGATCTCGCATACTAAGTCTAGCTGCAACAACTAAATTATTTTTTCCCGTGCGGGAGAACACGATTAAAGCGATGTAAACATCGTTTTCGAGGTTATAGCTGGTGCATATGGCACCCTCTAGTATTATTTTCCCTATGCTGATCATTGTGTGCAAACTGGTCGTTCATAGCTGAGGTTAATATTCGCCGTGATGGTGGCAATAGATTAATCAGTTGTTGCAATTAATTTTGTTTAAGACCTAATCCAACAAATCCGTAGTTGTTACAACCGAAAATAACAAAAAAAATCATGAACTTCTGGTAAAGTGTCATGAACACGGTGTACCCAACTGTAATCGTCGAGCATGTTTAAAAATTAAGCGGTTATCCTACAAACTGTTGTCACGTAATTCCGATGATGAATTTTACACACACTGTTCCGCCGTCGAAGAATATCAGCACAAGCTAATTGGGCCAAAAAAATTGGGAGGGAATAAGGGGAGATTGATCACGGATTAAGTGAAGTGTGATTTACGTCGGAGCGTCGATTATTTTTTTCACCATACTCTGGATAGTAGTCATATTGACGCGTGAAAAATAAATGTCAGGATTTTCTCATCGTTACTCTGACAAACTGGTGAAGCAAGATGATTAAATTACACATGAGTACGTTACTCATATCGCGAATTATGTCAGGGAAGATGCGGGTGATTTGTTATCCGCAAACCATTTTTTTTTAATTTTATTTTTTTAAATTTTTTCGATTAAAGCGTATATAGTTGTCAGATTTATAGATTCGTAATACAAATCAAAACTATCATTGTTCCTCAATTATCTGAATTATATTGTAAGTTAGTAAAATCAACACCAGTGACATTTTCCGTGGTTATTTTATAACAAAGTGATTTATTTTATTATTGTTATCATTATTATTTATGTATTGTAAAGCGCTAGGACAAACACCCCCTAAAAAATAAACACCAAATACAAAATATGGAGCATTTAAAGAACGACGGAATAGAAACCAAATTTGAAATCTAAAAACACAGTTCAATGTGGTTTTAGAATTAAGGAATAATTGAGAATACAAAAATGATCAAAGAATTTTCAGAAATAAGGAAATAACACTATATGTCTACTGGTGCATAGTATGCGAAATTTCGATTAATTCACTGCAATTTTAACCGACTATTTAGTTACACATGCAGCAGCAGCGTTTTTAAATTATCGCGAAATGTGGGCAATAGTTTTTCATGAATTAGTGTTTTTGCATTCTCGTACATGCGAGCTTTTTGTTGCGGTAACATCCATACGCGACATTTGCATATGTACGAGTTACCGTGTTCGCCAATTGACCCGAATTGTGGCGCTTTTCATTGTATAATCAGTCCTATGTAATGGCACATACACGATGAATGTTAATTTGAGCTAGCAGCTCGTTTATCTTTTATGCTTGCCGACGAGCGCCGATAAACGGGCCGTCGATAATCGTTTCGTGTAAAAAAGTGGTTATCGATGAGGCTGAGCCTTGCTTAAAGCCCATTCGACAAAAACGCCAACATCGACTACTAATCGATTACACGCAGGGATAAATGTACTACAATATTTTTCGTTATTCGGAAAATGTTTGTAAAATGTCGTCGCCGCAGCAGTCAACAGCGTAAATACGTTTTCGTTTATCTGTAATTCCGATGTCCAAAATGGTTATCGAGATATTAATTCCTACACCGAACACTTTTTAATTGAAAATTATAAATATCGGTTTTAAATATTTTGCAATGATACACGAAGCTCATATTTCCTAATAATTATTTTTAAAAAAAGAGGGAAAAATGTAGACACCCGAAACTTGTTATAGTTTCACAATTGCAAATTGTATTTTCCGACCTGTATTTTAGATGAAATTTCCTGATTCCTGAACCCAAAATTGTATGTATAATTTTCAAAGGCTAATTTTCAGTTCAGTTGAAATGCCATGCCCAGCAAAATTTTCGCTTCTATTCTCAGTTGGTCCATTTTCATGCATCGATCGTTATTCCAATTTTGTTTGACTTGTAGCAACTATAACGACAAATTAGAGCATGCTTAAATTATTCAAGGCTTATTTTTATCAGTGCTTTTTTACTCCAATATATTCCCATTTTACCGACGTGCATATTTGACTATGTCGATCGAATATATTTGCGACATTACGAACAAATATAACAACTGCTACCCTATATTCTAGGAAAACGTCTACAATATGTACGAGAAATTGTGCTAAACTTATTATTACATAATTTCCATGAACTAAGGAAGTTGTTGCAGGTTTCAATTATCACAAGCCTTGCAGATGAGAAAACCAAGCCATATAACTTTGCTTAAATATGAACGTTGAATCTGTCTTGATGGATTAATGCTATGTCGGCTATGAGATTTAGAGTGCAATAGCAGCAGCGCCTAAAGCGAGCAAATTGTGGGATATATCTGAGCATCTACAAAGTGAACCTCACCGATTTAGTTCATTCATAGTTAATGCAAAGTTGTTCGAAGCCGTGGAGCTAAAGTATATTGCGAGCGTAGTGCCGTCGACTAAGCAGGCAACGGTGAACGGAATTATGGCTGGCGCGGCAAGTATGATCAAAGGATTGAGGTTAGTAGTTGCTGCCCGCCGCGTTGATTAGGAAGCTTCCACAGCTGCGAAGGGTATATTAAATCCGCTGATTAAGCCTTGATTAATAATTTAGAGGACTTCATTTTCTTTTCTCTATAAATTTAACGTCCCACAACCTTTCGCACTTAAGCCTATCAATAAATAAATTAAATGAAACGTACGATTTAAAAATGTAATTCATATTATTTACATTTTCTTATTTTCACATGGAAAATTATCTCCGATAGTCAAAATACCATGCACCAATTCTACAAACAGTCGTCACTCTTTAGGGAGTCGAGACACCCAAAATCTATTCTGTTTATATTTATATTTATATGTAACCTAACAAGAAGTGATATAAAAGTTCAAAATTATTTAATTTCTGTGCAACTTGACGACCTTATAAAATGTGTTTAAACTGTTTTTACATCTTTACATCTACTTGGCTATATTGAATCCACTGATTAACCCTACACTGAGAAAAATTTATGGCGACAGCAACAAAACAAAGTATTGCTGCGTCCATATTTCTTTTTATAACCATGAATTTACTCACATAACCAATGCGTATTGCTCTAGCAGCAATATCGTTTTGCTGGCATTGTATTCGTTACTATATCTATGAGAGAGAGTACTCAGAACCGTATGCTTTAGTTACTGGAGAAATTTTGTTAGTCGGGTGCTGTAAGAATCCCAGTATAGCTGTGGGAGCAATACGCGCCGGTGCAGGAGCTACACGCTCAATTGGAAGAGCGATGCGCGTACGCTAGAAACGTGGGTGGCGACGACCGGCAAGACTCGCGTATCTCGATCGTGACGCTGGCTATCCTTCGTAACCTCAACATTTTTTCGATTGCTGGAAGTTAGCCATCGTTCAGTTCCTACAGCTATACCGTTTCGCTTCTGCAAGCGGTCGACGTAAAGCGGAAGGGTTCAGTTGTTGGAACTGAGCAGTTACACTGCTGTGCCGACAGACTTGAAAATAGCTCTAGCAGTCAGATATTCGGTTGGCAGAGCTGTAAATTTTTCTCAGTGTAAATTAAGCATGTGAAGGCCTTAATTCTCTTTCCCTGTAAAGTTTTCCTCCCTTTTTTTCGTTTTAATTACATTGTTATCTTGGATCTTACAACTAAACATAATTTAGACCAACTCATTTTTACGGTGGATAGTTTATTGGCTTAGACTGCTAGAAGATGTTATCTCGGTTTAGAGATATCCACGTCCTGATTTCGCAAGTTTTATACCTCTCTCACTTTTTATTGTGGTGTGAGGAGATCACGAGGCCAGCGACGTTTCAATCGGCGGTGAGGGTCGTCGGGTATAGATCTCGATGATAATTCAGTGACCAGAGGATTATAATGGTTTCTTATATTTGAATAAAACCTGTTATATCTTGTGGATATCAAATTCTGTATCAAGGGCACATTGAGGTCTCTGTGAAGCGTTAGGTTGGATACATAGAAGGGTGCATTGTTTCGAAGACTTCTTTATTGCAGCGTTTCGAAGTGCTTGATATTACTTTTTGTAACTCATGCACATAAAGTCGCTCATTACGTGCCTGCAAAGCGTGCGTAAGATTTACGACATTATGCAAACATAAACATAGATAATTTTACGTACGCCATCTGGTGCGTAAACTTGACTAGAATTCTTTAGATAACTTTACGCACCAGGTGACATGTGTAAAACTATCTACAAGATGATTTTACACAATGTTTCGCAGGTACGAAGATGTGCGTCAGTATGTTGTCATTCGTTACAAAAAATAGTATGTGACACTTGTACGATGAAGCGGCCGTCCCGCGGAGGTTAGGAAGCGGTGCACTCGCCTTCTCTTGTGCGCGGCTTCCTAACGTCCCGCGATAATGGCCGCTTTATCGTACTAGTATCACAATATACTATTTCTTGGCTGACCCCATATTTCAACTGCGTACTTCCACGACGGCATGATGACAGCTTTGTGTTTCAAGACTTTTTCGTTTTGAAGTGGTAATTTCGATCGGAATAGCAAACGAAATAGCAAGTTGTACCGCTGATTTGTTTGGATTCTCTTGAGACGAGAATGAGGGTCAGACGCTTGTCCAGGTGGAGTTTAAGATATCGTACGACGTTCTCTTGTCATACCATGTACAGAGGCTGCGGGGCAGATACGCCTGTAGTGCGAATACATTTTGCCTCACTGAGTTTTATTTTCCGATTCATTGTCAACAATTTTATCTAGATATTGTTGTACCTGTCTTGGAGCTTCGTTGGGATTTGAGTTTGGGGAAAGGACGGCTGTGTCATCTGCGAACATTGACAATATTGTGTTTTCATGTCGGCGGTATAGATTGAGTACAGAACGGGACCCAGGACTACCTCCACTACCACTACCCTGCGGTAGTCTTCCTCTCATGATGAATCAATAAGTAAGAGAAAAAAGGTTGCTGCGTTCGTATTCGTACCACGGGACATTCTCAGCAGGTGTTGTGAATACGACCGTCAAAAACAACAATTTAAAGTAATAAATAAAAAATACAAAATATTGTACTGCTAAGTAATATCACCCTCAAGTATTACAAGACTTCAGAATTCGTGGGCTTTCGGGTGACTCCCTTGATATGTCGGACTTTAGAGGGTTATTCCACAGTGTCCAATCATTTTTCTCCCGATAAAACAAAGTACATACGTACCTCTTGCTTTCTCAAGCTTTACAACTGTAAATACAAACATCTCCTTGATGGCCCCTTCCACAGAATCGAAGGTGGAGCTCAAAGTAATGTTCATAGACAGTTTGTGGATGTACCATAGAAAACTCCAATCACAGATCTGCTTTACTGCAAATGTCAAGACCAGCTGTCTCCAGATCAACGAACTTTCCCTCAATTCGTCGTTTGTCCCATAATGAGGCTAATTATAAGCCACAATTCTCTCGCACCCTTGGTCAAGACGAATCCTGACATCCTCATGTGCTTTTTCGGATATTAAAAGCGTTGGAACACATCCAGATGGTCCATCACTATTTATATATTTATATATACGCACATGTACGATTCCTGTGCTCCTCTTCCTTCCCGCCTGCAAACGTAAGGAAACGGATCTGGTATATCTGTCTAATTAGGCAAACCCACCATGTGTCCCCTGTGAAGTGCGTTCGCCGATGCAATTTGCTACTAATGGTTTCCCGGTTGCAAAAAGTATATGTCCCCAGAGGCTCGTAAGCCATGACGCGACCTTACCGTGAGGGTTCGACCTTACGAGGGATCCCAAGAGAGTAAGTCAACCCCCTAGCCTGGCTGTGACACCAACTCCGTATTTTATTCACTGGCTTCCTCGTATAGGCAACAAACTCTCGTCTTGCTCACCAGGATCGAACGCTTGTATCGGTCTACCTCTGAATGCAAAATCATCCATCAGTCGTCCACCTCGCACCTACCCCCCTCGACTTGCTGGATTCCCAGGAAAGTATCCTGATATCCAAAGCCTGTTATCTCCATGATACGTTTCCCCCACCACTATCTATATTCACGCATCCCATATACACTGTAAAAAATGCGGTGTTCAATTTAACAGCCCTATGTCCAATGGATCCACGTGCTTTTATATAAATTTAACACTCGTGGTTGTTTATTCGTAGTATTTCGGTGTTAGGCATCCCTTGGGATTGTTAGTATAGTGGGATAGTGGTGTAAATCTGCAAGACTGAAGTACACCGAGAGAAAAAATTTGTTTTAGATTTCAAAGAAATTTTTGTTGAGATAAATCCATTTTATTCTAAATGAGTATATTTTATTGGTCAAATGCGTTGGTCCTTTGCGCATGGCGCATCTACTGCCTATTAGTATACACTAACGGTTTCTTCGATTCAAGTATCATAAATATTTTATTTGAAGCAATATTTAACTCCTATATTGGACTTCACTGTCATTTATTTGATATCAAAAATTGGTCGAATTATTAAAACTAACATTTTTTAGTATTCAGTAAATGATTTTAGTTGTAATAGTAACTAATAAAAAAGAATCAATACTTTTTACCTTGAAACCAAAATGTTTTTTTCGTCAAATAACCAGAATTTTAATATTCTGGTTTAGACTTAGGTTACTAGTAATAAATCATATCTCTGGGTGTACTTTATCTCAACACGCAAGGTTTAGTGGTTGTTACTGGTAGTACTTTTCATGGGGAGTAAAAAAGTTCATATGGACTATGGTCCGAACTACTTTGGTTTCCGAGATATTAAATTTTTAAGATTTCAATATAGCGTAAAAAAGGGGCAGTTACGATTTCCGGGGCGCCGGAATTTTACCGTTGATTTATCATTCTTGTACCTAAACACAAGAACAACAGCAGTAATAATAATAATAACGGTAATAATCAAAATAAAATGAAATAATAATAATGACAATAACATTAATAATAGTTTGTTTACGGAGGGCTTGGCCCCTCACCGCTATGGACCCCGCCATGGACTCTGCCCTCGGACCCCACCCCCTATTCGTTCGTCACTGTTGTTCGAATTTTCACATTAAAAACAGCTTTGGTGGAGGATGGATATATTATATTTGTTCGAAATTATTAAAAAATTATTTCCTCAAAAGTTAAATATCTTGGAAACTAAAGCAGTTAGGATCATAGTCGATGTGAACTTTTTTGCTCCCCACGAGAAGTACAATTGGAAACAAGTGTTAAATGTTGGCGCCACGGAAATCGTAGTCTACCTGAATTTTTTATGCTATGGTTATATTTGTAATTAGCATCCTTAATCATCATTACCTACCAAGTTTGAGTCGAGTCGAATGTCGGAAATTCAGAGACGATGATGTCATAATTCGACCAAATAAAATCTTTAAAAAATTAATATCTCCGAAACTAAAACAAATAGGACTGTAGTTCATACGAACTTTTTTGCTCCTTATAAAAAGTACAATGAGAAATGACCATCAAATATTGGCGTCCGGGATATCGTAGCGTATTCCCGGAATGATAATATACAAGGAATTTTATTGAAAACTCTCCTGTATGACATAAACTGAAAATTTCCCACTGATTAAATATATGAAAGAATTTCCGGAAATATCTTTATGAATCATAAAGATAATTTAAAAACCAAGAGCGTAATACTATTCTGATCTATTGATGAATAATTCGAAATCGTTCGAAGGGAAAGAATATTTATAGCCAACATTTTCGTGATCCTGGCTTGCGCATTTCGAGATCGAAACGTTTTGATAAAATATCGTGACATTTTACAGTATGACCGTAGAAATAATGAAGGACAATAAAGTAGTCGTATTTTCATCTACGAAACTTCACCAGCGCACAACAATTCGAATCTCGAGTAAATCTGCAAGTTCCAGTCGTTCTCGGTATTCATAAGAACCTGGAGAACGGAAATCGGGATCCACAGGAAAAAGAATGAGAGGTCAAGAGAAAGAGTGATGCGTCCGACAACGAAAAATACATGAAAACGGTGAATGACGGAACACAATCTTCGTTCCCTTCTTTGTTCACTATAGAAGGCAACGGAATCGCAGTAAGCCACTGCCAAGAATCTCTTTGACGTGGTCGTAGTAACGTAAGGGAAGTCGGGCGCAAACGAAAAACAAAAAAAAAAAGAGAAAATAGGAGAGTTGTTGTGCACAACAATACATCACAAACGATGTCGAAGAGGGCAACAAGGATCAGCACCTAGTCTTCTGAGAATTCGTTTTGTCGGCATATTCTTTGTCATTATATTCAGGATGTAAAGAAAATACTTCTCTTGCTACGTAAATCCAAACTGAGACTGTTAGATGACCTAAATTTTGCAGTAATTTGGAGTAATATGGGAATTTCACAAATATGGATGTAGCCGCGGAAAGGGGTAATAAAAACAAAACCATTGTTAGGCAGAAATAAATTTTTCATCATTCTTGATACTGTGAATAGTGTCAATAACATAATGAATATTTTTCATTTTGATTACCTCAATATGAACATTGTCATGTCGAAAATGCTAACAATAATATTAAAAATATTATGGATAGTTAGTAAGAGGATTTTCAACAGATATTTTGTTTTCCAGAACTCATTTATGGAGAGAACTCATTCTGAGGAACATAAATATTACAAATTTAGTGACATTACAGATTTTTAAATATAAACTGTGCAACACAGTTAACGAAAATGACAGAACTGTAGCAATAATAGTACATTGAATAAACATTCTATCGAGTAGCGGAACAATCAGCATAGTTCGATTTTTTAAAAGATGTATTTCACAGCAAGACCAAATTATTCATTGTGACCCCAATCTATTTACGACCGATTTGATTTAGCTTTATCGGGCGTTAGTCGTGAATTATATAAAGTTTATTTAGTGACTGGGTGGAAACAGTACAATTCCGATTACTTTTTCCCACCGAAATCAAATCCAAATTTGTCTTTGGTTGAAAAGGTTAAACTCGGTCATGTGACGATAAAAAATACCTCATCTCGCGTTAATGATAATAGAATAGGATTTGATATCTGAGAACTGATTAATGTGAAAATCGATTGGGGGGCGAAAACATAACAGAATTTTTAATGCCAATCACGAACATAACATTACACATAGCCATGCAATTGGAATGCACCCTGACTCTGTATGAGTATGTGTGTCACAATTCGCCGAAGATGCTAGAGGCGTTCACGGAAAGTCAATATAAAAGTTTCTAATATCGACTAAGCGAACGTGCAACCCGTTACGTTTGTGAATTCGCGAAAGGGTTTCCGGTCGACGAGAGAATTTGTGGCGAAGGCGACGAGAAGAAAAACTCATGTGACATCGTACGTTTCCCCTCGTTTTTTTTTTCTCTCCCAATCTCTCCCTTCACACCACGTGAGGATGCCAGTTTAATTTCATGGCTTCGGGACTTAACTGGGGTTTATGGTAGGGATTTTCTACACTTTTCTCTGTCTTTCTCCATGAAAGACAGAGAAAGAAAGAGATAGATAGATAGAGAGAGAGAGAGAGAGAGAGACGGATATAAAGGTCGCGAGTGTCGCTAGTGCACGAGTGTCCATCCCACAGTTCACATAACCCTCTAGAAAAGCGTGAGGAAACTCCGAATGCTTTTCTCCGACAGTAACAGCAAAACTCTAGGTGGAACGAAATGATAAATATTAATAAATCTTCAAATCCACAAATCCACAAATCCACGTTAACCCTTAAAACTTTTATAGAACTTCACAATATTTTCCTGACCTCACTACTTAATGCACTCGACGCGTTATAGAAATAAATAAACAAGCTCATAATCTAACAAGATATTGCCAGGCTTGTGACGATCTCATTAATTTCAATGTTCCACTTTTTCACAAACTTTAGTATATCAATGCGATTTTTAATGATTCTTAATCAACATCCCGTATGGATATCAATTTAAACTTTTACGGGACATGACAATATTTTTCTGACCACACTGCAGACGTGATATAAAATAAAATAAATAAATAGATGTTGTATATGCTGCGGCCGTAATAGTAATTGCAGGTTGAAGGTTGTCGGCTAATGGCGGCCAGAGTAATTGGTCAACTTTTTAAGACGTTTCCATCCTGGTATGGGTCCTCTTCAGTATATTTATTATTTAAACTAATTAGGTGTGAATGTTCATATTGTTTGGTGTTGTGTTAACGTTTTTAAGGTTCTCCGGTTCACCCCTTAGATTAAGGCTGTTGTGAACCGGAGTGCTGGTTACCGGACTCTCTGGCCATGTGTCATTTACGAATTGATGTTTAAGATATTTTTATGCGTAGTTCATATATTTTAGGTGTTGAGCCAGAGAGACCGGCGAGCAAACCCAATGAAATAAATAAGCTTGTAGTCTAACAAGATATTACGAGGCTCGTGACAATTTCATTACTTTCAGACCATCATTTTGTCACCAGGCTAGTATATCAATACGATGTTTAATAATTCATAGTAAACATTTTTATACATTTTGGTACGAATGTCGTTGTGTATTCTAAAAAAAGATAACCATCATTTTGCGAAGTGGAATAACGAATATTCCAAGTTGAAAAATGATGGAATTATAAGAACTCCGGGTGTAATAATACTCGTGGCTCCATTCCCTCTCAATCCCTGTGATAATTTCCCGTAACAATAACGGAGGTGCGAAACTTGCCACGTTATAACGATTTGTGCTTTACGAGGGGTTATCAATATACCATTAATCCAAAGGAGGGTGAGTTACCCTACACCCCGCATGCATAATGGTATAGCCCTCGTCACGTAACCCAAAGTTTTAGCGCATTTTTATTGGACCTAAACGTCCATAGTCTATCGGACCTTTAGCACCATCCTGTAAACTCATTTGCACTTCCCACATATATATATAACTTACTCGATCTTACAATGATTCATTGTGTGGAAGGTTAGGCAAGGAAAGCACGAGCGTGTAATTTGTGCTCCAAGTTTTAGCATAAATAAAGGTAGAACAGTCTACATGGTGGCCTCCTAAAATCGGTATATCTAGCATATTCATTTAGGAACAACTGGTACGTTGACAAGGTGAAGCGTTGGTGTTGCGGAGGTGCCGACGTTTACTTGCGCTGACTCGCTATGCGAGGCATCAAAAACTTTGGGACAATAGAGCGCGAAAACGCTCTGCTCCACGTATTTCTGCAACCCATTATTTATTATTACACGTCAACTTAATAAATTCATGGAGAATAAACGACAGAGGAATGCGGGGCTGTCATAGCAGTTGGAAGAGCTTGCGTTATGAAATGACAAGAAAACCTTAGGATATGTATGCATGTCGTTACTGCTAATTGAAAAACCTGTAAATCATTTAAATCCCAATAAATCCATATTATTATAATACTGTTTCTATGTTTAATTAATTGCGGAGAAAACGAGCGCAACCCGAAGTCGCTATAATATTATACTTTTTAGTTATACCAATTTTGGTAAAAGTTGCATCTTTTTGCCGAAACTGTTCTACTGAAAACGGCCAATTACGATACACTTCTTTATTTTAATATTTTGGCAAAAAGTGGAAAAAAATCGTTGGCTGATAGGCACTTTATCGATCTATTCTGCCTCCAAATTTTCATGAGAAATTAAAATTTTCATTAAAAGATTTTCTGTGACAATTGAAGGTGCTATCGAAAAAAATTGTATACATGCAAAACTTTTGGTCGTGAAAAACTGGTATGTTGTCGCGGTGAAGGTACGTTGCAGTGGTGCATGAAGACACTAGATTCATTTTTGGGTCGACTTGCCATGTGAGAACATCAAAAACTTTGGGACAATAGAGTGCGAAAATACTGTGCTCTCGGTAGACGTTTCTGCATTGCAGAATTTATTATTATACCTCACCTTAATAAATTCACGGAGAACAAGTACCAGAAGAAGGCAGCAATGCCATAGCGGTTGGAAAAGTCGTCCGAATTCTCGTGGGATTTTCGAAGGCAAAACGGACCGACGTCGACACGACGCGTATTAGCAATTCCAAGCAGCAGGCGTTTCTTAGATACGATCATATTGGAGCGCTTTCGGTGTCGTCTGCTGGGCTTGAAATTGTCCGTGGACTTTTCCTTTTATTCTTGCCATTATTTGTTAAGGTTGAATGCAGAATTATATTTCACCACGCCGGTCGAAATTTGGTACGTCTTGAAAATTGTCTCGTCCATAATACGTGCATTTAAGTTGTGAGCTTTTTTTGACTGATTTAATGTTTGCTCGATAAGTTATATTCATTTTTTTCAATCCTGCATTTGAAAATAGTCTTACTTTTGTTTTCTCACAGAGGAAGCTTCGTTTTTACTAAAATTTTTTTGTTTTCTATTGTTTTTGTTTTCATGAAAACAAGCCCTGTATATATCTCTCGACGCGCCACCGCCAGTGAATGATAGATCGGGGCGATGTTTTCAGTACGAATCGTAGTATCGTAGAGACTAAGGAAACGTCAAATGAGTGCCTGAATGTGCACGCTCCGCAGCCTTGATTAAGGTACTTTTTCATACATGCGTTAAAAAAAATAATGTTCGATACACGTGCGAAATGATGCGTGTAGGCTCGTACACTGAGAAAACGGTATAGTTCTCACAACTAACTAACTGATAGCTACATGCAGGTCAATTATGGGAGCTATGGGTATAGTTGTAGTAACAATACGAGTATAGCTGTTGCAGCAATCCGGTTGAAAGGCAGACTTCCGCCATCTTTCCACCACCTCAAAATTTTGAAACCTATTTTTTTCTTAAAATACTAGGCAGAAAGAGCTCAAATTTTGATAGAATGTGCAGAAGTATTGGGCTAGTGTTCGAGTTGTTCGATACCCAAAGCCGTTTATTCAGGAGAATCAAAACCAAAAAGATGCAATAGATGCGTATAGCTCCCACAGCTATACGGATAGCTCCCAGAGCTATACTATATATTGCTTGTACGAGGGAACTACGTTCAGCGCTGGTGTTCCGCTGTGGTAGCTGAACAACAGGACGGCTGTATCAGCAATCCCAATTATAGTTCCAGCAGCTGGATATCTGGTTAGCACAACAATACCGATTTCTCAGTGTACGGTGTTTTCAGCACGAACCGTAATCGAGGCGCAGGCACAGCGAGGTGCCGCAGGCTATTATTTACTATTATAGCCGTATGTAACAATCCATAATTTTTTTTATTACACTATTTTTTTGTTTCTAATGATCGTAATTACTAATGTTCAATTGTCCATAAGTCTCAAACGGGACTATGTATCGAGCTATTATAAAATTTTGCACACAAGTGGTGTATTGACCCGTCTTTAGTTATTGCGATTTCTTACGGAAGGCTATCCACCAGCAAGTGAAACTTTGCAACTTTTTTTAGCTGCAACTAAACGAAATACAAAAGGAAGTGATGACTTTTGTGATACGTCCGACGGAAATTAGATCAATACTAGAGTTCGATTAAATCGCATTCACCTGATACTTCAACATGGCAATATCGCGAATATGCTAGTAGTCCTCCCCCGATTCCTTCTGAAATAAAAAATTCGCATTGCGATAATACCTAATTATTACCGTAGTGCAAACCAAGAGTCCAAAAGCTTTTCTTGCGGCCATAACTCGGATGGGTGGTGACCACTTTGGACCGCTGGAGATATTTTTTACGAATTTCAAATGTGCTGTCACACAGTAAAAACTTGATAAAAATTCGGCGGTTGTATCGTGCAGGTTTTTCGCAGCTTCTCTATACCCTCGTGCATATGTGAAATAGTAGGAAGAGTGGTTGGGGGTATAACTCGAAGCAGGTATTTCGGAATGCAATGGGAAATAAAGAGAAAGGTATAGTAAAAAAAAAACCCATAGGCGTATTAACGAATACCCAATGAAAAAAAATTAAATATTAAACTTTCGCCCACGGTTTTTTGAGGACTCGCGTTCATGTCCGCATATATGACAAATACTAAGGGAACTACCGGGCAATTGTATTTATCACGAGCTTTCGAGTGTCATTGAACTTTTTCTCTGTGTTCTCATAGTTGGAAAACGCAATGGAAACCGGAAGAAGCGCCGAGAGATCCGGTAGAGCATCGGGTGTGACACGTTGGCGAGAGAAAGCTCAAAAAGAGAAGAGAAAAAAAGGGCACTAGCGCGCGCGAATGTGCAGGCAGCTGCTCTAGCACGTTTCGAGGCTTCCTATGCACTCGACGTCGACGAGAGCGAAAATGCGCACGTGTGTTAAATTAGGATCGCAGTGGACCAACCGAGCGTGTGTGCAAACAAGCCGAAACGAATGATCCGCATGAGAAAGCACGTGAAATGTCCGTGATCATCCGGTCCCGTATATTGCACTGCAATCCAACCAACATATATAGAGTACATGTGTATTGAATAGTACATTTATGTATGTACCGAAAACGCATCCACATCCAATCGATTCCGGCAACTCGAACAATCGACCATAACAAAATCGGTGCTATTCTTATGATCAGATATATTTTCTGTCGATAGCAACAACAAAAAGGACCATGTGTTAACCGGGTAAGTCTAAAACAACTTTTTTTTCGGTTTCACATAATTTCCATGCCCGTTTGAAAATTAGCAATCATCAACATTTCTTGCTTCCTCATAGTGGCAGATTTATTTTCATGAAATTTTTTTTTCGAGATTTTCGTGTCAGCATGCTTACAATCACCTAAAAAGTCGAGAAAAATGATTTGGAAATGTGTCGGTATGTGTATGTGTGTGTGTATGCAAGTGTGTTCCAGTAACCGAAAATTCAATCATCCATAACTCGCGAACGGCACGATCAATCGAGGGCAAATTAGGCACGCAAGTAGAGTAACCACTCCTCTTTAATTGCTGTGATTTTCAAGAAAACATATCCATGTATAATGATTGTATAGAATTTTTCATTTTTTGGAAAAATGACGTATGCTCTAACTTTTGTAGAAGTTCGGCGATTTGACTAAATAATTCTTCATAGTTAAAGACACGTTAAATGGTATTGAATTTCGACAAAATCGGCATGGCGGTTCGGATTTAATAGAATTTTTAATTTTTTGGTAAAAAAAATAACTATGCTATGAATCTCGTTGAATCTCAACAAATGATCTGAAATATTCTAAGAAGGAAAAAAACATACAGTCTTGCTGCGGACCAAATTTGGTGATGATCGGTAAAGTCGTTGAGATTTTACACCATTTTGGATATTTGGAAAAATAGAGATTTTTGCTATAAATTCCGCAAAGGTTAAGGAACTAAGACAAAAGTTTGTGCCTAATAAAAATGAGATGGCCGGTGTTTGTAACAGTGTTTTATAGACGTATGTAACATCGACAATATTTTTTTTTTTTATTAAACTTTATCATAAAAAAGTTGCAACAGAACATTGCCCATAGAATGTTGCAAATAGGACGTTGCACATTGGTGCCTCATATGACAATTGTTGGAATTATAAAAGTAAAGAGGGAATTTGACGATTAAATTTTTTTCGCAAAGCTTTCTCTATAAGGAAGCCAAACTAATAAATATCTTTCTCATAGAGGGTAGCTTTAGGAAAAAATTTATATCTTCAAATTCTCTCTTTAGAACTATTACGATTATAACAAATTTTGTATGAGGAAGCAATGTACAAAGTTCTACTTCGCAATTTCTTTTTTCCATTTGGGAGCCTTGGGATTATCGAATCCAACAATTTTCAACACGTCATACGACATTAGTAATTTTTTTGGGTACAGCGATTTTCAATTTTCTTCTTTGTTTTGGTAGAATTCGTCGAAACGGTAATGGATCTAATAACGTTTATTGTCCTAATTTTTGGGCGGTTGAGATCATTTTGAAAGATGCCCGAAAATACGTGAACGGTTTATCCAAAAATCTTAAATTTAACGGAGATGTTTAATCTATAGTCGTAAGTACAATATACTCTTCATTTTTGAGGGGTTTCGCTATATGGATGTTGATATCTATAGCAACGTCACGAAATGGACTAATAATTCGAGATAAAACCGCGGCGCCTGGGTTTCGGACGTTTTACCATCGGCTCATCGTAGTACAGTGAATAATCGATCACTGCACGAGGGGACAAAAGAACAAACAAGAAATAAAGGAGTTAATGGAAGTTCTAGGGCGTGAGCGACTGATCGATGACTGGAAATCACGATTACCAATATTCTGCTCGTGAGCGAAGAGGCGCTATTCTTCGCAAGTATTCGAACGATGTTCATCCAAGTCGCAATCCAAAGTGAATTGTACTCGAAAAATAAAATAATGTAGCAAGAGAGAAGAGCCGGAATTTCAATCACTCGATAATAACGAGGATTTTCAAATTTCCATCTCTTGCAAAAGTACAAAACCAAGCGTATTATTTGCTTTGAGCGTGCTCATCACGTTGGAAGCAAAAAGAATGCAATAAATTGTATCGCCACTGCGGGCATCCACTACTTGAAGACGCTCCACTGCTCGTTATCGAAAATAGACTTTATGTGCTTCACTACTTTCATTCCATCTCCATTACATCCGGTGGAATTGTTCTATCGAAATAAATGAGTCGAGATCACCCCTCACCTCGAGCGATTTTTTGTAAATTAGAAGATTATGTTTGTATCTATAGAGGTGAATCATTTGGGCATGTCGAATTCGTGACTTCAATCATACATTTGTTGGGATTTATCTGTGCGCCAATCACGGACTCACCTCGAAACTTAAAGAGTACAAATGATCACAGCCACTCGCAGACACTGGCAGTAACGCTCACATCATAACCATCATATACGCCATCACTCACAACACGCTGCCATAGACTTTTATAGTATATACAGTATATACTCTCCCAGACACACCCACAGATACTAAACCTCTTTTCTGAGAGTGTATGTGAGAGTGTTCTAGCGATTTACAAAATTCGTATTGTATTATTATCTAGATTTATGCAGGCTCAATAATTTATGTATTCATGGAGGCGAATCAATTTCACAGCTTCTATGAAACATTTTGAGATCTATCTGTGCGCCTATCGCGGACTCCCCTGAGAGCTAGTAAAAGTACGATGATTGCCTACTCGTGTATGTTTGCTCATCCGGAGTCAGTCGTGCGCAATGCACCGTGTACATATATATGTATGTATATATCCGGCTGTCTGTTTTGGATATGGGACCGTACAATATACAGTTCACATGTAGCTTTGTGCCACATATACAAGTCGACTCAGACGCCGAGGTATTCCCTTTTCGAAGTATATTCTGTTGGAACATATAATGGTATAGAAAACTGTGTACATACTACATATATCCAATAGGTATATAAAATACCTATGGCTTACATAGCCGGAACGTGTTTTCCAGTGTACGTTTCGCAAAACGCTCCCGCGGGAACTCCTTGTGGGGCAATAGCTCGTCCCGACGATTACTTTCGCCTCGTGTACTTTTATTCATCGACTTTATCCGGTGGGAGGGAGAAATAGAAAAGCACAATGAAGCTACCAGACCGTGAGATCGTCAAGCTAAAGCACTTCGGCAAACAACGGACTTGTCCGGCTTCTAAGCGAAAACTAATCGCACCTAATACGGAGATCCACTGTGTATAATGACATCACTTTGTGTGTATACTCATCCCCCTGGAATATCTCAATTGCTACAACCAGTGGTCGTTCATATTGACTCCACAGACAGTTCAATATTTTATCAGCCCTCGGTGATGATTCACCAAAGCATTTGCAACGAGTTATCTGCCATCGGTCCTTCTTCCAGCCAATCTCCCTTCAACACCTTTTTCCCTCTTCGAGTGTACGCTCAGTATGCTGTATTTGAAGAAGCACACCTGATAAAATGTCTCCCTAGTTGGCAAACATTACCCATCGACTTATCTGAACACTGTTGGGTTAGTCACCATGAAACGAAACGCTGTCGAGATACCAATTACACGAGAGAGTCTTTTACACCGACAAATAGTTAGAAATATTAAAGCCGGCTGCGGGAAAAAAAGGCCGCCGTAAAAACAGCCAACGGAAAAAAGGCTGACGGAGAAATTGGACTGATGGAAAAAAGTCTGAAGAAAAATAGACCGATGAAAAAAACGCGTGGTTGCGGAAACCAATAACTTAGTTTGTCCAATCAATTAATGGTCTGGCGTGTATATAACTAAGCTTTTTTTTTTTTCTTTTTTTCCATTTTCCGTCTAATATGATGTATAAAATTTTGAACAACTGCTTGTTTTCCCCAAAATTGATAGTCATTTTTTTGAAAAATGGAGGAATACAATCAATAACGTTGGGGAGGTAATGGAGGACCGTGCTTATTTATTTTTTCTACAATTTTGACCAATATTTAATTACACAATAAGATCCTTCTCGGTTATCCAAAAGTCAAACAAAAGTATTACAACATCTATATTACCAAATGAATTGTACTGTCAATTTTATTTTTGACATTAATATTGGGTATGTACGAAATTCCGTCGATATCGCATGACAAAAATAACATTTTCTCCCATCAACCTTTATTTTCGTCGGCCTTTTTTTTAATCAGCCGTTTTTACCTTCGGCCTTTTTCCACAGTTTTCTTTACCTGGATTCTTCTGGGACTGAAATGCGGAATAAACGAGAGAGAGTAGCAAAAGCCAATGAGCCTACTGAGAAATACCCAATGTAAAAAAGATTTTATAAAACAGAATGTTAAAGAGACTTCATAATATCAGTATATTGTATAATTATCATTTGAGATTTAAATGCCAACATTTTAAAAGGAAAGAAACCGTCAATATAAACTATTTGTTCATCCATTTAGCATAATGAATAGGTTTCTTTAAGTTTGATTGAAATTCCAACCGAGTCTCATGAATGAAGTTATTTTTAAGAGAGTTTGAATACTTTTTTATGACTATTCCGGCGAATGGTAACTACGTATCTATCTCATGCATTCAATTACCTATTCCTGTAGGTTACTGGTACTAAGTTCTGACATCTGTTGAAAGCACTTTACAGCATTACTCTATATTTATTTTATCTACATCTGCACTCGGTGCACCTCCACATTCAGTTTGATATTACATATAGGGGAGAAAGCGAGGGTCATAGCTCGGCTTGGCTCCCTTTTTCTTCTCTGTCCAGATAATAAAGTAAGTGGTATAAAACAAGAAATGAAGGAGGGTGCACTTGCAAAACGAAATGGCACGAGTGTAGATACAACGGTAGCTACTGCCTGGAGCAAAAAGACAGATACTATCCTACTAAAGAGAATTGGTGCTTTCTTGCCGTCCTGGGCAATGCTCGCCATCCCCTTCTTTTTTTCTTGCCAACGATGAAGTAGATTCGCGCGTGCAAATATCCTCGACGACTCACAATTACTGTTTTCTTTCTTCCGTCGTCTTCGTCTTTATTTACTTTTCATTCTTTCTTTAAATTTTTCTTATCATCGATCAGCCAATCCCCGACGTTATACCACCAACATTCTTCGTGGCTGGACTGGTATTCCGTTTGTTGAAGAAGCGGCTGACAAAAGACCGCCCATTGGCAAAGTATCTTGCTGAATATAGTCTTTCTATGACGCTCCCAAGTTCTTACGAAGCTCCAGTTTTTGTGAGCTTCCGTGCAAGGCTGAAGAGAAGACAAAAAAAGAATTTTCAAGCGTTTCTGGCAAAAGGTTAAAGCCATTTTTGCATTTTCAATTATTCCTATGGAATCTACTTCTGTAAACTTCAAGTTACATTTTTCAATATCTTAGTCGAAATTCTTCTCTTGTTGAGAAATTTGTGGAATGAATTTAATGAAAACGTAGTAGAAGCTGAACGTGAAAATAATAATTTGTAATATCGATGAAAATAATTTAATGTAATATCGATTCCTTGGATGTTTTGCAGCGAGTATAACATGAAATAGGTTTTTAATATTGGATCATTATTTTAAATTGACAAACTATTTTTGTCTCAGTTGTCTAAGAAAAGTAGTAACTTTTCTTTTCTAAAAATGTCTAAGAAAAGTAGTAACTTTTCTTTTCTAAAAATGTCTAAGAAAAATAGTAACTTTTCTTTTCTAAAAATGTCTAAGAAAAGTAGTCATTTTTCGTAGACATTTTTTTTTACAAGTATCTTGGCAACCAGAATCGTAATACAGGGTGAGGCACATCAAGTCTTACAGAGCAATAGCACTCAAACGCAAAAGCACTTCATCGAATCACTGAATTAATTCGTCTCAAAATCGGTAGTAATGTCATCGAAAAAAAAAATCCATGGTTCCCATTTTTTAAAATGGAGTTGACCTTGACGTAGCCTTAGCGCTTCTGCCGATAAAAGGAATAGGATGGTCCATTATGCCGGCCTTCTCAAACCCTGGAACTTTTGTCTGATTAATAGTTCGAGTGCTATTGCTCTTTAACACTTTTTGTGCCTCATCTTGTGTATTAAATACCTTGTGAGTATGAAAGAATTATCAGGATTTGCTTAATTTATAGTACCATGCTGATGTTCTTCAAGAACTTGTGACCATTTTGGTGTCTGAAGTCACGAAATTTGAGCACTGCCATGGATACTTCACACGCGATATAAGATGAGTAAATCTACTACATGGTCTTGTATATTGGTTACCCTTTAGTAAATCGCTTCGGCAGTGAGAGTCTCAACAGGGAAATCGATTTGGTCTTTATCACTCGAGTTGCGTCGAAGCGGACGTCGTTATCTTAACGGCCAACGTGATATACTACATAACGTTTCTGGCTCAAGTCTTCGCCAGCTGCAACGTATAGCATGTATTTACGGAGGTTTAATAGTTTCGCCGAAAGTGCGCGGATCTTGTTTAGAATGTATATTTTGTACGTTTTAATAAAACGGTGCACAAGGGATTTTTGTCATGTCATTTTTTTACGAATCTCTTTTTTCAGTTTCCAAGTCACCTAGGACTGAGTTTTATTGATATTTATAATTGAGAAAAAGAACGGACAAACGATTCTCAGCATGAAAAATAAAAAACTGTCGATTGAAAAAAAGGGATTTCACTTGACGAAAAAAATGGTATAATAATAATCCGCATATTATAATTTGGCAGTTTTTTGTTTACCCAAGTTGCTTATTAATAAAACTCCTCTTGTTCCGTCGAAACTTCATTGAACTTTTGTATAATTTTTTTCATTTCATTGTTTTATTTTTTTATTCTTTCCTTTCCCATGTATGGCTCTCGCCTTTTACGGTTTCCCTGTTGTTCCCTGTTTTCCTATCATTCCCTGCCCGCACTTCGCTAAGCGAACCTAATCTCCGATGCGTCTCCGCAGCTGACTTAGCTACACTGTATCGCATTTGCCGTGGGTTCGGGGAAACTGCGGAAAACCCGTACCGATACAGATGGCCGTATATTCTTCTGACTTCCCGGTGTACACACAAAATGTACACCGAGGCCTCAGAAAAACTGACCTCCCGCTCACTGGTTGATGATTCAACCGGTGCACGGCTAAGCGGTCACTCATCCAAGTAATGGCCGCAAACAATGCTGCTTAACTCAGGGGATCGCCAGAGCCGTACACCGTCCCCACAACCACCAGTGTCGGTCATTGCATTGTTTTAAAATTTATTTTATCCTGTCACTATAAGTGTTGTGTACTGAATTGCATAACATGTAACAATAAGGCAACAGTTTTGTGAGGCTTCGATGTATAACACCTCAAAGTTATGCTGGGTACCGAAAATACAGAAATAAAAATTGATTAATTATTCATATCTTAAAGAATAATTCATCCGTATGATGGAACACTTTTCATGAATGAACAACCGAATTTCAATCATTTTTGGGTCCCGGTGTAGCCATTTCATTTTTACTGCAGAAAATTCGAGCCTCTCGGACAAAGAGAAATCCCCAAATTGCGAGGTGAGTCGGTGGCGTTGGATGTGTATGCAATGTATATGAGATCGCGAGCACGAGAGGCACTTACATACAAATTGGCAACGGCAATATTCTCCTCGCGCTAGGCCGAATGAGTGCCGGTGAACCGAGGGGGAAAAAATAATAAAAGAAGCGAAGTAAGAAAGAAAGAAAGAAAAAGCGAGATTGAGAGCCGAACCATCGTCTGAGCGCACATGCAGTTTTCCAGAAGTCTGGGAACACGCGTTGGAGAATCCTCCAATTGTTGGACTTTTCCACGAAAGTTCGTCTCTCGCTTCAGGTCTTTGCCTCTATATTCCTTCTGTCTTTTCAGTTAAGCGTGTACGGAAACGGTTGGAGATGCTTTCGCCGAGGGTAGCTGCTGTACGTAAAGTGACACGTATAGCCGACGTTACCGGCGACGACGACGACGGCGACGACGACGACAGTGTTGCGGAGATGTGTCCCCCCCTTTTCCACGCTAAAGAAACTCTGCTCGCATATAAAGAGAAAAGCAGCCAGAGATAGTTGTACGCGGTGCTTATGCACCGAACCGACTAACTTGCTTCACATCTCTGTATTTGCGGAGCTCCTTACAACGGAAGGTCGCAGCGCGACATAAAAACAAGAGAAAAATAAATAAAAAAACACACACGACAAAGGGAAAATAAGGGTATACGAGGTCAATGGGGCTGAGTTGCACCGAGTGTAAATGTCGCCGGTGAATCAAGCTGGGTTGAATCCAAGCTGAATGAATGAAGAAATTGTTTAACCCTTTGACTGTGGTATTCCGCAGGGTAACATTTTCCTCCTATCTCGAAACAGGGTGGAGGGCCAAGTGACAAGCAAAACGCTTTACTTTAGTTAGTGGCGCAATATCCTTAAGAGGGTTCCAAGGGCTTGAAAGCGTTTTTTCTGCAAGCTTACTTCCATTGCGTTATTCTGAAACTGAAGAAAAATTCACCTGAATGAAAATATATGTAATAAAGGGTTTAATCCTCGTAATCTAATTACAGACATGCCCTTAAGTACTCATCATTATCCTGCGAGAAAGATGCTCCTGGAAGACTCAAAATATTACGTTGGTTTTCAGATTTTCACCAACTCGAAAATAATTCACAATAATCTATTATCTATATACGATAAGATGTCAAGACCCTCAACATGACATTTTCCACTTGTCTCTCAAAAATGTGATCGGAATAAAATATTCATACGGCTACGAATAATTATATGCTTCGATATTATAAGACCCTCTACGACGACACGAAAGTAGTTATTAAATATTTAGCATCATAAATATTTCGACCTCAGAAAAAATTGAGTGCTCTTCATGAACGATTCATTATTACAGAAATACATTTCACTTCGGTTGAAACTAATTAATTGTACACATGGATTAATTGTCTAAGTGTCCAACGATTAGTGAAATGTATTATTGCCCCTGCGAGGAAGTGTTACAGGAGACGATCAATAAGATGTCTTATTATTGTTTTTATTATTCAATTTTCATTTGAAGCTGACGTCAAAACGAAAAAGCTACATTGTTCGACCGATGAATTTTTGCAGCTCTATACTATATATATATATTAGGATGTTATTGGGGTTCGCGCGCTCCCGTTGCGGGCTAATATAGAGAGATATAGCAACCATAACAACCGTTGTCATGGCAACCGTTGCTATGGCGACCGTTGTCATGGCACCGGTTGTTATGCTCGATTCATGTGCACGGCGGCGGGGAAAGCGGAATCTTTTTGCAATATAGAGAGATATATCTATACTATCGGTCGGCTAATCACCAGAGATAATATAAGTAATTGCATAAATCCCGTGAAATATCTAGATAGCTTTCTCATTCTCTCTCTTGGTCTCGCGCTTCGTGACCCAAATTATGTCTTTGCCAAGCTCCCTCTGAAATACATTTACCTTGTAACTCGTAAGGAGAGCATCCTTGTCCCTTTAAAACCCACTTCAGACGATCCTGCTCGAGAAACTAATTTCGTACCTCCGATGTGTCATAGCTTAACAAATTGCGCTACTTACGCGGCTGATGTAAATTCCATATTGTTTCACGGCGAATTTTCACGATCCCAGTGTTAGTATACCATCTCAGCCTGTTATGTAAAATGACAGCTCGATTCGCTGGCTCACCCTTGTGAGGATGAACATATTTTTAGCAGCGATAATTCTCGAATTAACGATCCAGACGTCTGAGAGGGTGATAATTTTATGGTGTCGCTAATGGACCATGTCTGGTTTTTGGATTAACAGCTCAAAAAGTCAATGGGATAAACCTAAGAATCGTAGTTTTTTAGATTATTTTCTGAATATAAAAATTTACTGTTTATTTTTTAATGTACGGGCAATTTCCTATCAGATAAGTTTCCAAAATGTAGTAAAACGGATTTTCTGTTGTTGTCGACATTCATCACCGCAAAAGAATCGCGAAAATTTGGGATGTTTATCTCGCCATACCTTTTTTTCACATTGACTGAATTAGAAGTATATTATTTCATTTAAAAGTGTTAGCGTTGAAATGAATATTTCCGGAAAGGAACCCGTTTTAATGTAAACAGAAAATAAAGCTCTATCCGCAAACGAAAAGTTTGTATGCTAACGGAAGAGGAACGTGTCTGTGCAAAAATGTTGAATTTACGCTGCTGCTAAAACTTCAATTTACACGCAATGCAAGTAGAAACTTGTATTTTGCCTAAATACATGTATTGTATTTCGCTTTCTATGTATTTTGCCTCTGAATTCGCGAGTCATTAACCAGAGAATCGAAACTTTTTATGAAAAGACCCATCGAAAGATTATGTTCACAAATGCAAATTTTGACATAACTGTAATCAACTGAGGACTTCTCATGAGATAAGACATTAATTCTACAATGATGAGTAATATTTTTTAAAAACACCCCAGGTGACAAACATCAGATCCGATGTATCGATGATGATTAATGCTCATGCGTCGTAAATCGCAAGTAAATGTATCGTGCCATGAATCGGAGTAGCTTGTGACGGTGACAAGCGATAACAGAACAGATGGAATCGAGTGCGCCTTCCCGAGTGCTACTCCAAGGTTTACTCTGCACTTTAACGTTGTTGGCAATAATGTGATGATAATGTTATGCCGTCGAAGGAAAAAAATATTTAATTAAAAAAATGTTCATCCTTTATAGTTTTCGTTTTTTCATTTTTTGTTTGTTCTTTAACCCGAAATTCTTGTTTTCTCTGATAAGCAACTCATGATCGTGAAAACATACGGCGATAAATCAAAAATATTAAACTTCACGAACTTCTCATTAGTGAAGGAGATTATCAGGAAAATGAGATAAAAGTATCATAACGGATGAAGAAAGGCCGATTAACACGTTCGTCGCCCAGCGCGATTCGGCCGTAGTTTCTCCCATCACCCGTCACCCAGATCTGGGTGACGCGGCGACGAACGTGTTAAATGATAAATCGGTAAATCCTCCTGCGTCGAAAAGACAGTATCATCGTATTTATTTATTTCATTTTTTTCAATCCGTGTTTATGAGTCCGAAAAAAATTCTCGTAAAACAGCACGATGATTATTAGAGAAAAGAATATTGTGGAATAATGGCTCAAGTTTGCGACTAGAACGAAACGTGTGCATAAAAATAATAAAATTGACCAGTAGAAGTGAATCAAAATTAAATGAAAACAATAAACATGAAGAGATTTTGTCGAAAAAATGCGTTTCCTTATACTTGGCAAGGAAACACTGTATCTTGAATTCTGGGGCGCCAAACTGGAAGAACATCACCTTTAACCAGATGGAACCGGAGTTGTCAATGCGATATTGCAATTGCTATTTCAGAACCCAGATATTCACTGCAGGCTAGACATAGCAGTTTGGCTACATTGAGGATTTTGCCAAATCTGAAAGCGCGGGGTTGGAGCCAGGATATGTAAAATGCTTTTAAACTTAAATATTCCGCATCTTAGATATATATAAATTCGCATCTCTAGGATAAAAATGTTAATACGTATTGAAAAATGCAGATAAATGCAACAACAGGAAAAAGATGATCAATTACTGCTTCACCGGTTATGGTCATGCTTTTAAATACAATACATCTACCATATCAAAACTTAATTTGAATCGGAATGAAATATTTTTCGATATATAAATATGTATTTATTTATCCAAAGGCAAAAGAGCACTAATACCGAGGAAACATTCTCATTTAAAAATGATTTATTGTCCTTAGTTTATTGATATTTTTTGTCCATGCTTTCGTCTGGTCCATGTTGGTCAGAATCCTTAATTGTGCAATAATTGACAAATAATCAATAGTTATTATTATTATGGCCACAAGTGCCACATGATATTTTTATTTGATGCACTAGTTTTAGCCATCATTGTCTATACTTTTAAACATGACGGAAGACGTCAAAAATCTGTGAATTTCTCAAAAATACAAGTGGTTTTGAAAAACCGCAATTACGGTCAATCGTAGAGTGACGATAGCCAAAAAACAACTTTAAAAGCACTGCGATAAAACATTTCGTCGTAGCGGATTTGTGTATATATCAACGACACATAACCGTTAATAACTGACAAACTTATATGAAGTATAAATTTTTGTTGAACTGAAACTTTTCGATTGTCAATTATTGTTTCAAAATGCAGACGTTCGATCTGCATAATTGGCATTCGGTATGGCTGCCGGTATCCTACATAATTCCGAAGTTAAATAATTTATCGCAATTTGAGTTCATCAGCGATCGAATATTTTTAATCATATTTCATACACAAAGTTATATCGATTTTCTGGACATTTTTGGGCAAGATTTATATATTTTGCGTCAGAGTGAAAATTAGATCATCAATCAATAAAATTGAGACGAACTCTGGAGAATACTGCAGAGTTTCTTCTCTGGAGAATACGGCATCAATTTCGAAGTGCTAAGAGATTTTGATGCAGAGACTTATCCCGAGTCGAAATTTTAACCTTCTTTCACCGTCGTTCACCGTCGAAATATCGACACTATGATGACTGGTGAAGCGAGTGAAAGTTAGGCTCGATTCGCGTGTAAATTAAACCCGCCTTTTATTATAAACTACGAACTTATGTCCATTTGAGAACAGTTTACAATGAAAAACGGCGAAGAATACCCTCCACAGACCCGCCTCACCATCCACGAATAAAATGTTGCTGGCCCGCCTTTTACCGCTGTGAATCCTTGGACAACGGTGTATACGCGTATACACCGTTGTCATTTTTTTTAAGTTGAATTTTTTTTTAATTCCTAAAAAAGTGAAAAAAATATATATATATATTAGTCGCGAGGATTATTTATTAAGACATTGTCAGTAGTATTAGATGTGGGAAAACAGTTTCCGTCAAAGAAAATTTCTACCTATACCGAGATTCGAACTGACGACCCTGCCTACCTAACTTCCTAACAACGCTACCGCTACCGACTACGCTACCGAGTACTTGCTGATTCAGAACGTCTAAATGGCATAGTTGGATTGGAAGCAAATGATAGCGAGAGATAGATGAAGAAAGATGGGGAGTCGCAGAGAACAAAAAGTTTATGTCCTGGCGCGAAAACTCCTAAGTGTTATAGAGAGAGTAAGAGCGCACATTGTTGCCTGTCTAAACGCGTTGTTCAGTTACATCGCGCTAATGTTTCAAGACGCACCGCCAACAGACTAACGCGCATCCTTAAGAGGGAGTGGTACTTCTCCCACCACTTTTCCACCAGAGCCCAAAATTTTCAACAACATTTAAGGTTCAGAAAAAAAAATGTATTTTGGCAAGTCTGAACTTTACTTTTTCAAAAGTAAAACAAAACTTAAGTTTAAATTTCACTTTTTTCAAAGTGAAAGATTTAATTTCACTTGTTTAGAATTAACTCCACTTTGGAAGGAATAAAAAAATATGTCACTTAAAAAAAAGTAAAAATTTTACTTGTTCAAATTTTTAGTAAAAATTTTACTTGTTCAAATTTTTAGTAAAAATTTTACATTTTCAAATCTTTGGTAAAAATTTTACTTTTTCAAATTTTTAGTAAAAATGTTACTTTTTCAAAATTTTAGTAAAAATTTTACTTTTTTAAATCTTTGGTAAAGATTATCATCGACAGAAACCGTTTCGCCCCCATCCAATACTACTGACAATGTCTCAATAAATAATCCTCGAGACGAAATATATATATTTTCACTTTTTTAGGGATGAAAAAAAAAATTCCAACTTAAAAAAAGTGAAATTTTTAACTGTTTTGCAAGTGCATAATATTGACTTTTTCGAAAAGTCAATCGTCACTTTTGGTGAGGTTCCCTTATAACTTTATAAAACGGTGAGTATTGACTTCGAAAAAGTGAATTTCCACTTTTTCAAATTTAGAGAGTAGATAAATGCTATCCGATAATACATTAATGCTTACGGCGGGTGTGGACTGCGTGTCCCTCTCGCTTACATACACAATGTTACAGAGAGAATTTTTATGCGATTCCGGTAGAAAACTTGTGTGTAGTTTCTGTTTACGCGAACATCGACTGCCAAATTTTTATAGCATCGCATGTAAATACCAAAGAATGGAATAATCGTATTGAAAAAGAAATCCGTCTCATCATATTTTTTATAAGTAATGCATGAAGCCCTAGTCATTTTTCAATATTTTTTCGATTTCTTAGGTTCATTCTATTTTGTATTTATTCAGTTTTGAAATGAAACTTGTTTCATGATTCAAGATTGAAAATTGACGAGTGAGGAATGCACGCAGTTTTCCATGGAACCGGAGGGCACTTCATGTATCAGCCGCCATCTTGGACGTCATTTAGTATATATTGGAAAAAAAAAAAATTATTACAATTGAAGGATAAATGAAGATTTAAAAGAACAACCTTATTACATCTTGTTGTTCATCCACAATTAATTCCTGAACTTAGTGTAGTGTTCGGTCAATTATAGAGGAACCTCCCCTTAAGCCCGATGGTTTTTTTGATTTTTTGAAAATTTCATGACTAATTTTATCGAGTTATACCATATGTAGAGTTCAGTGTTTTTTAAACCGCGGTAGATTGCAAATTATTCATTCATCTCAATAACTATTATTAAAAAATAGACTTCTTATGAAGTTATATGCATTTTTTAAAAAATGTGCTAAAAATCGCTTTATATTTATTATTTTAATCCAAATCTGCCTAAATGACCATATAATTAGGTAAAATTAATACCAGTTATGCATAATATGTAGCCTGTGCACAGTGGAATTAAGGTAATCTCATATTTCCTTCGTACGACGTACAACGCGTCGACTAACAAAGCTAAATGGTTTATATTAGGGGCTGCAATGGACATTTATGAGTTTCTGACAAGACCGGTGGGATTTTCTTTTTTTGTTTTTTGAATATATAATGTGAAACATTTTGGAGTGAGCATATTTTTCGAGCTCCTGCTGTCCTTTCCCGTTTACTACTTTATGGGTTTTATCACTCTGCCGGACACGAGCACATCACCATGGTCGGCGGCCTGTCACGCATTTGTACCCACCCCATGCTTTACTGGATGGAGTACACAAGAATATCCTCGATGCCGCTATGCTGATGCTGCCAGCGGCTACTATCGTTTTATTTCCCGGTGACCGGAGAAATGCGGAGTGTGGGAAAAGCGTGGGCTAGCCACGAAAATTTATAGCGGTCCTCTTTAAATTTAATACCCCACATCGGATGACGAAAATCGGAGGGTAAACTCGCACAGCCGAGGGCAATGAACGTCCGATTTTTAATTATTTAAAAATCCACGTTGCATCATATAGATATCCTGATGCTGGTGGTCCCTGTATTAGGAATAATTGTAGGCGTGCGTGTATGTGTGTGTGTGTGTGTGACTACAGCACGAGAGCACAAGTCCTCTCCCAAAACCACGCCGATGATGCTTAAGCCATAAGCCCGGAGAGACGCACATATAACTATGGGGTCACTAGGCTGTCCCGCATTGACCAGTCACGAATCGACTATGCGTAATCCGATGAAACATATTTCAAGCCCAATCGGGGCGTTTAACCGCCAAACGGGAAGCGAGAATTTCTTTCACTTTGATGTATTTTAAAAAATAGGATTTTTCCACCAGTGGAATTTATAAATCTTCTATGCAATTGCACATTTCCATCTATATGTCAAGTTCAATTTTTTGAAATGCTGAGTATTCGTTTTGACTGGCTATCAATCATTGAACCGCAATTTGTGATTTTCAACTATACCTTCGTCTGAAAATTGGGACAGGCTTTGTTTTTGACAATTAAATTTTAAAGGAACGGAAGCCACACCTGGCGCGGCCTGGGTCAAGGGCTGCCAGGGCCTGTTTGATTAAATTGAACTTCAATGATTTAAATATTAATAAAGTGGCCAGGTAGTTTCAAGATTAAGTAACAAACTAAATCTTAAGTTTCGACTAACTCAAATAATATATATGATACAATCACAGGGGGGGTAGGATTGGAGGACCCAACAATATTGCAAAATCGTTTTATCGAAATGTACGAGCAAGAAATAAGAGTGTATCTTAATAGTTTACTCACGTAAATAAATTTATTGACTGTATAAGTCACAGTTTACTTCCTTCATGGTAATAATAGTAATCCTTTTGACGGTTTCTTTATCGTCGTATAATCTCCCAATGCTGCGTAAATATAGAACAGAGTATTGTCGAGACTCGAAGACAAGTGATTATAGTTTTCGATGATCCAGCGAGCCTCGATGTTTCTCGGCGCTCGCGTTAACACGTCATAAGCCCTTTGACGAATCAGGATCGCAGAAACAATTAGCGAGTTACACGGTAGCTTTGTTTAGTCTTTACTCGGATTAGTCAATACTTTATTTTGACAGAGTGATATTACCGGTTTTGCGCTACTGTAATTTATAATTAATAGAATAAATTGGACAACACAACACAGGAGATATAATTAATAATTTCTGTTATGAAAATTATGTTCCCTAAGAAAGCGCTCAAGGGGTGGAAACGAACGCAGTGACGTCGAGGAACGTTTGACTTTATATTCCTGTCACAAAATAAAACAAAGTAAAACAGAGATGCAACATCTCACCTTGCCTGTTGTTTTCTGATTATTTTTTGCTTCCTCGTAGAGGAAGCCTTATTTTCATGAAGAAAAAAAATGTCTAGATTTATAAGTTGAGTTTTATGCATAACTCTAGTTTTCAAAATTGACCCATGCATTTATTTTTCGATGACATTATTACCGATTTTTCACAAAAATGGAATTGACTTCGACGTAGCTTCCGGGCCTTCGCCAATGAAAAAATAGGATGGTCCAATATGACGACTTTCTCGGACTCTGAACTTTTGTGTGATTTTTTGTTATATGATTGATAGTTTGTGTGCTATTGCTCTGTAACACTTTATGTGCCTCACCCTGTATATAACTCAGTGACGAACGGTCGGAAATTTTTATTCTACGAACTTTTCGATCATAAAATCAAAAACTTTATCCCATTAACTTTTGCGAAATCTAACCCAAATTTAGTATGCAAAAAAAAATACTCGGCCATGTCTATTTCTTCAAAAAAAGGATGCAAATGAGAACCTTGCAAATTGCTTCTTCATTGTACGTCATATATCGTCGCTTTTTGCAAGGCTTCCGCCGTGAGGAAGCCAACATCGATTAACATACTTTTATTTTTTACAAGTCTACCTCTATGAAGAATGGTTTTGACCACGTCATGCGCTAAAAGAAAAAAGTAATTATAAAAACTGATTAATCGGTCTCGACAATCAACCGATGTAGTTAGAATAGCGCCGACTACTCTGTCGGTTGAAGAAACTAGAAACTAGAAACTCGTTGGTAAAATAGCGATAGTAACAATGGCCAGTTGACTTCGTAACCGCAAGTCACCGGTTGGTTCGTGCAACGAATCATTTGGATTGGACAGCAACCCTGATAGTTGCAGCAAACAAATTCGTTGGTCACTATATTTTTTGCTGCGAAAAAAGGTGAGCGTACGATTCCGATGTAATTGCAATGACGAATACGCGGCAGAGCATATACTGAAATTCGTCGTCAAAACTACTTTTTTCCTTTTCACGTTAGTGGAAGCTTCGTTAAAAACGGAAGATAATGAGAATTCGAATATGCACCATTGTTCTTGGCATCCATGTCTTAAATGAAATTGAAGAACAGAAATTGAACAAATTTTATGTCACCCAGAATTGATTTTTAAAAAATCAAAATTTCTATCAAGTCTGAAATCTTTCATCGATATTTACCAAATTATACGTATATCACAAATAAATATTATTTTGTTCACGTACAAAATTTGAGCTCACCTGTTTATGATTTGAAATAGTTGATGCAATTACTTCAAAACACAATAAAATCTATACCGACTCGCCGATTTTGCTTGAATCCAGCACCAAACACCAGTAAACATGTCTTCACTTATGAAGAGCAATCCTGCATAGCAGCTAAAATTTAACGACAGTCATAGCGTCCATATCAATTTTTTCATCTCGTCAACATTTTGCCTAAATCACTTTTGCCGCAGTCGAAGAAATTTAAAAGAAACTAAATCTTCATCACGAAATTGCATCCTCTATCAGGAAGCAAAAAATGGTGGAATCATCACAAAGTTTCCGAAGCAGCTCAAACAGAATTTGATCACACTTCTCCATATAATAAAAACCAGCAAAAGTTCATTTAAAGAATTTTTTAAGGTTTTGATTTAAAACCTTTTGCAAGCAATTTTATGTTGTATGTTTGTTTTATATACTCTCTCGAATCGCGAGAGGTTATCTACAGGGTACAAATTCGTAAGTAGCTCGATTTACTTAATTATAAGTTAAATACTCGAGAGCAGCGCTGGAAATGATATGTCATTGCATATTTGGTGCTTGAATAAAGTAACAAACATGAGAAGACCATAAGAGTGCACTCCGAGCTAAAAAGAAATAGGGGACATTTTTTAGTCCTGTATCTCTCTTCAATTCGCAGTGCACTCTCCAGGCGTAATGACATTAATCGACAGCGGTCCTTCAAATCTACTGAATGCTCCCTTTGTCCTCAACCAGTGCTCTCATTGTCTTTTTATTTTCGTCAGTCTTTGTCGAGATTGAGCGACGAACTGATGAGAAAGAGACTGTGGAAAGGGTGAAGGGGGCGGGGGCACCCACTCAGGAAGCCATCGAGCTCTCCCTTGCCTCTCATGGCGTCTCTATTTTCAATTCTCTGTCAGTTTAAGTGATAGCCCGTCGTGGAAGGATCAAAACGCGAACTAGAAATCCCCGTTTCTTCGTTTGTGGGATAAGAGCATGCAGAAGAAGGAGAAAGGTTTGTTAATGAGATATTCAAGCCAGTTGCGGTAAAACTTCCGCCCATACAAAAATAACACATACCGATATTCAAGGATCAATAAATTTCCGCGAAACAGATGCAACATGCATTTTTTTAAATCAATATAACACAATTATTTTATGTATCTCCTCTGCGTGTTAGAATTCCTACTGTGTAACTCTGAGCTTATAATTAATTTAAAACGCCAGTCAAAATGAAATGCAGATAGCGTGTATTCATAACCGCACTACGGTGTCATAACATAACGCGTGTACAGCATCGGTTCTTCGATATGTGCAGAAATCTGACCTAAATTACTACAAATCACTGATGTTCAGTTACGTACCCTTCATCGATTTTCCAATGAACGAACAATGTCCAATAGTTCACACATGGACTGTTCAAAAAGTATAATGTTGTTCTCGTGACGTCACTCGTTACGTCATTTTGTATATGTGAAAGGGACATTTAAAGTAGTGTGGTATGGCGAAATTACGAAGTCAGATATATCAACATTAAAACGACAGATTTTTTAGCGACAGCACTCATTGGAAAGAGAAAAATAATACAAAATATTGGCTGTGATACATTTTTCGTTTGCGAAGTGTGGTCAAATACCTAGCCACATACGTGCGAGGAGACGTCTAAGGTTGTATGAGTTCGCGAAATGGAAGATTTTCGTCGACTAGAAATTATGAAAAGTTGAAATATCAGCATTAAAGCGACAGATTTTCTTGTGGGATGGCTCATTGAAAAGAGAAAAATAAATAAAAAATATTGAACCTGACATATTTTTCGCTTGCGATTTGTGTGCAGAGATATTTCGAGTTAGAAATTGAAAACGGCCGGGGGGTGGCCACCTTCGGAATAAATAGAGTGGCAGTAGCGCTCGTGACGTCAGAAGTAGAGCCCGGTAAATCAGACGGGTCAGACAGGAATGGGTATGTGGAAGCATAGGGGTGTGTAAGCAACATAAATTTTTTTTAAACTTGGCGTCAAGTCGCTACCGCGACTCTAGATGAAGAAATCGATTCCAGTCGATAACCTGTAAGAATTTTTCAGCATTTTGGCTGTGTATTTCTTTCTTATTTATTCAAATTTGCCCCAAACACTATTTAATAACACGAAATTTTGTATTTTTCTCCACATGTAGACGGATTACTATATTGAAAAATTGGCGTTTGAAAAAATTCAACACATACTAAATTTTGTTTTATGGTTTTTTTTTTAATGCTACAAGTAGTGGCATAGTCGACGTGATTTTCGCATAAACGCCAATTGGCGGTTAGGCTTGTATATCATAAAGCCTTATATACTATTTGTGGGGGTCCGCATGAGCATAATCGACTTACCGGGCGTTAGAAGCTGGCGTTCAGTCGCAGGTCGATCGTTCGATAGAATCTAAAAGCCTCGTTGCCGCGTCCATAAATTGCTAGTTTCCTCTCGGTTGTTGGAGCGATAACTGAAAAAATAAAAATAAAAAAAGACATGGTTAGTATCAACGGCATATGCACACGCTGCTTCGGAACATTATATAGTCCTGATAGGATCCCGATTCTGCCTCCTCATATTTTTTTTTCCCTAGATTACCGATCGTTCGTTGCAATCGAGTGCTGCAATTACGTCGTTCGTTGAGCCCACATCAATGCACTGGACTGCAAAAGGATACGATATTACCTCTCGGTATACCAAACGATTTCATCCAATTATAAGAATCTACCAGAGGAATGAAGATTTTTCTTGTGTACAATTGAAGTTGTTGTCGAAGGAGAATATTTGCATCGTATTCTTTGAAGCAAATGAAATTAATCGCACTGTTAGGTAACACAGTCGTAGTATACAAAATTTCACTACGACATTAGATGCACAATTAATTTTTAATGCTTCATGTTATTAGTGCATATTTTGACATGGCTTCATTTACAGCGGAATCTCGATGATTGAGTGAAATTGGGTGCTACAGAAAGGATGAATAATGAGTCGGAAATAATTCATGGCAAAGGGCACGTCATTAAGGGGAGGTTCCTCTATGATTGACCAAAAACTACACTAAGTTGAGGAATTAATTGTGGATCGACAATAAGACGTAATAAGGTGTTTTTTTTAATCTTCATTTATCCTTCAATTGTAATAAAAAAATTTTTTAAAAATTTCTTCAATTTATACGAAATGACGTCCAAGATGACGGCTGATACACGAAGTGCCCTCCGGTTCTATGCAAGACTGCGTGCATTCCCCACTCGTCAATTTTCAATCTAGAATCTGAATAAATACAGAATAAAATGAAGATAAGAAATCGAAAAAATATTGAAAAAAGACAAAATGGCGAACATGTGAGTTGAGAAAAAAAAATTCAAGTTCACATGTCCGCCATTTTTTCATTTTGCTTCCTCGTAGAGGAAGCTTTGTTTTCATGAAAAAAATTCTTTTCGAGATTTTCATATCAGTATGCTTAGAATCATCTAAAATGTCGAGAATAATGGTTTAGAAAATGTGTCCGTATGTGTGTGTGTGTTCCAGGGACCGAAAATTCAATCGTCGATAACCGCGAAGGGCACGATCGATCGAGTTCAAATTTAGCACGCAAGTAGAGTATTAATTCCTCTTTAATAGCTGTAATTTTGAAGAAAATATATCTATGTATACTGATTTTATAGAATTTTTAATTTTTTCGAAAAATGTCGTGTACTCTCTAACTTTCGTAAATGTTCGCCGATATGACTAAATAGTTCTTTATAACTAGAGAGACGTTAAATGCTGTTTAGTATTGAATTTCGACAAAATCGGTATAGCGATTCGGATTTTATTGAATTTTGAATTTTTGTAAAAAATATAATTTTTGCTATAAATCACGTCGAATCTCAGCAAATTAACTGAAATGTTCTAGAAATGAAAAATAACATACAACCCCACTGTGTACAAAATTTGTTGGTGATCAGTACAGTCCTTCAAATTTTACACCACTTTGAATATTTGAAAAAACAGCGATTTTCGCTATAAACTCCGCAAAAGTTAATAAAGTAAAACAAAAGTTTGTACCTAATAAAAATGCCATAGGCCGGTGATTTATTCATTTATTCAAAACAAGGATGCAAAGTAGAACGTTGCACATCCTTATTTATTTTGACTCTTCACAAAGCTTCCTCTATGAAGAAGCCAAAATCAGTTACAATACTTCCTCGTAGAGGTTGCTATGTAAAGAGCACAATTTAATGAGGAAGCAATGTGCAACGTTCTACTTTGCATCCTATATATGTATTAATCATACAATATAATACTCGCTATAAACGGTTTCAATCACAGTTTTATTTGTACACAGTACGTTACTGGACAAGATGTAGTAGGGATTCACCTAAAAACGTTACGTCCCGTTTTCACTTAGAATTATTGGGGATACGCAAGTAGAGGAATGGTGGAAAATCGAAATGCAAGAAAATCGCGACTTCACTGTACGGCCAAAGCTCAACTGTCGTAGCTGTACTTGGCCCTGGATCCGCATTAAAGGGGATTTTGATGAATTCTGCGTGTATTAAGGAAAATACGATTTTAAAAGAATTATTTTCTTTCCTTCCCGCATTAATCTTTTCATTTAAGATTTATTGAAACGAACAAAATTGCAGAAGATTGCATTTCTTTCTTTAGAGCAGATTCCTTCCCTCCACTCCAAGTTAACGGTGAATTTGTTACGTTATAAGTGGACAACATTATGACGTTGCTAGATTTAAAATGCATGTTTCATCGCTGAGTTGATTTCACCTTTCAAAACTCACCACTACATGCCCTCGAACTTCCGTCCGAATAGCCTTACAATCACATACACGTATGCAAAGTTTAAAAAAAATGTCAGCCATAATTGGAAGTTCGTTGTCCTCCCGTTCTTACTTCAATGGACTATGTACCGGAGCTAGTCACAGGCACAAGTTTTTTGTAGAAAGTTTTATTACTTGGCTAATATATTGGATTTGTAATATTTTTGGAAGGAATTTGTTGTTTGAAAGCGATATCTTTTTGGCCTAGGGATCGCTACATCCCTTTTTTCACTTGGCGTCCAATTTTTGTTTTTAAACAACATTTTTTGGGGGGATTTCTCGTCTTTTTGAAAATCAGAACGTAAGAAAAATGCAAAGCAAAATGTAAAGTTAGTGAAAAACAAACACTAAATAAAGGTAAGTAGATTTTGTTACTACATACATACAAGAAACGCAGTCTGCAATAAGAGTTGTACGTGATTTTTCGTCTAATATTTGTAACAATCGACAACGTCAAATAAAACGCATTCTCATAAAAAATTATATATCCTCTGTTATTTTGTGTTTTGACAAGCAGCCTCGCCGATTGTTTATAACACAACATTCAACAGAAAAATTACATTTAATAATTGTCTTCGATAACGAATAAAAACAAATAATTTATTACCAGACGAGATAAAGAATGAAAATAATGTTCACAGGATAATGAGCATGATCTAAAAAATGAATTTGCTCTGATATTTGGGTATATATAAATATATCTCTGCCCACATGTCGAAATCGAAAAATGTGAGGTGGCCAATATTTTTTATTTTATTTTTTTCTCTTTCCAATGAGTGCTGTCGCTAAAACATTTGATGTTTTAATGCTGAGATTTGACATCGTCGTTTATTGGAAAGAGAAAAATAAATAAAAAATATTGGCCACCTCACATTTTTCGATTTCGACGTGTGGGCGAAGATATCCTCCTATTCGAAAAACTTGTTATTCTCGTGACGTCACATGCTACGTCATTTCGTATATATGAAAAGGACATTTGAAGTTGTGTGGTATGGCGAAATTACGAAGTCAGATATATCAACATTAAACCGACAGATTTTTTAGCGACAGCACTCATTGGAAAGAGAAAAAATAAATAAAAAATATTGGCTGTGATACATTTTTCGTTTGCGAAGTGTGGTCAAATAACTAGCCACGTACGTGCGAAAAGACGTCTAAGGTTGTGTGAGTTCGCGAAACGCAAGAGATTTTCGTCGACTCGGAATTACGAAAAGTCGAAATATCAGCATCAAAGCGACAGATTTCCTTGTGGGATGGCTCATTGAAAAGAGAAAAATAAATAAAAAATATTGAACCTGACACATTTTTCGCTTGCGATCTGTGTGCAGAGATATTTCGAGTTAGAAATTGAAAACGGCCGGTGAGCGGCCACCTTCGGAATAAATAGAGTAGCGGTAGCGCTCGTGACGTCAGGAGTAGAGCCCGGTATATCAGACAGGTCAGACAGGAATGGGTATGTGGATGCTTGGGGGTGTGTCGACAACATAATTTTTTTTTAACTTGGCGTCAAGTCGCTACCGCGACTCTTGATAATACTGAAAGAGAAAATATCTGTGCGACGATGAGAGAAGCTTTCAATAAAAAAAAAATCTAATTTTTCCGTTGCACGCCCGAGCTTCGAGTGCCTCTCGGGTCTTAAACATTAGCGACGGAGTTGGTGAATCCCTTTTCTGCTTATAAAGCCCTTGTTATTCAGGTTAACAGAAATATGCATGAGGAAGCACGTAGCTCTCGTTAAAAACGAGAGGATAATAGTCGACTGATGTTACCGGGTGGATCTTTCTTTTTTTGAAAGTATGGAAGGATAAAATCTCACACGAATCTTAAGCATATTCAATTTTTTGACGATGAAGACCGCAAGTGAAATAACTTGAGCTAATTTACCTATTCTGTCATCTGTGGCCTTTCGCAATTTTTCGTAGAAATATATCTCTAAATTTATTTTTTAATCCCGCAAATAGAATGTGCATATATACAGAGAGAAGATGAACTCTGAATTTGTTCAATTTTCGAATAATGTTGGAGGTGAATAGAAAATTTCAAACATGATAAACTGTATGTCTGTGTATTCGGTACTTCCTGGTTGATCAATTTACGCGAAATTTGTGTGAAAATCCTACGACAGCGTGTATACTTGTATGTATATGTATATATGTATAAAGTCGGGAAAAGCTCGGAGAACGACCACCATAACAACTCTCCGCGATGTTGCGGGCAGCGTTTGGTGAATTTTCCGGTTCCCATGCCCGGAAACCAGCAGCGATACTGCTCTGGCAGCAACGAAATTATGCAGTGGACGAAGCGTGATGGAGAAGGGATGTGAAACCGGGTCATTTCACCGGTTCCGTGAAAGGGTCGCAAACCTCGTGCACTATATTCTGCTCTATTCTGCAGGGATAGGATCAGCAACTACGGGGAATGTGAAATACTTATGTACATCACATGTTCACACAGATGCACTAAATTATTTTAGACAACAGAATTTGCTTCGAAATCAGTTGACCGAGGAAAAGTTTCCTTCGTTCAAAGAAATCCCTGAAATCTCGGCCTATGAAGCATTTGGTCTATGTCGATGACATAATATATCTGAATTAATATTCATTTG
Source organism: Clistopyga incitator (assembly GCA_947507545.1). Taxonomy (NCBI): domain Eukaryota; kingdom Metazoa; phylum Arthropoda; class Insecta; order Hymenoptera; family Ichneumonidae; genus Clistopyga; species Clistopyga incitator. Next base: position 9,483,190 of record OX382171.1, on the reverse strand, counting down.
TTCACTGAGATCCGTCAAATATATCGTTTCTTTTTAATCAAGAAAACCGATTGCTTGAATCGAAGGACCCGTTTGATTTCAATGAAATCAATGGAAGAAAATCCAATCCACCTATTTCTTTGAAATCAATGAAATCAATTTCCTCGATGTTAAACTCACAGTAGTAAACCAGAAGGACAGAAGCTTGTGAAATTACCAAGGAATCATCTCGGCTCAATGACGTTATTATCAATTTTTGGATTTTTATCTCACAAAGTTCAAAACGAATAAAACTTTTAGTTACGAATGTACGTCGGTACTCACATAAATCATATACAAATATACTTGATAAAAGTTGAGGAGTTTGCCAGAGATTTAACTTCGAAATGGGCAAAGGAGGAATAGAGAAGGGCAATGGTAAATAGAATAGAACTTGTCCCTATGTATACATGTCCTTACAGCTGAGATTCACATGCACATATACCAAGATCGGTGTTGAGATAGGAAGTGAATGGCCAAGATTGATTTTCCCGGACCCTTCTCTCTTTCTGTCGTCTGCGCGAGGAGATTCAACACACATTCGAATGGATCAGGAAGAGCTTTTCGTAACTCACCCGCGTGTCTCAAAGCTTCCTCACCGATTCACAACTCACTCGCCACCAGCCTCTCTGTTTTTTTTCTCTCTCACACACCTCCGTAAACGAAAGACGCCTGGGTCTCCCCATCCGCAGAGACCAGCGCAACTACCAGCAACAATTTCGAACAGCCGTCCGTTACTGTCCACGAAAGCTATCCGAGGTTTGCTCCCAAACGTCCTTGTACCTTATAACCGAAGGTATTATCCGAGGGACGTTAAGGATTAAGGCGTTTGACGCGTCCCCACAAGCCACTCTCGATTCCACTGTCACCACTACCCACACTGTGTGATGGTAGAAAATTTAATTAATATATTTTTTTTCTCTTCAACAACGATCACTTTGCCGGTGTTGGAAAATTACAAAGTCCCCACGTACAAACCAATCACTTTTCTGATGCTGACAAACTGCCAAGTTCCTGCGCATGGATCAATCACTTTTCTAATATAGAACGAATTTTGAGGTTTCCACGTACAGAACAATCATTTTTCAAAAGAGTTTAACGAAAACATTATTTTTTCTTCTGCCCATGTAGGAAATATCTATACTGGCAACAGGCTCAAGTCTTGGCCCATGTATATTTATTGGTAATCGACCGAGTGTAACTCGGCCATGGCTGTGACGAATTTGGGCTAGAATCGGTCGCCATTACCATTAATTTGTTTGTATTTACCATCACTCAACCGACTTTGGCCGATGTACTAACGCCAATGATTTGGACAGCCATATTGGATCCACCACTCTGAATTTCTGAATTCAGACTTGAGTTCTTTAATCAGTGGCTTCAAAAACATCCGTGTACCAATTTTTATCCAATCTCATCTGATGTCCTTGTGATTGTTATCCCAGATGCAACTATTATGGACTTAAAGTATAGGACATCCATATAGCGTGGTTAGCGTGGTTGTTAGGTAGTTAGATAGTTTAGGTAAGTCGTGTAGATCATACGTTCTAATCTCACTCTCATCACTTTCCAGAAAACTATTGAAAAAAAAATGTATCCATCAACGATTTCCTTTTTTTTTCTCTAACAGTAATAGAATAGCATTATTAAAATGATTGCAGGCGGTCCGTTAGGAAAGACATATTTTAAAAATTAATAATTAATTACTAAATTGATGATACGGAAGATTTCCCGCCGTTACTTGCCCGATACTGGCCGTGTTTGTTACCATTCGTGGGCCTCATTAGCCCCTAATACCGGGCCATACACAACTACCAGTAATGGGCCGAAGTTATCATCCGACTTTAAACCATGAATGAGCCAGTTATGGTTACTGTTACTGAGCCATTATCGAGAAAATGGCTACCGATCTTGGCCCAATACTAGGCCTTTTGTACTGTCTTATATGGGTATGTAGAAACTGGTCACGTTTATAAATATTTCGTTACCATTTTACATTTATGCTTTTTACTTTTTCACTTAGGCATGGACGGCTTTTTAATGACTAACGAAAAACTCGAGTTGTTAATTCACTGAAATTCATTGAAATACTAAACTGTATCGGTAACTTTAATGAATGTAACATTTGAATGAATCAGAAAAATGCTTTTCGCAACTCACCGAAGTGTCTCGAAGCTCTCTGGGTGATTCACAACTGACACATCACTATCCTTACAGCTTTCTCTCCCTCTCTCTCTCTCTCTCTTACACGTTTGCAAACAACAGAACGTCGAGATCTCCAATCCGCGGAATCCAGTAACAATCTCGAGCGAATGCTCGTTTCTCTCAACGAAAACCTATCCGCGGTTTGCTCCCAAGAGTCCCTGTGCCTTATAACCGAAGGTATAATCCGAAGGGAGGCGAAGGATTGTGGCGTTCGACGCGTCACCGCAAGCCACCCTCGATTCCACTGGTACTACTGCACTATGGTGTGATGGTGCCGGGTGGCGTTACTGAAAACCGCAACAGCAGCTACTGTTGAAAGCCTCCCTTTACTATTCTGTCAATTTGCAGGGTTAATCCGACACTACGGGATTACGCCTGATTTGACGGGAAAGAGACGTTTCTCTTCTGTTTCTCCAGACCACCTCAACCTCCTCCTTCTTCGTCTGCAACCATTGCAATTTCATGACGAAAGTACGAAAACCTACACAATCATGGTTCAACGTGAAATGCAATTTTTATCAACCACTATCCCGGAATCAGTAATTCACTAACGCAATCGATAGTCGCTCATAGAATTTTATACGAATTTAGACGAAAAATGCTGAAAAGCAAGTCTCATAACTATTTGGAACGTAGTGACAGTTATTAAAAATTTCTAACGTCCTAGCCGTGTCGGTTGAAATCCCTTCTCTTAAAAACCCACAAATAAATTGTCAAAAGCGTTCCAAAGGTGAGCGCTAGAATCAAATAATGACATATCGAGTCGATCGAGTGCATATATATATATATATATATATATATATGAATTTTATTATCGAGTGCATTTCAAAGCCCAGCAAAACTAGTCGACGATGTCGACATTGGCGTGAGCAAGGTAAAGACGAAAAGAAAATGGGACAATGGAAAAAAAAGAAAAAAAATAGGATATCGTACCGAAGGTAGAGAGAAAGATTGAAAATTCAATTAACGCTGGGGAGTGAGATATATCCGCCGGCCAGAATCTTTTCTATTACGGACTTCTCCTATCTTCTATCTTTCTTCCCTTGGTCCTCGCTCGCTTCCGGATCCGCTGCCAACGCAATTTACATTTTTTACGTTTCGTTTCCCCATTATTCTTTTTCGACTTTTATCGACAGCAATGTACAAAAAGTTGCCCCGGATGCTTACCCAGCTATCTGCGTAGTTACATCGCACTGTGGTCAGCAATTTGTCTGAAGTCTACCAGTCTAATATTGCCACGACATACAGATACGAAGATAACTGAAGTAATTTTCACATTCCTAGAAAATATACAATGTACACGAGCAAACGAAAGTGAGCAACGTTGGCCTTCGAATGTAACATTTGCTATTTCTTTAATGATCGTCTATTAGCACGTTTATACAACAGCTATAAGTTCTGTTACACTGTAAGAAACATGTAAAAAAATTATAAAGTACATAGTCATTTATACTGAACTCATATATATGATATCATATAAGATTATTTTTTTAGATTTTTTTAGTTCCAATTCCGAGATACACCCGTGAGGTTGTTATCTTGCTCCCTCCCTCTCGTCCTCTTCTATCACTCCCTACTCGCACTTCCGATGCTAACCCAACTTCCAATGCGTCCGCAGCCGACTTTAGCTGCACTGTACATTCGCCATGCGGGCACAGTAAAATTGCCGAAAATCTGTACCGGTACCGACGGCCGTATATTTTTCTGACTTCCCGGCGTATACACGAAGGTAGCTGACTTAAGTCCATACACCGATGCCTCAAACAATGGACCTCCCGCTCACTGGTTGATGAGCCAGCCAGGATGGTTTTTAAAAAAATATATATATTCTTTTATTTAATTATAAAGAGTTACATGTGTGTGTATCGGCAAAATGACGTACAAACCGAGTGACAACAAATTTAAGGTATTTTGTTTGTTTTGAACAACCTGGCCTATTTAAGGCACTCGTGGATTGAAAAAAATGAATTATTGTTGCAGATTTATAAAATAAACTTGTTGCTGTTCTGTGAAAGATATTTCGTCTAAACTTATTACTGTAGAGTAACGTAAAGATCGTAGAAACACTAATTGTATAGTGAAAGCTACAAGAGATAATGGAACTCTCAAGAGAGTCCGAGTTAACATGCGAGTTATGGTCGCAAATAATGCGGCTTAACTCTAGAGACCGTCAAAGTTCCGTACACCGACTGCATAACCTCCAGTGTCGGTTCCGTACACTGTAAAAAATTAACACCACTGCGTAGTCCCAATAGGTCCACACCATTTGGTGTAAGCGAAGGTGTAAACAACGGTGTGAGGAATTCGGTGTTATTAATTAACACTGAAGTTGATAATACCTAGCAGTGTATCTATTTAACAGCCACACGATTCAGTTTTGACACCGTTAAAAGCATAATCGAAACGTTTTGTAGTGGCTTCATAGGTGCACAGTGAAATTTGTCATCAAGCGAGGTCAGCTTCTACGAACAATCACACCATTTGGTGTTACTTTCGGCCAGAGTACACCGCATCACCTGTTCATTACAGGGCGGGTGTACTTTTAACAACGAAAAGATGTTGATTCCAACACTGGTTATTATCGTCACTCACACCATCGCAGTGTACACCGCCGATTTTTTACAGTTTATAATGTATTTTTACCTATGTAGAAAATCCAATTTAATATACGAAAGAAAATTTAAATTCAATGTATGTACGTGTGGTGAAATTGAAGTTAACTTATATAAAAAAAATACACGATTGTATCAACTAATACGATTTTTGTAATGAATTTACGAGAACGGTACATCAATTTTACGTTACACTCGTGTAGTAAATTTTTTATATCCGTTTCTGGAAACAAGCTTTCTACACTGTGTAGCAATTTCAATTTTTAGTGTACCGACCGACAGCAGTGTACGCACGATCTGTGGGTGGCTTTGGCAGTCTCCAGAGTTCAGCAGCGTTTCCTCCAGCTGTAACTTGGATGGGTGACCGCTCAGCCACGTTTTTCTGGGTTTCAATATTTTCTCATTCAACAGATGATTGGTAAAAATAGCGCTGCAGATTTTTAACATGTTTTTCGCTATTTTTCCGTGCACAGGTAAATTGTGAAAATGCTATACAATTAAATACGATAAGCCAAGGAAAGCGCAAGAATAGAAAGCTGTGCAAACATTTAAAAGTGGATTTGTGCAGTTATATTGGATTCCGTTGGTGAAATATCGAATGAGAGGTTAGCCATTATTATTACTTTTGAAGTAAATATATCAGGTGAATTCCTGCAGTGCTGGTGAACCTGCAGTGTATTTATAAAAACGAGATGAGAATTCTTGGTGATTCTATTTTTTTGTTTTTGCTATGTTCAGAAACGTTCAACATTTTTCAAATGAAAACGGAAGATAATCGTTGTCAAATAATACATATTGACGCGACTATAGCTTGAATTAATTTATGCACAAGAATATTGACCTCGATCATTTACAGTTCCCAATATTGAGATTTGTTGTGTGAAATAAGATTAAGTTAATTTGCAGCCTAATTAACAAGACTTATCCAACAAACCTGACAACTGTGTATTGGCCATTCGCACTTGCGATATGTTCGACACTGCGGGGACTGTTTCAACTTTAGCCAAGAGTTTACTAAGACATTCTTGGACTAGTTCCAACAATGTTCCGCTATTCCCGATTCCCCGTCTCGTTCTATCCCATTTCGGGTCTCCTGCTCGTGGGTTAATACCCTCTTTCCATTACAATCACCGATCTGCTCGCTCGATAGATTCAACGATCTATAGTCAGTTCTTCCCAGAGCCTTTCTCGCTTTTCAGAAGCGGTCACTCTTCGCTGTATCTTCATCTCTCCAGCCCACCTGAGAAATGAATTAAGGTGGAGAAAAGCTTTTAATGGATGATGCTTAAAGTAGTTTGATTAAATAGAATGATTAAGAAGACAGAATTTCAGCTTTCATAATGGTTGCCATTGACACCAATATTCTTTAATAATTGTTTAATAATTGTGTTGGAACCCATTACAAGTCGCAATATTAAGAGTTATAATTTCTATTCAACAGTGAATAACAGTACAGTACTCAAACATCTCCCCAGTCGAATTAACCGAAAACGAAAACAATCATAGTACAAACAGCAAAAGTGACACATTACACAGAAACCTGGACCCGACAGAACTCGAAAAGTAATTACAAATTGACAGTGACAATCGAATGAGATGTCCAATAAAATTCTCATGGTTTTGTCCGGGTCCTCTACGGAAATGATTATTTTGTTATTTCTGTAGTGCGTATTGCAACTTCACTTTTAATGAAAGTGACAATATCTTAAGAGTGCACCAAAAAGACTTCGAAAAAATCCGAAGTTGCAGTCATAGTAATCTTTTCTTTCGCTGCAATTACCGTCAAACTGTATTAATTCAACATTACTCACAACTTACTTAACATAGGAATCGAGAAAAAGTTTGTGAAAAAAAAATCCAGTCATCCACCAAGTCTCCGGAGACATTTCTCTGTGTGCTGATCTCTAGTTCGTTCAAGCACAGTATACCTTTATAGAGTTGCGGATACATCCGTCGACCTATCGGTTTGCCCTGCTCTGGCTGATGCCCTCGTCTTCAATTTTCTCGAGACTGGCCTTCGGTTAGCAATGCTCTCGTCCTGGAGCTGCGGACCATAGTCGCCTGCAGGGGATTGAGTTTTCGCACGAACAGGAATGAGGCGATGGGTTTATATATAGGAGTAGAGAGAAGAGAAGCCAGTAGGTAGGATGGTAGTGAAGGGAGGATGAGTATCCCTCTCGACAAGCTCGACTTTATTTCCTCTTACTTTCTCCATTGCCCACGCGGATCCCGAAACGTCCGATCGCTAATCTGATTATAGATCGAAACGAAGAAGTATTGCCAGTCTCTAGGATTTATAGCGTACCTTGAATTCCCTGCGTTATAACGAGTTACAGCAACCTTATATCGCCTTGCCAAGTCACAAGGACCTATTCTTCGGCTATATCGTCGTACCGTTCATATAGAAACTGTCACGGGGATAGTTTCTCCCGATATAGCCCAAGATATAGTGAAGCTTTGGATGTATATGTGAAAGTCGACTAATCTTACTTGGCACGAGGCCAAGGGTAATCAAGCGGCCGACAAGCCTACCTTGATCTCGAGCTACCAAACACCTCGAAATTTGCGGTGTGGCTACTTCCTCTTCATTCCACCTCTACATCCCTCGCTGAACTGCGTCGTAAACACGGCAATTGGTAACTCTTATCGACGCTGTATCTTTCTAACCACCGCTCAACTCCTCACTTTCTGGGTCGATACTCTCGGAAGTCATTTGAGCTCGCAAAATCGATAAACGACCTGGAACATTATCATTATCATCCGAACAAATTCAGATTGCGATAAATGGAATAAATTGTTTCAAGAGATCTCTTCATCCGTGACCTCCAATTTATTTACTCAGAGCACTTTTGTTTAGTTCCTTCAGGTTTCGCAATCTGCTTAGATACATTAATTATTTGATACGAATACAGAATTTTTGGGTGGATCCGCCAACGGGAATGGTTTCATTGACTCCATCAACGGATTCCCAAAATTGGTCGATAAATATAATGTCACGCATCACGGTTCCGCAGGAACCTCGTTTGGGATCTCATGTTACGACCTCTATTTCCGTGCTCGTATACCAATTTCCAATATTCAAATTATGCAAAGATTGACATCCAATAGAAGCCTTTGAACACAATGGATTCGATATTCTGCACTGGTCAACTAAAGGGTAAATAGATTTTGTAGTGATTTCAATAGAGCGTAGGGTCAACAAACGAACCTTCTAATTGGCGATTACAATGCTGTAATAATGATAATGACAACGGCTTTTAGCACAATTGCGGCCAGGTATTTCATGAAAAATTTCTGCAAGCCTTTCTTTTTCGCATTTCCTCTCTGTCTTAATATCTTTAAAACCTCATGGCACACGAAAGCTCGGGAAGTATATCACTCTATAGAGGTATACTATTACTCTCCGCGTGTCAACTGAAACTTCGCTATCCCGATAAAGTTGTTGGCCACCCGCTTTCCCCCCTCCTGACAGAGATTACGCCAACGTACAAAATAAAATGAATAAAAAGTAGAGCCTGGGTAAAAAATAAGTTGTAGTGCTCATCGGTGCAAACTCCTCACCGTACACAAACCATGATTCGTTGATTCAAAATTGTTCTACCAGTAAGGCGATTTAACTTGGTTTTTTATTTCACTTTATGAAGACAAAGAGGTCGCGTACTTGTGGCAACCGAATGGCTAGAGAGAGCTCGAATTTTTCGCTATTGGAGGACTTTAACTGAAACTGGAGGCAGAATTAAAATAAACAGAAACGAGAGGAATGGAGGAAGAAGAGAATGAAAAAATATCAACCAAGTGATGTAATAGAAATATACAATTTTGTCACACCAGACTAAATGTCAAGGACCCAAAGAGATGAAGTTATCTTTGTTCCTCTCAGCAATTATTTTTGGCTTAAAATCCGAGAAGCATGAGTATTAAGAAAAAACTAGAAGTTTCATCGGAAACGAAGAAGTTGTAGTTCGTTCACGTTTGTGATTGTTCTCCGTGAAATCGTTAAAAGCTTTCGAGTGCGAATGTAAAGAGATATCAAATTCTAGAGTGTTTCGAGTGAGTACTACGAGTATCGTACCGCAGTGAAGCGTAAAGCGAGAAGGTGGAATTGAAGGGGTTTTAGGATATTTGTCGCGCAAAGTCTTCGTTTTCCTTTGATGTTGAACCCTTTTGATACTGATGCGACAGCCGCTCAACATTCAACTCGATCCCCAACATCTCGTACCGGTAAGAGCAGCAGCCACCGAAGCGTTTCTTCGCCTCGGAAAATCGTCGAGCAGGCAAAACATTTTTTGTTTTCTGCCGAACCGAGAATAGACGACTGTAAGCAATCGCGCGTTCGTTCACTTGTTTTCGTTCCAGCCCAACGCCAGCTTTAGGTTCTTTTCAAAGTTTCGTCGAGAGCACTCTATGTACTTTGTAGGATAGCAGCAGCTACAAGATGGGAGCCGATAGGAGGAGGCTGCTAAAGTAGCCTTGGAATATAAGCTTCTTCTCTTGAATTAATGAAGTTATCTTATCGATAACAAAAGGAAAGCTCTAATGGAGGTGATGCTCTCTTTATGCTTACTTTGCAGGTGCCTTTGACACCGTAAAAAAGAAATATTCTTACCGCTATAAGTTAAACAAAGTTATCGCGAATTTTAGACATGATTGACCTTTTATTTACCTATCCAGGACAATCATTCATTAGTTCGACAATTCAATCGTCTCATATTGCACTTGTCTCCATTTATCGAATTGCACAGTTTTGGTCTATGCATGGTTTATGAAAAGGTACTGAATTGGAACCAAGCCTAAAATACCAACTGACAAATCCGACCATCTAAAATAGTCTTCCAATGCAAATGATAATTTATTAGATGGTGGCTGGAAAAGACTGGAGAAATAAAAATGGAGTATAAAAATGCACGAAGCGACGAAACAGAAAAGCTGAGGCGCGGAAAATGGAGAAACCAAGCGGTTAGACTGTGAGATGCGTCAAAGGAATTCACAAGACCACGAAGATATTTTCACCTTTCGCTCGAAATTCAATCGCTTGGGTAGAAACGCGCGCTCACCGCGTTCCCAAGAACCATAGGTATATGTACCAACCGTAGGATATAGTATATCAGGCTCCTCCCGAAAATTGCTGAATTCTCTCGCGGTTCCATACATACACACATAGTTTAGCGACAAGCCCTCTACTAGTCTGCGTTTCCATTTCTCCGTCGCCGGCTAAGGCTCGCACATGTTATATACTACAGGTAAATGCGGAAGCACGTACCAGGGTGGTGGTTGTGGATTCGGGGGTCCGGGTGTGAGTCTTTGAGCGTCGAGCCGGAAGTAATTTCACCAAGCTCGAGTTTTCGGAATATCCGACCAAACTACATGCTAACCCACGTACATTCAGGCAGCATGGATTACTCTCACCCATGACGTACGATTAGTAACGCATCCGTCGTTGGTAGAGGGTTAGTGTCGAGGACATCATAGATTCAACGGGTTGTTATTAAACTTTTTGAATTTTGATAAAAGGAGAGAAACTATGTATAAACCAGTGAAAGATGGTGGGAAATGAAAAATGACGAGATTGTTGTCGCCCTTGCGGTGCCAACGATGCGGTGGGCAATAGGACAACCGACTTTGGCGTTACTATTCTTCAAAGTTTCACATTCTCGGAGCACCAAGGCTCCTGCTTTTCCGCACCCTTGACTCTTTCTCCCTCTCAACTTTGCTGCTATGTGGAGTTTTCTCTCCTCCGTCTATACTCACTCATCCGCGTCCACACACATTAATTTCCTCGCGCTTCTCGTCGTTCGTTTAATGCGCCTGAAGGCAGCATAGCGAACTCGTAAATTCACTGGGGGAGTTCTAGGGAGCTGGCCAACGGAAAGAATACACTGTGACCAGAGGGCTTTCCATCCTGCCGTCGCCTTTCTCGACCCATTACCCACAGTTGTCGCCACCACTTTTATCCCTATAACAAACATACTTTTCACACACGCACATAATTACATTCCCGTGGAGATGCTCGGATACGTTATAAATTAAGAGGCCGTAATTATTCACAATATACTTGCGAATATATCAACATTTCATTCGATCCGTTTGAAAGATCATTGACCCCATTGTTCCGAACCAATCGTCTTCAAGTTCTATTATCGAGATAACGTTGCGGTTTTAAAATTGTCGGATTATCCCTGATTAGACGGCTTGCTAACTAATTCAACTAACTTACACAAAGGAACGAGGTTGGAGCTACTTATCCGTGAAAAGCCGCCAACTTTGGAGAACGCCAAAAGCTCTTGTGCTTTGGTTTACCGAAGGCGTAATAATCTAATAGTGTCGTCGTTGACGTCGTCGTCGGCGTTCCGTTGCCCTGGAATCACGAGCTCTATAGTGGCTGTTGCTTCTGCAATTTCGGTGACAAAGGAAGCATGAAAGAGGACAAGGAATATTTCGGATACGATCAAGCAGACGTTTTAAACGAATCTAGGGGAACCCAGGAAAACATGAAACATCTAAAAAATTGGTCTTGCTGTTGCTTTCACTTGTACTTTTGGAGTTATAGACAAAAATGTCAATTTCCGTAAACAGCGCAAAATATGCGAATAAACCTTTTTAAATCAGGAAAATACTTTTTTCTTCATTTCTCCCCCCTATAAGTTAGAATCACTCAAAGTTGTAAGTTTCAACGGATAACGTTTTTTTCGGTTTGACCTATTTTCTTTTATTTTAAATATAGCGCACGAAAATCGAACGAACAGAATTGTGCATATCATGGCGATACTTTAATTTTTACGACCTTAAGATCACTTTGTACAATGGTTGAAAAAAAAAAAGAAAAAGTGTACAAAAAATAACAATTTCCTGCTTCAACTTTAAGAAACCTGTAAGAAGAACCTTTAAGAAATTCAAACTTGACAGATTCTAATTTTCCATATAGTGTTTCGAAGCTTTACTAATTATCAGGAGAACAAGTAAAAAATACAATCGACAATCCATTCTTTGAAAAATTTTGACGTTATATCGCTGTATTTTACCCGGCTTGTCATTTGTTTCACCGATAAATCTTCAATTTTCATAAGATACCAAAACGTGTTTTTTTATGTTTTCGATTTTTTTAAAATTCCATTAATAGAGGTCAACTTTTTTTTTATTCTGTAATATTTGCAACCCAAACAAAAAATGTCCAATTAGAGAAAACCGTAATACGATTATGAAGACGAAAAAATGTGAACAGCACTGTCGATATTTCGGATCACATTCTTTTATCTGTGGTCAAGTTCGATCAGTAGTAGACCTTGCAGGTTCTTTAGTCATTACCTAAGTAATTCTAACTAAATTGAAACTTAAATTGGTACTACTCCAGCTGAGTATAATCAAGTCCTAATCTCTATATGACATGCGATTGCAGTTTAAGAAAAATGGTTAGTTCATTTATTGAATTTTAATTTAGAAGGTTTGTACAGTTGGCAACGCAAGCTTTTACCAGAATGGCTCGACCTACAATATAATACTCTTGCTGGAGAAGTACAACGGTGTCGGTATCAGCACCGAGAGCCCAATTTCGTAACCCAACACGCCCGAATTTATGAGTGCGACATTCAAGAATGCTGGAATAAGGGAGAAACGGAGTACAGAGTAGTGAAGTAGTAATAGAGGAAAGCTATGTAGAAGTCGTCGAAGGAGAACGCTAAGGTGTTTTCTTGGCAGCGATAACCCCGACGAAAGATCACTGTGCATAGTATAACGAGTTAGCCGGCGTCGCCATTTCTACCAGCAGCTGGAGTACCATCGTCACCACCATTGTCGCGCCATTAGTCATCGCTCGCTTTTCTACGACCAAACGAAAAAGGGAGAACACTGCGTCTGCGATAAATCACACGCTTTTCAGATTGCGCACTGAAAACGGGACGAAAATGCGGGGAAAAGATGGAAAAACCCCCTACGAAGCACAGTAACGCATTGTGAAACACGTATCTTAAGTTCAAACGCAAGATTGATCTTGCGGAATTGTAATCACTCCTTTACTATCGAACTGACCCCAGTTGGCTTTCTCATAGAAGTTTTTCTTTTCGGGTTGTTTTTTTTTTCGATATTATTATCCTGAACTGTCATTTGATATTGAATTTGCCTCGAATCGGTAAAGGCAAATACAATCAATTTATTTGGGATAAGAAAGGAAAGTAGAACCTTTCACATTGCTTCCTCGTCATTTTTGGCTTTTTGTAAACCTTTGTCTATGAGAAAGTCAATATCGATTAATATACTTCCTCATAGAAATAGTCCTGAAAAAAGCAAAGATGAATGAGGAAGTAATGGGCAAGTTTCCATTTCACATACTTGTTTATTCCTAATTCCGTATGCAATCGAAATAATGAATGGTAAATACAGAGAATAACCAAAATAGCGAATTCTGAAATGATAGTTATTTTATTTCTTATTCTGAAATTTGCTATTTTACCCGTTTGCTATTTTGACCCCCACCCTTTAGAAAGAGTTTTACATCTAATCTTGAAAATATGATTAAATTCGTAGTTGCACCTCGCGATTTGATCTTTAGACTCCGGGAAGGTCGTATTTCTCAGCGAGAAATAGATAACCGGGATCAAGATTTATGTTGCACAGTTTAGGGAATCGAAACTATAATATAATACTTATGTGTCCCGGGCTTCCCTATCTCTATGTCATTCCATAAACCATGTCTAAGAAACCGCTTCTTCATACACATAATGAAATATGGAGATTGGTCGAAGCCATGCTCTGATTACGATTCGCGATTTGTAGCTGTGAGTCCTGTGACTCTGTACAGCGAAAGCGTAGTAGCGATGAAGCAGCGAAGAAAGACGAGGACGAAAACGAGAAGAGAGGAGAGGGTCGATTGGCAAATAACGTCGTTTCGCTTCTTGGTAGTAAAGGTCCTCAAGATGCTCGAGAAACGTCCTTACTCTTCACCAGGACGAGAACGATGACGACGACGACCACGTCGTCCTTTGCAATCTCGGAGACGAATGGCTTGTCGTTATCCGATAACGCGCAGAACGCGACAGCCCTCCTTCGAGTATTTTATGTATATGTAGAGGCCTATTTCGCAAACTTTTGACTTCCATGTAACTTGGCTGCGGAATGCGATAGTAATTTTCACAGAATGAATTACCCGGGTATTTTTTTAAAATATACAAAACATAATCGATGTACTGATTATTCCAATTCTCTGCAAAATCTTTTTTAGCTGTCAAGGTTTCCGAGTATCACGATGCAAAGTTTTTTATATGCTCTAAATATCTTGCCAAATATCCTGCAAAATATAGAACGAAATAAATGACAACCAGAAAAAATTTTAGCCATATTTTTAGGATATATTTTTAGGAGTATGTGGCTTTTTTGGTGCCATAAAAATGTAAATATTAAATAGAGAAGTGAAAAATATAACTTTTGCTTCCTCAGGAAGCTTTGTGTTAGTGAAAAATTTTTTTTTCGAGATTTTGATGTCAATGTGTTCAGAATGTTGTCTGTCCGGGTGTGTGTGTGTGTGTGTGTGTGTCCTTGCAGATCATTAGTCCTTCATAACTCAAAAATCGCTTAAGGTATCAAATTAAAATTTATACCCAATGTTGAAGGGTTGAATTCCCTTAATCGGTTCAATTTTTAGCCAAATCTATGCAGTAATTTGTTTTTTGCAGCATTTTGAATTTTCCCGAAATTCTCTGTACGTTCTCTAATTTTCATAGTTCTTGAGATATCGGGCTGAAATTCGGTGAAAAGTTGAACTATCGTAATCCAAAGATCGGTATTGAATTTGGAGAAAATCCGTACAGCGGTTCCAATTTTATGCGATTTTCTATTTTTTCGAAATTCTCTGTACGCTCTCTAACTTTTACATTTTTTGAGATATAAACCTTAGATTTCGAGCAAACATTGATTATCATTGAAAAAAGTTTGGTATTGAATTTGCCGTCAATCCGTCGAGCCGTTTAAATTTTATGGCATTTTACATTTTTCGAAAAAACTTCATTTTTGCTCCAAAGTCCATAAATATTGACATATCGAGTTGAAATTTGGAGCAAACATAGGTTTTCATTTTGCAACTTAACGCCACACAGCAAAAAGTTTTTTTAAGGTGATAGATTATATGTAGCGTAAATTCGTTCGATTGACCGATTGAGTCGATTCACGAACCAAACTAATGAATCACAAAACGAAGCTTCTTGAGGAAGCCAAAAGTGATAAATATAATTTGATACAATCCGAGTAGGATAGACTGCGACAAAAGGAAGAGAGGAAGCGATATGCCAATGTAGTTGGCAGCATTTTTTGTTTTTACTTTCTTATCCGGACTTTAATCTTGCATGATTTACGGTATTGAAAAATAAAAAATCATTTTTGAAACGAATGGATTATAGAATCTGCAAAATTCAAAAGGGATAGTGTAGGATTGCGCTAATACCTATGTATATGGCTAATTATCGAGTAGATCCAAGGTGGCCGAGAAAAAAGAAGCCTAGTCGCGTAGAGAATGCTTAATATGTTCATACACAGGATGTCCCAATAACTACTAGCATTTTAGATAGCTTCGAAACTATTAGGTTCACAGTAAAATTTGTTAAAATAAAATTGCACAGTACGAACAGGGCTATCTAATGATGTCGAAGTACCCCCGAGCTGGGGGTGGGGCAACTGTGAAATCTTAAATCGGAAATCTTCAATTTAAAAAAAAAATTCAATTCGTGATAGATAACGCGGTAATCACGAAAAATTCCTGCAAGTACAGAAAGGAGATAAAACTTATAGTTTCGGTACTAACTCATATTAATACGTTAGTAAGTGTTCGAAATGATGATTATCCATATCAATGCAATATTGGATTTTTTCTTCGATTGACTGTGACTTGCAAGTTTTACAGCGTCAGAACTTATTGATGCACAGGCTGTAATAGTTCTTTGTTGTATGTCGTCACATGTAGTTGGTAGTTTTTTGTATACTTTATCTTTCAGTATTCCCCATAGAGAAAAAAGTCTAAAGGTGTTAGATCTGGGGAACAAACAGGCCACGATATTGAAACACCGCGTCCAATCCAACGATTCCGGAATTTTTCGTCAAGTTACGTTCGTGCAATCAATGAATAATGACCACATGGTTTGTCGTGTAAGTAAAGGCACCTCTTCGAGCAAAAGACCCAGTGTATCTCTGACAAAATTACTGTAGATGTTGCCTGGAAATTTCCATTGATAAAAAAAGGGCCAATAATTTTATCACCTATGATTCCGCACCATACATTCACAGACCATTGTTTCTTGGTGTTCAACTTGTCGCAGCCGGAGTGAATTTTCCGTAGCCCAGAAATGCATGTTATCCAAATTAACGTTCGGATGATTTGTGAATGTTGCCTCATCAGTAAATAAAACGGTATTAAGAAATGACTTATTGTTCTCGATGTGATGTACCGTTCGATAAAACGTACTCTATGCGATTCATGAAGTCATTCCCATGCAATTCTTGGTGAAGACTAACATGGTACGGGTGAAATTTGTAACGGTGCAAAATGCAATGTACGCTGGTCCTGCTAATGCCAGATTCATTTTGAATTTGTCGCAAACTAATGTGAGGATCTCGAAACATACTTGCGAGCACACTGATTTCCATTAATTCATTCGTTACGCGTTTCTGGGAGCCTTGGGAATTCATGAGAGAAAAAAAAAGTCATCAAAATCTGGTTCATTCGGCACAAAATGCCCTGTACATATCTCAATTCTTGACACAGAGAACAGACAGAGAACAAGAGTACAGAGAACAACCATCGGCTCCTCCATTTGTTTGGTCCGATTCCTTTACTCTGGCTTCGTTGTTGAAGTATATCGACTATGAGCAGTGACCGGATACGCGACTCTGAAGGCAAACATGTTTCCTCTTTTGCCCTCTCTGTCTTGAATCCTGCGAATTGGAAATGGAAGCTTAGGATTTGGAGCAATCTTGTCAAGAAAATAAGGCGATCTTTCGATCTTGGTGAAGTGAACTAGAAGATTGTTGGGTAGCAGTGCCACGAAGACTTTTCTTGTGGAAAGACGAGCGGTGAAACGAGAGGACAGTATGAAAAGGATAATCTTCAGATGATCAACAAAGTCGTTTTCAACTAATACAAAAGTGGCTGCGTAATGTCAACATCTCGAAACAGCCAATAAATGATAACGTTTCTCCAAGGTAATGTAAACGCATACAGTTTATAGATATGAAGAAGTGGGTACATGAAAGTTAACAAAAGTCTCTTGATAAACAAATAACGCATCCAACAACAATCACACTATATATATATATTGGGTTGGAAACTAAGTTCGTTCGGTTATTATATTTTCTTTTGTTTCACAACGATTTGTTTATTGTTTGGCAAAGTGTATATATTCATTTGATAGAGCTTTTTCTGCTCTACAAAACTGTGTTTTTAGTTTTTTCTGAAAACTCGGAGCTTGGGTGCCTCACGAGCTCAACGAAGAAAACAAAGAAAAACGTCTTCAAATCGCGGCTCAGCACCTCGCCCGCCATCGAGCAACACGTGGTCATAAACAGCGCTTTTTGTACCGAATCGTCACAGGGGATGAGAAATGGTGCCTGTACGTCAATGTGAAGCAAAGAAAGGAGTGGGTGGCCCCAGGAGACACGCCGAAGCCAAGAGTCAAGCAGGATCTCCACCCAAAAAAGAGAATAATCTGCGTGTGGTGGGACTGGGAGGGCATAGTGCACTGGGAAATGCTCGAAAGAAACGCTACAATCAACAAAGAAGTCTATGCTGCCCAGCTGCATCGCGTAAATGAGGCTATTCGACTGAAAAGGCCCGATCGACAAGGACAAACCATTCTGCTTCATGACAACGCCAGGCCACATGTTGCACAACCCGTCAAAACCGCACTCCAAGAGCTCGAATGGGAGGTTCTTCAGCATCCACCGTACTCTCCGGACCTTGCGCCATCGGATTACCACCTTTTCCGCTCCATGTCGAACCAAATGAGGGGTGTTACCTTCGACGACGAAGAGCACCTCAAAAACTGGCTCAACGACTTCTTCGACGCCAGACCGGGCGATTTTTGGCGGAATGGGATCGACAAATTGGTCGAGAGGTGGGAGGAGGTCGTAAAGAGTAACGGCGAATATATCATTGATTAATTTATTGCTATAATTATTGTTTTTTGTTTGAATAAAACTCTTCAAAAAAAACCGAACGAACTTAGTTTCCAACCCAATACTAGACTGGGCAAAAAAAAACGAACAATTTTTTTTTAATGGTACCCTGAAAAGATTTTTTATGATGACAAAAAAAATATCCTGAAAGTTTGAGCCCTTAATATTAATATTAAGGGGTGTATCATTACAACTATCGATTTTTTTACATCTACCGTATTGATTATCCAAAACTCGTAAATTATGAATCTGAAAAATTTGATCTATTGATATTTTTAACGGAAATTAAATTTCCTACAAAAAACTCTGTTAGTAAATTTACGTAGAACGAGGCGTTTCCTTGTAATCGTGCCTCGAACATCGAAGGAGTAAATTTTCTGAAAAATGTTAAGACACCTTTTTTGTAGAGCATTGAATTTCCCACAAAAATAATCATTTGATCTTTGAAAATATTAAATTGTCTGGTAGTTGCAAAAATAACAAATTCATACAAAAATTTGAAAAAACAAATCAATGTTTGAGGCACGATTACAAGGAAACGGCTCGTTCTACGTAAATTTACTAACAGAGTTTTTTGTAGGAAATTTAATTTCCGTTAAAAATACTAATAGATCAAATTTTTCAGATTCATAATTTACGAGTTTTGGGTAATAAATACGGTAGATGTAAAAAAATCGATAGTTGTAATGATACACCCCTTAATATTAATATTAAGGGCTCAAACTTTCAGGATAATTTTTTTTTGTCATCATGAACAATATTTTCAGAGTACCATTTTTTTTTAATTGTTTGTTTTTTTTTGTGGCCCTGTCTAATATATACCCATTGTGAAAGAGTAAAAAGTAAAAAAAAATTGTTGGTACAATACCAACAATTCTCTGTTAAATGGTACCAGAAAAATGATTTTAGCACCAAATTGGGTTTTGGGTCTTTTTGGGCCCATCCCCTATGTCTCATATACCCTTAAGGCACAAGCGAAAATAAAAGTGGTACAAACAGGTACATACGGAGTACAAACAAATACAAAAAGAAAATTTGTTTTTTTGCAAAATGGTTTCCAGATTAACGCGGATAACAAATGAGGATATTTTTATATTATAATACGAACTTAAAAATTGCAGTAAAGGACACGCAAGTGACAGAAATCAATATTAAAGTTATCTTTATCAGGAGTAATTATCGGGAGTATTTTTATCTCACTTTTTTTTACATGAACCATTTCAAGTAGTATGTTTCTTTAACAGCCCGTTTTAGTAGAACATTGGGAAACATATATATATACAGGGTCTAGTAACCTCTTAATCAGCTTATCATCGTAAAAGCCAGAGCTCTGGTAGTTCAGCAGGATGTCAGGAGTTAAAAATACAACGTCGTACGTTCATTGAGTAACTGTAAGCATTCCAAGTCTGTTTCTCCAGTCTCGTCAGCTCGTTCAAACCTGAGGCTTGCATACGTTAAATTATATTTTGAGAGTCCAAAAGAACCACGTGAATTCAGCAACACACGCGCGGTTTACGCAACTCTAACTCTCGCGCATGCACATAAGAAACACGTTCGAAAATTCACGGAATCCTGGGGAAGATGTGTATATGTGGAACTCGGAAATTCTCATATATTCGTTAGAACATTGGCACTGGGGAGAATACTAAGAGAGACTTATGTTCAGTCTGAATAAGCTGATCCTTCCAACGTTGACGTCAACCAGCTCTTTCAACCACCTTCACTGACGAGAGCTTTTGGGTTTCAACGTGACTGTCGACCACACAAGATATTGCCACACAAAAAATCGTTTAACCGAATGACGAGGCGAATAAACCTACAGTCAAAAACACGAATATTATTGTAAGAGTCAAATTGTTGGGCAAAAGGAAGAAATTTTTACGACAATGTATTTTATGCAATAAAAGATACAAATTTTTAATAAACAAAAACTAATGTATTATTTTTTTATTTCAACGTTGAGGAAAACGAAATATTAAATTTTGAAACTACAACGATTTCTAAAAGTTTAAGAAAGTGTTTCTTCCCGCATTATATCCATAATATTTGTATAATTGTTTTGATTTTTTTAATATTCAATTTTAATAATGTTTCAGTTTCAATTCCGAGGTATATGCGAGAGAGTTTTACCTTAAAACCCCTTTACCTTTTTTGTGTCACTTAAGGGTAAACACCAAGATCCCAGAAGCTCTGACCTCTCCCTCACTGATTGATGCGCCAGTCGGTGCACGACCAAGCGGTCACCCATCCAAGTTGTAACCGCAAACAAGGCTGCTTAATTCGGCGGACCGCAAAAGCCACACACCGACCACACAACCACCAGTGTCGGTTAGTACAAGTTCAAATTTGATGGGACTGCTGGATGGAAATTAATATTATATAATATATCCAGCAAAATGACTGAACTTCACCATCGTATAATAACACACTTCAACTACTACATGAAAAGGAAAAAATAGTTGAACAACATGCTTTATCGGTCCCGACAACCAACCGGAACGGTTAGAACAGCGCCAACTACTCGGTTGATTGAAGAAACTATAAGCTCGTTGGTAGAGTACTGACAGTAACACTGACCAGCTGAGATTATAACCTTAATTCACTGGTTTTGTGGTCCCATATAATTTAATTATATACAAATTATACGAATAACTTGAATTAAACAGCAGCTGTGATAATTGCAGGAACTGAAACGTTGGTCGCATGACCTATTTTTTGCTACTTATCCAAAAAAGTTGGGACTACGATAACGATTTAATTTCAATGACTAACACGTGGCACAGCATCTGCTGGAAGCGATCGCCAGAACTATTTATTTCATTCCAAGAGCTCATCAATGTATTTGTTACTAAAAAAAGTATTTATATCACCGAATATGGACAACAATAAACCGTTTTCATTAAGCGATATCCGTTCGATCAGGGATGTGAAAAGAGAACTAGAAACGACAGCTCGGTAGATGCAGCACCGTGCAATTTCGACGTTTTAAACTTTCATTCGATTGGGAGAAAGAAAAGAATGGGAAAGAGGCGATGGCAGAGATATATATCCAATACTTCTCGAGTGCAGAGAATACCTATCGTCCAATGTACATGTTTATATATATGGGGCATTTCATGAAATCGAGATCAAGTGCTGGCGACGATCTTACAGAACTGGCTTTTATTGTTTTTAAATAAATCTACTCACTGAAAAACTCATGGCCATTTTTTTTTCACTTGGTTTTGGCAGTACTACGACTTTCGGGGCGCTAAGATTTCAGGAATAGAAACACCTTTGTTGAAATTCAAGAAGGCGTATCCAAAATGGAGGGGGGGGGGGGGGGGGGGCAAATGGGGAAAAACTAATTACATTTGAACGAAAGTTGATACACGAGGGTCTGATGATGTATATAATAATCGTCTTTAGATCGAAACCTCGAGAAAAAAACAAAACTGTGATTTTTAAACTTGTTTCACCTAAGTATCTATCGATTAATTTTATTTTCGGCTTTCAGTAAAATTCATCTTTTGGAGAGTTAAAAAAATTGTCTTTTTCAGGTTTTTTTTTTGGAAAATGGTATTTTGAAAGAATCGCTTTCAACGAAATTAGAAAAAGAATTCGGTGTATTTCAATAAGAACTTTCATATTCAAATTGTTGCAATAGTTCTGAGACAATCATCGCAAGAGTTAGCGATGTCATAGAATGCCCCATACACATGTATTGGTAGCTATGTATATCTGGAGTACACACATATATATATATATATATATATATATATGTAGCATAGTTCACGTAATGCGAATACTCAGTCCGTGTCCCGAGTTTCAGGAGTAGCGTGGAAACGTCGGGAATTCGGTGGCCTTACACTGCTCGAGTTAGAAGGTATACGAACTGCATAGTGAAGAAGAATGGTGCATCAAGCCGAATAATTGAGTGTCGTCTCTAGCTTCGTCCCTGTCCGAGGCAAAAGTCAACGCTCAGTTATTCTATTAAGTCAGCGGCATGCTGTAGCCGTATAAAACAGTAAAGTAGTCAGTGTGGGTAACAGAATATTGTAGAGGGAACGCTGCAGGCATGTCCGAGAGGTTGAAAACCCATTAACCGTTGAAGCGTATATGAACGTAGTTTTTTTTTCCCAGAGCCAACTTTGGGATGTTGCTTTTTGTCGATATCCGTAAACACTAGAGCGGTAATGCCCTTATAAATATTCCTTGTACATGCCGAACTGCCGAGAAGTTGTTTAGCGATAACGACTTACAAATGAAGTAATCAATGGCTGCGCGTGTTTTCTATTTGGTCATTGAACTGGTTCTAAACATTGATCGGGATACAAAAAAGGGCACATGTAGTTGCATTCATGCCATCACCTTTGAACGTATTATAATAGTTCATTGATTTCAGAATTAAGAAAAACATTTAACATTTTTTTGTAGAACTGGCAGAAAAATGTGTCAATGTGTAATTACGAACGTAAATCCAATTTTTTCACCCTCTTGTCGACATACCATGCCTCGTCAAATTTCCTTTTTCCTCCGATCTACTCTCATCCATTTCCTAACCTCTATGGTTGAATGTTTTGAAGAAATAATGATTCCTTTATTATGTTGCATAATATATAAAGAAATGGAATGAAGAAATAAAAGAATGGTTTAAACTCTGGATATACAGACAGTCGCACTCAATCAAAATTTAATACATTATTGTTGCAAGCTAAAACGTACTGGGAGAACGAAAAGTTATAAACTTCATCTTCTCGGCACGTACACTTTGCTAGTGGTTTGGGCTACGCCATTTATGGTTTACCCCGGAGACCTTTTTGGATGTATTGATCCGCGAGTATTGAACAGAGTCGACGTTTGAGGAATTGAATTTTAACACCAGGATACAGCCTCGGACTTTACGAACATGGTCAAACACAATCAATAGTGAAAGTTCGTAGGAAAAAGTACGAGGGATGCGCTTCGGATTTGGACAGACCTAGTTCCGATTCGCTGTTATGGGATGAAACCGAACACACATACAGAAAATTTGAAACAGCAAAGACAACAATGAACAATGGTACGAGTTCCCTGTAGTGTGGAATCATCCAGATCCAACTTTCAAACTAGATCGCTGGCCTTTAAGAGTTTTTCGACAAATTGCTTTATCTACAATGCGCAACGTCGCCTGTAAAAGTCGTCAGCAGCTTAGCGAACGTGCGACCATGCCTCACGCCATGAACATCAGAGGAATTCAAACACAATGAAATGTAGCGACGAGCGAGAACAGTTTCGGAACTTGTGTAAAGCGACGACAATCTGAAAGCAACTTTCCAGTAACTCCATGGGTTTAGTACACGGCAACGCGGTTGGATGCACTCACTGCAAGCTCCCTTTTCGAATGGCAAAAGGTTCTGACACTGGCCACACCACGACACAACCTCGAGCGTTCTCATCTATCAATGAAAACTTGCCTGTAAAAGGAGTTAGACCGTAGACAAGAAAAAAAGAAAAAAACAGGAATAGAGGTTGTTACTTTGCCTAGGTTAAATATGGAGGTTGGGATAATGTGATGTTCTCAGAACTTGAGGGATGTTTTTTCTCCAGGAAAGATCCGAAATAAAAGTAAAAACACAAAAGAGAGATGTTATAAGAGTAGAGGTTGTAAAGTTTAAGGCCAAAGAAAGAGCGGCAGTTAAACCAGTGAGCAACTATCTTCTTGTCATCAAACCCACTTTTATGCGGTGACCCTCTACAACAAGATTTTACCCAGTATAGTTTGTCATTCGTAGAGAAAGATTAAAGGAAAGGCTTCAGAGAAAGCGACACTCTTGTATGTGCCGCAAACCGCAGGCTAACACACGACCCGGAATCTAGAGGATGAAGGGAGAGTCGATGGACCCCCATTGGAAGACCCACCAGAATTATATAGCCCGCCCGTTAGACTTTGTCGATTTGCGAAACGGTAAAGTACGCTGCACTGCTAGAGCTGCTCGTGCTTCAACAGAGATACGAAAGTTGGAGAGGAGCATGAGCAGCAGAGATTGCAGTACTCATTGGAAAGATGCTTTCTGTGGGTTTCCAGAGTTGGGAACCGAGGCACAATGTCCTAGCTGGCTGATTCTCGATTACGACGCAATTTACCATCGACAATGCAGCTGGGTTTCTCCGGCAAGAGCCCAACTACTCAAGAGGATCTGGTTCTGGTTCTAGAGGGTTTCGTTCTAGCTTTCCAAAATCAGTTGCTCGCTCGTTCGTCACAGGTTACGTAGCTTCCCTTTCCCGTATGACCCTTTCCTCGCTAACCATTACACTATTATTCCAGTATTCCTCCACAAGTTCCTATGGTCAACTTTGTCAAACGTCGCACGATACCGCATTCCATATACCGACAGATATGACCCATTGCAATGTGCAGACTTCTTTTTCACTAAATAACTGTGCATGACAATCATTGTAATTTACTTGCACTGTACTAAACATTCTCGTGAGATTCTTTTTCCCGAAAAGGTAGAAATTAAAATGAGACATAAGTTCTTCAAATATCTAGATCTAATTTTAAAGATGGCAGTAGCTCCTTTTGTAGACGACATTATAAAATTCACCAGAATTAAAAAATCTGTCTGCTATATTCAGCCGATTTTCACCGCGGCCCAGTACGCTACGTTGCTACTGCTGCTCCTGCATCAATTTGGATACGGAAGTTGTGGAGCATAAGCCGCAGAGATTGCAACACTCTTTGGATACTTGCTTTCTGCAAATTTCCAGAGTTGGGCATTGAAGCACTATCTCTTGGCCAGTTGGCCCACGATTATGAGGCAATTCACCATCGACAATGCGGCTGAGTTTCTCCGCCAAGGAGGATGAGGCTGGCAAAGAGGTCCAGAGCTCAGAGGAACGAGTTTTAGGTTCTGGAAGTGCTCGTTCCAGCTCACCACCATCGGTTACTCGCTCGTTCTTCGCAGGTTGCGTAGCTCATGCGCGTATGGTCCGATCCCCGCTAACCATTGCTGCATTGTTCCAGTATTCCTCTACAAGATTCTATGGTTGAACTTTGTCAGATGTCGCACAGTACCGCGGTTGCTAGTGCGGTCCTGACCACGTCTCTATTCAGCAGGTAAAAGGAAAATTGCCCTGGGCTCTTGGAAATTCTCAGCTCAACAGAACGTGCCACTTTGCGGGAAATCACTATAATGGGAGCCCTTGATAGGCGGAAATTTGGACAAAAGCACATCATTTTGCTGAGATATTATTTGACGGAATTAGCGTTTCGCCGGTAACATTTTGCTAAACCTCATTACTTCGACAAAGCTATTGTTTTTCCGAATCTTTCCCGTACCACTTCCGTATAATAGTACTTATAACCGTAGAATAGTTAATTTGCTGAATCATCATTACACCCAAGAACCATCTAACAACACGCATTTACAATTGACAGAAAATTAAGTGGAAACTATTCCATTCAGGATTATCGGAAGAGCTATATTTTAATTTTAAATTGTTTCAATACATGTTATATTGGTTTATTAAAAGTTCTCATTTGCTCGATGGCCTATATTCTAGAAAAATATCCCAAGACCCTTGACAGACTCGGCGCTTTCTGTCGTGAAAAGCATAGTCTGCGGTCGAGGGTGCAACGTTCAGTCGACTCGACGACCGCAAGAACTGTGCGGAATCCGCGTCAGGCAGAGAGCTGTGGGGGTTGTAGCGGGTCAGCCAGCTTGCCGGTCGGCAAGGGGAGGCGGCAAACAGCTCGTCGTGCTCCACAACCATGAATGTGGAACCGCGCGAGTGGAGGTTAAAAAACTGTGTGGTATCTTTCCCTTTCGTCAGTCACCGGGAGCTCGCTAGGAGAGCAAACTTTAGCGTTGTGCCAAACAATGTATATATATATACCAGTCTATATAGAGCTTATACCTCTATCCTTTCTTGCCCGCGGGACCAGTAACCCTGGAAAATTTAGTACTCCGACCTCAAGCTCGCGCTTATATCCATGCAACCCGCCACCTGTTTATCCCGACCACAGATGTTAACAATTCAGGGGGTAATTTGCGCTGATTACTTGTTGTTAGGGCAGTTAAACAATCGAATATTATATAACCCAAATTATAAATAAAGATAAACAGGAGAACGTTTGCACAGTAGAGACGCTTCAATCGAATACAATTTGAATTATCCCGTCTTTTGGCTTGTACACGAAATCAATCATGCACCACTCGGTGAAAATGGTACCGCCATCGAATAGGACATATCGTAAAGCCACTTAATATTCGTGCGTGCTTCTAAGGAGTGCGTGAGGAGCCTTCGATGACGAGAGAATCGGAGGAAACAGCACCGAACATTTTGGCATCGATCAAACTGATTCTCATCGCTGCTGGTAACAAACTAAATTATTGTGACGACCTATAACAACAATTACAACCATTAATTACGAGACCTGTCGGATTACTTGGAAACTCATACATCTATTGATGTCAGATTCACTTATGTACTTATATGCGTATGTGTCTGTGTGTTTTTTGCCCCAACTCTCTAGTTCCTTATATCCTGAGAGAAATTATAACAATACATATATAACAAGCAATTTCTCCTATGACTGTGTGCATCACCGGGGTAGACTGTAGAAGTGACCGGAAGCTCGCAAAGTCTCGTGAAAGAAGAGCTGAACGACACGCTACGGCCTTAAGCCACTACAACGTAGCCGTTGGGCCAACGTACGTCATTTTGATGAAGGAACGAGAATCGAAAAAAGTGTGTTGCGTGAAAAACGTAGCTTAATAAAAGGGGCAAGTAATTACCATGAATTATGCATTGAACAAAGGTGATTAACAAGGTACGCCAACAAGATGAATTCAAATTTTTCCTGAATACTATTATTAATTCAATGTTATCCATTCTCAGTCTTGAACCGATTGTACAGGGATTGCACGCTATATTTCTAGTTTTATTTCTCGTGGTTAAACACCTTCGTGTTCAAGCTGATGGAAGAGGTTCTTTAAATCTTGATTTTTATAAAAATGTTCAGTAACGCGATCGTTCGTCACAAGTTATTTTGCAAAAATCACTTCAGATGCACCGGTAAGTCATTTATGTGCATTTTTAGTGGCTAGGTTAGTTTCGTCAGCATCTACAAAAATAAGTACCTTAAGGAGCTATATTTTGCTTTTGCAAAACAAAACTCTACATGATGATTTTTCAACTTGAAAACATATTTGAACTGAGACCTTAGTTTTCTAATCGCAGTGGTGTTTTTTTTTGTCATGCAGCTTATCTTTACACGCTTTTACTCTCATCTAAAACTTCGCATCTGGTGCATCGCATGAGGCACGCGCTCACATTACTACGAAGCAAAAGCAAAGTCCGCTCCTGTCTTTCACTCTGTCACTATCTCTTGAGAACGGTTATAAATCATTCGTCGTGCCTCCTGACATGTGATAGAGCCCACAGTCGATAAGATACAACAGTAGCACTCCCTTTCTTACTCAGAAGAAATGTATTGACGATTCTCTAACACACACATTCGTAAAGTTCGATGCACCAGTTGCTATTTGTGTATTCGTCTCGAGGGTCCAGTAAAGTTATGTACTACCGCTTCCTAAGATAACGTGAGACGTCCATATCCCAGTAGATTCTAACTAAAAAATTATTCATCACAGTTGTCGTAATTTCACTTGTATTGTGCGCGAAATATCCGTAACGATATTCTTTACGAATAGGTAAAAAAGGAATTGGGAGAAAAAGTCTTAAAATACGACACTTTAAACGGTGTTATAATTTTGAAGGTGGCAGTAGCTACTATTGCAGACTAATCAAAGTGTGCATCGTCAATGACAATTTTTTAATGTCGATTCGGGACAAACGAGAATGATGCGAAGCAAGGATGGAAAGGAAGAGCAAATGTGGTAGAAAAAGCATTTGGTTGAGAGTCAGTGTGACAACAAGAGAACCTGCGAGTAAATAATTAAACGGCAGAGTGGCTCACTAGCCGCCCTTATCAATATTCATTGCCTGAAATCGAGCAACGAGACTACGTGGCCCCGGAAATCTCGACGAGTAACCGTCGACGATGCTCCTGCCATTCTCTCCCTCACCTTCCAACAAAAGCGAACTCTAAAATAAATTGAACTCCCGCTGTATCCTCTCCTTCTTCATCGAAGGAATTACAGAGGTCGCCAAACGAAGGGTAGAAATTTAATCCCTTCGTAATTATAGCTGTTTCTACGCATGTCAACAAATTGATCACTTTGTTGAAAATAGAGACATCAGCATCATCACCATTCGTGGTTCAAACCATGGATTTTCCAGACGATAAAAATTGGGATCCATATATGGAAAAAATGAGTCAATTTTTATGTAAAACAAAAATCTTTGTTTTTCAAAGTTACCATATATTAAACGACGACGTGGAATAGTTTTCACTGCATACTAAAACCGTATACTCAAGCTGAAAAGCACTCTCTTACGAACAGAATAATTCTTCAAAATCTATGTTCTGATGTCCGAGATGATCCGAAAGTTACAATGACCGCAGAGAAATTATGTTTTGGAAAATGGGATTAAGAAATTGAAACAGATTAATATTTTGTACCGTCCTTTACAACATCTTTCTTTAATTTGAATATATCCAGGGAACATATGTTACAATTAATTGACTTAATTTCTCTGATTTCAGTATATTTAATTTGGATAACACAAATTAATTTTGTTGGAAATGAAATATTATATAAAATAAGACGGATACAAAGTATATCTGGAAGTTCCTCTGACGTTTCACTGACAGGTTATCCATAATTTCGGTTTTCTCTCAGCACTATATTCCACTTCAAAATACTTTCCAAAGATAGTAAACGAAAATGTGACCGGTTGGTTCATATGTCGTTGTCATACTTGTAAAAACGTGTGTATACGAAGAATTGGAAATTGCAATGCTTAGTGGGCCGGTAAGATAAACATCGCTGAGTTGCCGACGAATTCCCCAATGATTTTCAGGAAAATAAAACAGGAAAAGAAGGTTATAGCTATTCACTGTGAATGGTAGTCTCAAGCACTGTTTTGACTATTTTACGTCAACCAATCGTGAACACCTGAGGTTACTATTAGACGTGGTTGCGACGATAAATTGATCAGTTGTCGCAACTAATTTTGTCAACATCCGATACAGTAAATTGAAAACGAAGTTGTCACAATCAATCTTTTTTCTCCATCCAGCACCGGACGTTAGGTTGGTGTATGGCTTCAGCAATCTCCCATCTTAAGGAGACCGAGCCACCTAAAAGTAATTCTGTAGATGGTCGCCTTTTTTGAAAAAAATCTTACATTTAATCCTTATTAAATACATGCCGAACATTGCAATTCTGGAATTTTGTAAGAGCATACAAATAATGCACCAAAATGATGCGAGTAAAAACAAAAAATGTTCACTTATGCCTCAAAGAGTGCATTCTAGCATGAGTGTAGAATATTTTTTTTCAGGCTTTTATGATAAAGCTATGACTTTAAATGTAAATGCAAATAAATCGTTCTGTATTAATAATTCACCAAATTATTGATTACAGTAGATCCAATTTCTACGGCATCCAGGATTGCTACGCTCATACATACGCTCAAATACATATATTTGAACTGATAAAATTTTTCGTAGTTTCCCTATGCGTATAGCGACCGCGTACGGCATAGCTAAATTGATTACGGACGGATTGGAAGTTCGGTTAGTTTAGTGGTGCGGACGAAATGTGATAAGAGTGAAGTGGGGAAAAGGGGGTGGTAAAAAATAATTGAAGTCGTACAATAAAAGGATCAAAATAAAAGGATAGTACATTTACACTAAAGGAATATGTTATTTGAATTATTGAAACAAATGTTTCATACAAATCAGTAATTTTCTGTCCATCGGTTGGCAATTTCAATTATTCTAATACAAAAATACCGGAAAATAATCCTGTGAATAAAACTTCCTCTATAGTAAATAAGAAAATGGAAATGCGTTGTTATTTGATACAACGTTTGATACAACGAAATACGTTATTTATGGCTTTGGCTGCCTCGTAACTTCCTCAGTCAGTGCGCTTTGGATACGCACGACTGCGGTGAGGAAATAACTTTGAATGCCGACTGAAATGAATTTTCCAGGTCGAACGGCGTTTTGCGGAGACCCAGTGCACAAGATTGCAGTACACACGGGCACAGGGAGATGAAGAGAGGAGGTAGACTGCCGGTATTGGGCCGAACGCGAAGAAATGTGGGCGGCCGTAAATTCGATGAACAATGGGTTGCATTTTGCACTGAGTACAAGGCCTACTTATTCACGGAATATATATATATATATATATATATATATATATATTCATATATGTATCGCGAAGTATAGCGTATACATATATGCAGAGGCGGGCAGACGAAAAGGGAGGATTTCCTTGAGCCTCTCCCCCTTCCTCTCGCCCTCATACCGTAAACAATCATAAATGCGTATTTGCAGCCTGACCGTAAATTCATTCGTGTCGACGCACTGAAACTTCATGCCTGCCAGTGTATAGATGGTGCTTTTCAATATAGGCTGCTTTCTTAAGTCATAGAAGTCAATTTTAGCTATATTTCCTCATGCATCCTATATTGGCATATATGATTGGCCGATGATCGAGTCGAGTCTGGAATGATAAGTGCAACTTGATATTGGCAGCAAATAGTTGGCCGAGTTTTGCATACGAGAAACGTCCGAGCATCACGTATATAAAAAAATAATAAATAATTTTTTCAAATCCTACATACTTTAACACTGAAGGGGTCATCCATCCAAGTAGTGACGGCTGATTGAGCTCCTTAATGGATCATCGCAGTGTGAAATTTGTCAAAAAATGTTTGCATTATCGGATAGTATACACTGATATAAACGTGATCTCAAATTTTTAAATCGAAATTCGAATTATTTCGCTGAGTGCAGCGTTTCTTAGAGAAAGGGAAACGGAGCGTGACATCTGCCGCGTCCGGCTCTCCGTTCAACCGTTATTACTTTTGTTTTGTTTTAGAGATTGAACTGAAAAAATGCAACTCGTTCGAGTACTTCGAAAGCAAAAAAAAACTACAACACAAAAACCTATTAACAAACCAAAAAAGCGCAATTGACACTAAAGTTGTTAACAAATCTTTTCGAGTATTATGGCTTAGCAGTTCGTCGAAACTTCGATTTCGTTGAAAATATGAGGAAAGCAATATGGGCAACGTTTTATTACAAAAGCTCAACTGATGCGAATCCCCAGCATCAGTATTGCCCTTCGGGAGGAGATTCGTGGTACGAATGCCGCAAAGCTGAGTTGAAATATTCTCATCTACCTGCGATCGATGGCGACGTCAAACCAAGAGATTTTGAAATCAATTTACGAAGATTTGATCATAGACAATTTGTTAGATGAGAGAACAATAAGAGTTTTAATCATTGTGTGTGGCAACTCGCTCCCAAACATATTCTGTGGGAAACAAACTGGGGAAATCGAAACTAATCTCACCATAGTGAATAATCCTGGTAATTATGCAGTAACTATACAGTTTCCAGAATGATACGGCTATATGACATTTTTCAGCGACATACGGAAGATCGTAATAGCTCCTATTATTACAATTAGAACAATTATGTAATATAGACGGTTCCGCGGGGAACTATAATTTATAGTACTTTTTACAATTTTTTACTTTTATAGTATCTATCTTGATAGGTATTCCCCTATTTTGTATATTGAGTTCAGACAGTAATCAATTAAACAAAAGAATTAAACTGTGAACTTCGATGCCACTAGATTTTTTATTTATACACTGTCAAACTTTATGATTGGTATAATTGCATGTAGGTTTGCCACTAATGTGTGCATGGTTAAACAGCACAAGTATGTAACATATAGGTAGGTGGATGAGATTTTAAAGTGGGGCTAACCACAATTAATGTTACCGATTACTTATTAAATATAACGCTTTGACAATACATTTTTTGTTAAACACTCAACAATAATTATAGAAGCTTTACATATTATTCTATTTCGTTATATACAGATTTGAGATGCTATGTGACAAATAATTATTATATTATCGTGTATTAAAATATATTGTGGTTGCTTTTACCATAAAATATTGTTAGCCTTTCTATATTTTTTTAACATGTGAAATAGCTGGATTTACGACATGCTTTTCTCTGTGTGAATCAAGAGACATTGTATAATATCGTCAAAGACAGAGAATCGTCAGAGGACAATATTAAATCAATGAATTGGAATAATTATACATCGCCGAAATAAACGAAGATCCTAAATGTATGTTTAATGAACCATATATCATTGCCTGTAAATTGAATTATTGAATTATTGTTTTGCATTCCTTTAAATTCTTTCCATCAAATACCCACGCTGTGATTAGCTGGATGTAAGTGAAATTACAAGTTGGAAGATTGCAGTATATTCATTTTCTCAAATCTAATCGATGCTCATAAGAAATTAACAGAAGAAATTAATAGTCGGCACGGCAGCCACTGACCACGACTGTGTTAGGTGGAATATTTTTCTCAAAAGAAAATTCTGTGAGGAGAATAAAGTGTCGTTGAGACAAATTCTATAAGGTGTTTCTTCTGATTCATGGGCAGAGATTAACGATCGACATTCATCGGTCAGTTGAAAACGGCAAAAAAAAAAAAAACACGGCCAAAATGCATCAATATTAGGATGCATTGTTAAATATATTATAAATTCATGATACCGCGAATTCGATTGACCAGCTAATAAATGAATTTTTCTCCACGATCATTCGTGTATATTTCAGCAGGATTCTATGTGCTATTCAATAGGATTTAGCAGAAAATCCTCGCGTATTACATTTAACTTCAATGCAAAATTTAATATACCAGTTTATGTAAAACAGCTTCCATTATTCCGCAATGGCAACTTGTGAAGACTTGTGAAGAAACACAAGTTGTGAATTACGCAAACGCTCCTGTTGTATTTCCATTTATGGATCCCAAAGCCCTCAAGGCTATCGACTATGATCCGGAATTTAATTCGTCGAGGTGCATCAAATGCTTATTATAATTCCCTCTGGTAATCCCTAACATCAATCGCGATACTCCTCTGAAATCAACAGTGCAGTTACGGTTCAGGATACTTGATTGAATTACATTCAGTTCAAACTCATATCCAGTCGACCGACGTAGCGATAATCTCAGTCTGCGACCCTAATCAATTAATTAAAATGAACAATTCCGGTTACTTCAGTGACCAAATTAATGAAGCGATTCTAAACTTGTACATTTCAACAATCAGAATGGGGAAAATTATAGACCGAGGAATAACCCTTTGATGTAAACGATTATTTTCTTTCTGTTGCTGCTTAAAACGGTCTTATATTCAATTAGAAGCGGATTAATTTCTATTGGAGTTATAAAAATGCAAACAATTGCAATATTAAAGTTGACATTTTTTAATAACTATAAATGTGGTCCTCAATATCTATAGAAGAGATCGAAGTGTAAGAAAGAGTTTTTAAAAAATCTATGAAATTTAAGAAAATTATCAGATCTTTTAGTTATTAACTACAATTTTATCCGTCAAAGCAGCAGACACAATGTAACTGCTTACTATTCACGTTGTTACTATTTTTATCGGCAAGACGAATTTTTAAAAAATGTTTCGATTTTTTTTAGAGTTATATTAAATTTAGAGTACGAGTAACAATATCAAAGAACCAGCGTCCATCGTGATAAACGATTAGTTCTAGCGGACACTTCGTCACAAAACTTGGTCGCGAAGTGCGAACGGTCGGGTAGAAACCATAAATCGCTTTCAAGCCACATACCGCAATAGGAACGAGCACAGGTCGTCGCAGCAGCAGCAACAGCGGCACGTGGCCGTGGATATGAATGTACACGAGTGAGGACAACGAGAGAAAAGCGTTAATCTATCCATTTCCATTTGCGAATATTGCATGGTCCGGCGGCTCGCGTCCTTTGCCCCCGAAGCTAAAAAGCCGGCGGTGAGGGTACAATTTTTCGAAAGATCGATAATATCCTGCTGTACGCCGAGAGGTCAGGTCAACACTGATCCAGGCACATTCCAAAGTTCAATTGACGATACAGAGGCCACGACAAGAACAAAACGCAGTGACAAAGAATCGGAAAACAGATCGATTAGCGAGTTGATGAAATACAAAAATGATTTTAAAGAAAACGGTTTTTTTAAATACTACGATTCTCTATGGTTGATAAATAAACCAGCATTTCCCTTTCTCCCATGAAAAATATGTTTAGAGTTACGGAACATAGAGCTTAAAATAATGGAACTCAATCCACAATGTATTCAATGCAGTACAAAACCTTGAAAATTCTGAAGGTCAAAATCAGGCACTAGTTTGGATATATTGAAATAACATTTTCTTTCACCTTTCTACTTTACTTTTATGGTTCCAAATGAGATAAGTCCTTCGGCAGCATTTCCAGGAGAAAAAAAAAGAAAAGTTAGCAAGCCTCGGT
Source organism: Clistopyga incitator (assembly GCA_947507545.1). Taxonomy (NCBI): domain Eukaryota; kingdom Metazoa; phylum Arthropoda; class Insecta; order Hymenoptera; family Ichneumonidae; genus Clistopyga; species Clistopyga incitator. Next base: position 9,448,747 of record OX382171.1, on the reverse strand, counting down.
AGTCTGCTTGACGTTATTTGTTCTGCAGGTTTTGCTTTCATATTTCGACCATCAACTTATCACCTACTTTCTTTTCTCCGGACAATGTCCGTATTTATATACTGTTTCCAATGTATGTGTTATCTCGTCTGAACAACGCGAAGATCAGCGGGAGGTAGCGAAACGTGCGTTGGACCCGATCGGCAAACCTGTGTGGCAAGGGGCAAGAGGGAGGGGAGCAGGAGGGAACCTAGTTGAACATCGTATTGCTATTACCAGCAAGCTGATCAATCCCTGAAAGCGTGTATGTCATGTATCGCCAGTTCTAGCCGGGAAAGAACGACCAAACAACAAAATGAACTAACAATGCGTTCAACCATATGGAATATGTACATAGGCATACATGCGTTGTTATACAGATGCAGGAATCCTGAGGAAGCTCTGGCTATGCGTAAGGTGTCAGCTGAAAGTCCCGAGAATAATGAAATGAATCGGACGTTTCATTCACTCCATATATATATATATATATATATATATGGAACAAACGGAAAATGAGGCGGTACGAATAGTTCGAGACCAAGCATGGTTTGCGCGGTTTCTACAGAGGTTGCCGAAAGTGTTTGTACTCCTCCGGTTACCCAACGAGTAGTTCACCGAAATATTGTATGAACAATGGTGGTCGATTCTCCGTTTGCTCTGTTCGTAGGAGCCTAATCCCTATACCTGTTTAAGGGTCTTCAGAAACGCGGTGACTTGAGACTTATTCGGGATAATGATAGAGAAGGTTCGGAATACTGAGAATTTGGAAACAGAAATACGCTTCATTTGAAGCTGAGCGACTCGCAAGATCTAACTGAGAGGATGAAGATCACCGGCTTTTGAACAAGTGCTCGACGCAGGTCAGCGATATAACTCCCATTTCTCTGTGTTGTTGCGTGTCTTCAATCTGTGTATCCATTATGCATTGAAACTCGATTGAAATACAAAGTCACTGTAGACAACATATAGAGGGTTGTGGCGCCGAGAAATTCTACTCCCGTTTGCGGTAGTAATTATCGGACACATTTATGCGACTACTATCTGCTTCTGCCCATACGAGTCGCAAATTCTTGTTGGGAAGACCTGGTTTATCGAAATCATTAGTCATTCTGTCATCGTTGTAGTGAGAACATTCTGCATACACTTGAAATAAATTACGCTAATAATAAAATGATAACCACAGGTTGCGCATGTCAAGGGTATTCATTTGAATTTCTGATTTCCACAACAACAACAAAAATATGCTGATGTTTTGATGAAAGAATATGACGGAAATGATAATACGAAAATTTGATTTTGCATTTTGATATTTCAATATATTGCAACGATTTCGACCTGGGAATATTGACAATCTATAGGCTTTTTCTTTATACGCGCTAATATTGTCATACTGACAGTAATGGTCCAATAAACCAATGCATAATTTATGAAGTTTATATTGCCGGTAATGAACGTACAGTTTCCCTGCTTGTAGTATAAACAATTAGTTTGCATCGCTCTGCGCATCACGAATACACATCAGAACTCATTAATGCCCATTTACACCGTCCGTTTCAGATGGTTATGTCACATTGCATCAAAGGGGCTGGAAAATTTATTAAAAAACGTACTTAATCAATCGAATAAGCCGCGTTAAGGTGCACAAATACATCTTGTAAATTAGACCGACACTGATCGTTGTTCAGTTCTCCGACTTGAGCAACATTATTTGCGGCAATAACTTGCATGGGTGATTGCTTAACCGTACACCAGTTTGCCCATTAATCAGTAAGCGGGAGTTCGGTTTGTCTGAAACCTCGGTGTCTACATTTAAGTAAGTTACTATCGTGTATGCACCGAGAAATCAGAAGAATATATGACCGTCCGTACAGTTAAGGGTTTTACGAAGTTTCCTCCTGCCGGTGGTACAGAATGCGGTACAGTGTAACTAAGTCGGCTGCCAACGCATTGGAAGTTAGGTTAGCTTAGTGAAGTACACGGGTAAGTTGTGATAGGAAGAACGAAGGGAATAGCGGTGCGCGGAAAGAAAAAAAGTACTTGTACAAACGGATTTATTGGTTCCGACAAGCAACCAGAATAGTCAGAATGGCACTAACTACTCAGTCGGTTGAAGAAAGTACAATATCGTTGGCAGAGTACTGATAGTAACATTGGCCAGTTGAGATCATAAACTCAGCTCAACGGTTAATTGGTGCAACGAATCATTTTGAGTTGGACAGCAGCCGTGATAGTTGCAGGAACTAAGTCATTGATCGTACGGACAATTTTTTGCTACTAAACGAGAAAAATGGAGATGACAATTACGATTTAGTTCCAATGACTAACAAGCGACACAGCATATGTTGGAAGTGTTCGCTAGAACTACTTTTTTCTTTTCGTGTGTTACTTAATGGATTTTGTTGTTCTTTCACATGAACACAACAAAGCTAAATTTAGCAGCCTTGCTTCAGAACGGAATGCGCCGACCAAAAACCGAAGCAGGTGCCTGTTGATTTTTTACGAATAATAATGATGATTTATAAAACTCTGTTTTTTAAAACGCAGCACGTGTTTTCATTTTAGCAAAGATGATTACCTAATAGACAAGACACTAGTTGATTTAAGACACACTGATTAGATTAACTCTTTCATTTATAGGAAGTGGGAATTGAGACGATTTTAAAAAGTATAATGTCAAATGTCAGAGGTTCGAAATGGAAATATAATTGGCGACGTTTAACTTCGAGGGCTGCCCGTCAACTACGGACCCCAGAGTAAAACTAACCAATAAGAAATTAAAAGTGGTGCTGAAGGCACAGCGCAATAATACACGAAAATTTTAAGATGCAGGACATCGCATATTCTATAGGTGTGCGCTGACCTAATCGGTGTAAGAAAGCTGACAGAGGCTGACAAGGGCAGCGAAGGTAATACTCAACTTTCAGGCACAAGTACTACAAGGGAAAGACCGACAGCAATGGACGCGTGTTCGGTGTGTGGTTTTGGTGATTCCCAAAGTTAAGCAGCATTATTTGCAGCCATAACTTGGGTGGGTGACCGCTCAGCCGGGCATTGGTTTGCAGGCCAACTGCTAAGCGGGCAGCGGTTTTTCTGCGTTTCTAATATATTCTCATACGGTAGAAACTTAGTAAACATAAAGTCGCTTAATCGGCCAGGTTTTCTGCAAGGGTCCTTATGCAAATACGATACACTAGGGCATTAGAATGAATCGCTGCTGGTAATACTCTAGGAGGGTCTCTATGAAGAAACAGGGAAAGGACTGAGGGTCAACGTAAAAGCGTGAATAATGCATATGGAGAAATATTCCAATACCATAATTTTTGTAAATACCGCGCGAGAAAGTATTTTTCTGAACACAATGTGTGTTACTAGAATGAAGTTATTGGTTTATTGCTGTTATCGTACTGTATTTTTACTTAGTACATTATACAGGAATAATTTTGAAAAAGAATTTATTATACTTATTTATCTGTTTGTTACATTTCTAATAATCGAAAACAAATCCAAACGTAGCAAGTGATCAAAACCAATCGGGGCTCTGAATGGATAAAAAATCTAACGAAACAAAAAACAGTTTGTTCATATAAAATCAAGCAGCATAAATTCATATAAAAAATATCTCCAATGGAGAAGAACGCTCGTAATACCATTGAGCTAAAACTTGATTAATATATCTCATAATCCAAATCTAGATGCAAATGAGCTTTAATACACCATCCCCTCACACCTTTCCAAATCCATTTTTGCTGCAGCGCTCTCGGAATCCATCAGTGACTCTGAAATTAATGCTGTTCTTTGTATTTCAATGAGGGATTGAGGTTCATTGACAATTTACCTCCGATCAGGATGTGAAAGACTATTTGAAAAATTTTCATAACCAATTTCGATTTCTCGGTTCAAAAATAGCAAAATTAAGCTGGTGGTCAAAAAACGTCGATACAACGTCTGAAAATATCATATTTTTAAAAAATTCTACATTTCGCAAAAATCCCTATAATTAACTAATATTCAGAATAGCAGCCCAATATTACGCTTGTTTTCTTCATAATTAATGAAGCTACAAAATTCTACGTCAAAAATAAGAATGCTGTAAGTTCTGAATTTCTTTACAGATTTTAAATTAGTCGACCATTTGTTAAAGTCGGAAAGAGAGTTACAAGCAAAGAAGAAAATTAAGAATCGGCCGATCAAAAAAAAAAAAAAAGAAATTCGATTACTATAAGAATCTCAAATTTTCGGAATTTTGAATTTTCAGAGGATCCGCGCTTGAAAATAAATTATCAACTTCTGCCAACGTTTAAAAGTGTCGCGAAAATATTTTGGCCCATTATGTAATTGCCATTTTTGTGTCGATAACCACGAAATAAAGAGAGAAAAAAATCAACCTATTTTTTTGAAACATGTCACATAGGACTTTTGCGGGAGGAATTTGTTCAAATGAACTTGTTATATTGTGTATACCTAATGAGTTTGAAAAAAGCGCCACCTTGGCTATTTATTCTTCACTCGAACTAGTAGCAAAAGAATTCCCAGGCCACGTGTGTCGTAAGGTACACCAAAATTTGCTCACGTGAGCTTGACTAAGCGCGTTTACACACAGGTGAAAGCAAGACGAAAGTCGCATTGCGGCAGGAGTTTCGTTCACCACCGTTGCTCTTGGGTTTCACAGAGAATCAACCCATCTCTCGCGTCTCGTGAACTCCATCTCCATACCTCGTGCGCCCACTCTTTCTGTTCTCCATACCTCTTCGGTTTCCCTTGTGAGCTGCGCGCTATGCACGTAAGCGTATAGATTTGGCCCGAGGTATCACGGTTCAGAGGAGATAACCGATGCACTGAGGTACGCAGATAGATGGTAGATAGATACATATACGGGTAGTGCCGTGACGTACGTGTACGTATACGTATAGCTAAATCGGGTTCGAGGGTAAACGGTATAAAATGGGCTGCCGTGGCAAATTTCGGAGTGAACGAAATTGTAACAGACCCTGTATTCCAACAATCAAATAAAAGGCAAAATGTGAAGCTGGGCAAATGACGCGGAGTAGAGTTCTTTGTGTGTACGCAGTCTTTCGAAATGTCTAGAATGCTAGTTCGTTGAATTAGACATGAAATTACCTACATGTATGATAATAAAACGATGACCCTCAAAATTGCTGTATCTTCAGAAAAAAACTTTAGCACGCTGTAGCGCCGTGATATTAATTCTGAGAGGAAAATGTTTACCACCTTTTTGTTCCTCTTTAAATTCCCCGATGGCGGATATTTTTGAGAAAAAAAAATTATTTGAAATTAAGACGATCCGCCACTCGAAAAGTACGAAAAACCGCCAACTCAAATTTAGAAAAGGAAGAAAATGTCTCCTACAAACTTTTCCCTCCGAGTCAAAATGAAAAAGATACAGTGTGCCAAAGTTTTCAATTCGCAGTGATCGTCTTAATTTCAATTTTTTTTTTTTTTTTTTTTTTTTCTAAAAAATATCCGCCATCGGGGAATTTAAAGAGGAACAAAAAGGTGGTAAACATTTTCCTCTCAGAACTAATGTCACGGCGCTACAGCGTGCTAAAGTTTTTTTCTGAAGATGCAGAAATTTTGAGGGTCATAGTAAAACGTACATAATAAAAAATGGAATTATATTTATATTAAATGTAACATGATATTTTCCGAAAAATTAATTTTCGCAAGCAGACGAAAATTCAAATATAATCTGTTGCTCTGGAAATGTAAAACTGGGAATTGAATTCTCCTAAATTCTGTATCAGATATTAATATTTTTAAGCTTAGGCCCAAAGTGGACCGAGACTCGTTTCTATTTTTTGGGAATTTCTTTTGACACAAAAATTGAAAAAATTTCGATCCGTATAGGAACCCTCTGTCTATATAGGCTATCGCTCGAACAATTCGATGTATCGTACCCTTCGGAGAATATATTTAGATTATCTGAAAGCAATTTTTTAAAATTAAATGTATTTTAAGGAAATTTTCATTCGAATACTTATGATTATTTAGCATGAACATCTTGACTTCTAGAGCTATTTTCAAGTCTGTCGGCACAGCAGTGTAACTGCCCAGTTCCAACAGCTGAACCCTCCCGCTTTACGTCGTTCGCTTGCAGAAGCGAAACAGTATAGCTGTAGGAACTGAACGATGGCTAACTTCCAGCGATCGAAAAAATGTTGAGGTTACGAAGGATAGGCAGCGTCACGATCGAGCTGCGCGAGTCTTGCCGGTCGTCGCCACCCACGTTTCTAGCGTACGCGCATCGCTCTTCCAATTGAGCGTGTAGCTCCTACACCGGCGCGTATTGCTCCCACAGCTATACTGGGATTCTTACAGCACCCGCCGACTAACAAAATTTCTCCAGCAACTAAAGCATACGGTTCTGAGTACTCTCTCGCATAGATATAGTAACGAATACAATGCCAGCAAAACGATGTTGCTGCTAGACCAATACGCATTGGTTATGTAAGTAAATTTATGGTTATAAAAAGAAATATGGACGTAGCAATACTTTATTTGATTGCTGTCGCCATAAATTTTTCTCAGTGTATCAATACTTTTAAACGTAGGTCCCAGGTGGACTGGACCTCGCTTCTATTTGAAAATTCTTTAAGCTCAAACTATGCTTTGTCCAAGATTTTTAAAAAAATATTTTTTTTGTAAACAGAAGACGCATCACGTCCACTATAGAAAATGGCTTGAAATTCTTTATTTTGAATATATGATTTTTATGCATTTTTTAGATGTTTCAATCATGACCTTTAATATGTCCGTTATCAATAATTATAAACTAAAAAATGAAAATTTATTTAAAATGTGAATGAATAAAAATTGTTCAGAAAAAATCGTTAAAAAATTGTCCGAAGTATGAGGTACATAGAAATGTTCAAGCAGCAGCGTGCGGTGATAGGGTTTTCATACGCATCAAAATTTTTCCAATTTTCGTTTTAAAGAAAATTCGTAAAAAGTAAAAGGGAGGTCCGGCCCACTTTGGACCAAAGCTTACAAGTATTGATATCTGACAAAAAATTTATGAGAATTTTTTCAGATTAAAAAAATGGTCTTCAGTATTTTTGTTATAAATAATCATAAGTATACAAATTGTTTTGAAAAGAAAAACTGAACAAAAATTGTGGTTGCTGTTGGAAGATAAAACAATAACATAAAAAATCGGGAATTAAATCCGAGAGGTTGAAAGTCTGACCAAGGTCGAGTTGGTATGGAATCCCTCATATATAAAAATAATTTCCAATGTATATAAGTATACCACGATAAATTAGGTATGATTTTGTTGAGTAATAAAAAAAACGTTAGGAAGTACTCAAAGTAATCATACCAGCAAAAAATGATAATAATCATACAACCTGATTCTCCCCTACAAGAGTGAATAAAAAGACTACAGAAGGGTAGAATAGAAGCCCGGTGGTGCTGAAAACTGTACATATATATCTATATATATAATGACACGTACCGAGTTCAAAAATAGTGAGGTACGTATAGTATACGAAGACAGGCAGGTCCTGCATCTCCCGCGCTCCATCTACTCTTTTATGCATCTTCCTTGTCATTCGATCGAATTTGCAATTTCTCGATCTCTCTCGACGATTCAAACCTGATTTACTGCTTCCGTCCATCACGAAACTATGTATTGCAAACAGGACGATCGAGTTGCTTGTCCAGCTCTATCATCGCATGGCAGCAGCAGATTTCCATTTTCTGTGTCAAGTCTCAATCGCTCGCTACATGCAGAAACATATAGCTCATCCGTACCAAGGTCACGTCAAATCTCATTGAGATGCGCGGACCAAGTCGTTCGGACTACGTGACCACGCATACTGCGGTATAGGGAAAGGTTTGTGCGGTGTAAACTTGGTGCATCGCAACATGAGCGAGTCAGCGAATAATTCCAGAGTGCCAAAGAAGCAATGCTCGAATTCTCCATTTCGTACGTCGTCTGCACGTTTCTCGGAGGTTATAACCGCAGAGCTCTTCGCTAAAGTTACATATATGCAATGGAGATGGTATACACATTTTAGATACGCATATAAGTAAACAGTGGGTGTACACATGGATGTGAGTGTATAGGGCCTTCCACCTGGCTTTGATCTAGATATGGTCGTCCACCTCTCGGGTTTCATCCACGCTTTTTTGTTTCACTGTCCCGACTCTATAAGAAGATCGAAATTTTTTTACGATTTCACAAATCTTGAAAATCACATATCCTATATAAAAATTGTTCAGCCTAAACTCAGAGTGGGCTGACACTTGCTTCTATTTTTTTCGGGGTTTTTCTTGGGTAAAAAAAACAGGAAACGTGCGAGAAAGCGGCCGTTATCGCGCAGAGGTTAAGAAGCGGCGCACGAGCGAAGTTGAGCGCTACAACGACACGAGGCGAAGTGTTGTTTGTAGCGCGAGAGGAGGCGATGTTAATTCTTCCTCAAAAAGAACACTAAATATATATAAGTGCCATAAAACGGATACCCTACAACATTTTTATGATGATAATCTTGGAAATATTGACAGACAAATGATAGTCATTTCACAAAAAAAAAATGCTTAAATTTGATTAATTTTCGTTATTTTTTACTCCGTTATTGTCGACTCTTTGTGTGACTATGTTTTAACAACGATCTTGGAAAGCTGTTCGTGCAATTTGCACGCCTAATTGGATGCCTGCATAGGTTGCTATTTCATGAGAAACGAGGGAAACATCGCGGTGAAGACTCTAGACGGGCTATGTAATTTCAGCCCCAACGACGCAAGTCAGCAGGTGAGCTCGTCCACCGAAATCGAATATCCGAGAGGAAATGTTAAGACAGAGAGTCCGATAATTAGTATGAAACTTCGTGGGTTACATTTTTCCGACATTTTACGTCGAAAAATTCACGACGTCCACAGTGTATCCTAAAAAACGTACGAGACGTTTTTTACAGACAAAGATGAAAAAGAAGAAATAAAAGTTGAGTCTGATTTACTGCAGTCGCACCCAGTAAACTTAAAACCCTCGGCCTGAAAACTTGTAAAAGAAATTACTAGTTCAGCGCGATAAGGTCGTAAGTAGAAGAGCGAGCGTAAACTTTTTTACAGTCCTCGAAAAGAACACACCCTTGGGTTTTTTTATGTTACACTGGAATAGAAAGAGGATTCATCGATTCACTAAATGACGGTACAAAAAAATTATAAATTGGATATTCTAGAGGGTAGACGCCTCGTCTAATTTCGGTGTATTAATTATGGTGTACCTACGCGGTTCAAAATCATTCGAAAATGAGAAATCGCCTGGAAACCGCCGAACTAGGACTAAAAACTCCATTACCGTTGCACCCAACCGCCGTAAGCTCCGTGGCTAACGTAAAATGTAATTACTATTCAGCAGTGGAGTCTAGGGTGGCGAGTGTACTTGACAGACGATACCTCCACGCTCACCACACAACATCGATTGGTACGCAAAGACCACTATCAAACGAGGCAAATTGAACGTCGCAAGCGGTACAATTTATTTCCCAAACTTGCTATATTTAAATAAAGGGGTTGTTTGCAAAATATTATCTGTAAAGTTATAAGTTTGATTTTCCACATTTTTTCGGGGTTATTATGGAGTTAGTTAAAAATTTTACAGTGGGCACACCCAGAGAAAAGTTTTCGTTGACACCGAGGATAGCGATGCTCTGATTTTTCTTCATCGATACCCATGTCATTTTGCCTGAATCGTGGAAATTAAAATTGCTTTCAAAGGAAACCGAATCAATTAACATAAAATTAAGTACTGTGATAATATTAGCGTTATTCTCTCCCTTTTAGCATGTTAAAAAAAAAACAAAATCAAAGAAAATCGACCCTCTCTAAAAAACGTTGTCATGATTTAAGTATTCTAAATTTTGGTAATCCTGACGTTTAAGGGTCGGAAGACCCAGAAAACAATCTGGAGTTTTACTAAATTTAGAAAGCCCATTTGTTTGCTAATGAAGAAATTGTCATGTTTTGACAAGACTAACGATCTTGAAGTGAGAAACAAAAAAATCGTTGTTTTATACATTTAGGATTTGATTTGCTTTTATTTATTTTGTGTACGGTTGATCCTATTGTCTAAAAAAGATTATATTCATGTCCAGCAGACAAAAATACATCAAATATGGTAGAAGTTGAAAATATTATTTTTGGATTCCTTAGGTTCCTTTAGATTTATAGTTCTTCTTATTTCTTGTCCCTTTGAAAAAAAAAAAAACGATCAATTTCCAAAGTGTTTCTTTGCCAGACATTCACTTTTTTTAAAACACATTTTCTTAATATATTGAATACCGACTAATTAAAAAACCAAAAATCTTCTAATTTTTAGAAAATAGAATTATATGACAAATTTAAATATTCAAGAACTCGTATTATAATTTTCTTTCATTATGATTCATTGACATATTTTCATTATTTTTTCTCTATGAGGAATGGAAAAAGTGTTGTTTCTTTTCTGCAAAGAGGCGAAAAAATATGTTGAAAAAACTGCACGCATTTCGAGACTCTCGACTGGCACGGGGTGCGAACTAGAGGTAGCGGCTAAATAAAACGAGGGTGAGCAGCTCGGGAACACACTGTAGTTTACAAATCCGATAATGCCGAGTGCACCATCGACTTGTCCTTGTCTATTTATGGATATTGTCGAGATATGGGAGAGCAGTCACAAATTGTATTTGCATATATACGTGTAGGGATAGTGGGGATTCACACGATTCTCGGCTCTCACGAATTCAAGTTATATTCAAAATATCATGAGAGCGAACGGAAGGTACATGCAGAAAGGAATGGGATTGTGCACGCGCTCGTCGCTGTGCCCACCAGACCGGTGGCACAAAGCTGCGAATGCGTTATAGCGAAAGGGCGGGGGAGGAATAGAGCGAGTTAACTGACTAGCCGCGGCGGTATACTCCCGTCCAGAGGTTTCCTTCCCCCCGTGCATCCGATATACCTTCCAATCCTCGTTCGAAACGACACGCATACGCACAAACTCAAGTTTATATCGGACGTACAAGTGCGTAAATGGAATATAACGTTGTGGGAATGGCGTCACATCGCTTGACTAATCTCACCGATTCAATATCGTTTCGCTTCCTCTCATCGATCTACTAAAAAAAATGTACTGCAACGCCAATCAACCAGAGATGTCGATAACTAGTGACTTTTTTTGTATGGAGTTACATAAAACGTACACGAAACAGCAGTATTGAAAATTTTTATTTATCTCGTTCCATCATCACATAAATAGAAATCGTTACAGAAGAAACTATCGATGATGAATTGAGAATTGGATTAAGAATCTAAACTGAGGAAAACAATTTTTTTTCGTTACTCGTTTACATTCGATTCGGAAAAACAAAATTTATTTCGTTGCTCGATACAAATGTAACGAGTATGTAAATAAATGTATTGAGTTACTGGATACAAATGCTGTTTCATTCAATTAAATCACATAATTCAAAGATAGCAGCCATTTAACTCAAGTTTATTAAGAGTGATAATGTGATAATTAGTTATTTCGTGGAATCGTGACTTGTTTGCATTCCTAGAGACTAATTCCATGAGATTGAGACACCGATTAGATTAACAGAATTTTAACACTGTAGTGGTTAGAAATACTTCAAGGACAATGATGTGTTAATAAAATATGCCGGAGGAGTAGCTGAACAGCTACTTTGCATGCCGCACTTGGCTCGGGCTTTGAATCTTGTTAAACACGATTTCAGCCAAATCTCCGCGTTTGGTTCTGCTTGCCAAATGGTATTATGGAAGAGTAATACGTTCTTGACTTTTTGTCTAATAGGTTGTACAAACTATATGATGGGAACTCTAATAATGTGAAAAAATCTCAAATCGTCAGGATAGTCGATCGTCCCGCATTGGTTGCTGCAATATTCACATCTAGGTGCATATTCGTGTCCGGATAGACAGATATATAGAGTGGCTCGAGGCGTTCGATATTTCTTGACACCTCCAAGCACCTCGTAAAAAACCTCAATGTATCCGCATCGAACGGATTAAAGGTTTTACTCAGAACTATCACCTTTAAATTGCACTAAAAAGAATTCTCACTATTTCCAAGGAAAAAAAGCAATCTTTCCACAATTTGTTTACCCTGTTATAGATTCATCTAAAATAACAAAATTTAAAAATGATTGATTTTTTCACGTTTCTCACACCGAGAGAAATGGAGCCGAGAATATAGGTACCCCTCTCAGAATATATGGCACTGAGGAGTCAAATAGGTCTGATTATAATAGCTTGTATGAACAATACACATGTTACCATACGTATGATAATCGTGCCGAATTCGCTTTATGATAGCAATGATTTATTTCTTAACAGTAATCCTTTGTATTTAATATTTGTTTGAAAGATCAAAACATTGAAGTAATCTTCGTTTATATGGGATTTATTAGTATCGATTAATATTCATTTCCTACACTACTTCATAATTAATTGCATGTAGGGTTTATGCGGTTCGCAAATAACAATATATTCGAGATCGATGTTGGGAATTTATGCGTGCCATAGAGATCGAACTAATGGTGTTCATCCTGGATTGAGACGAAAGATAAGAATTTAATTACAACATACGATTGTTATTGAAGAATTTTATTCAAGTTCAGATTGCACACAAAATCGTTAGATCGTTATTATTTAAAAATGGCCTGAACAGGTCGTCAAAACGTGCAACCATGTTGCTCCGTGGTGTAATGCCTCACGACGAATCAGCACTGAACCTTCTGATTTATATGCTTCTCCATAAATATTTTCATTTACGAGAAGTGGTATATCAAATAGCCATGTAGCGACGTTAAAAATAACTAAATCTGTGAATCTAAGGTGTGTAAGGAATGTTAAGATTACATATCTAGCGCATTCTGATACATGCAGCTGTAATCACTATACACTATGAGAAATGTTCTTCGTGTTATTTATTATGGTGCGTAGAACCACGTCGCACACTGCTGGCGACTAGCAAGATCTTTCTGCGAGCTAAGTCTATGCGCACAATTACGATTACTATACTAGGTGGGAAGCCGCGACATATACCTTGTGACGTGATTTTTCGGAAATCACGATCACAAGGGCTTTTGTTACCGGTTATTACCGTGTTTAAGCGTTTTCGATGCTTCTCCCCGAATTTACCGTTTTGTTTTGGTTAAGAATTTTTATGTTTGAGATTTTTTCTTGTTTTGTGAAGTTAAGGGAAATCGGTGCACTCCAATCTGTCGCGAGGACGAGAGCGCATCGAAACGAGCAGCCCGGCAGATAAGAGTCACCGATATGAGTTTTCGCAACTAGTTGCAGACCGGTGTAAATCCGGCGCCCTATGGTGAAAGTGCAACACATTGGAGAACGGGTGGAGTTTTGTTGTTAAGTTTAGCATAGGATAGAGAATTCTGATGCATTATGGACGTGAAGTATAGGCCCGTTTTCGCGTGATGTACTAAGGGAGGCGATTGCGTAGATTTTGAAGTTATTACTGGCATGATTTGCGCTCTCGATACTGTAACGAAGTAAAAGTAACGGCAGTAGTTCTCAGGTAGGGGATTTTGGGAGACATTGAATAGTGATAATGTTGAGCTATCGAAGATCACTCGAAATAATTAGTCTTGCGCTCGGGACGCCGCCGAGGTGACTGAGTTCTGACTCGAGGTCCTGTGTTGACGGTTTTTTCTTCGCTGTTCTCGTTCGCTGCGAATTTTATTCGAAAAATCAAATCAGTGGTTTCGTGAAATATTCAGTGCGTTTCAGTGCGTTATGTTTTTGATATTCTTCCTTGGAATATAGTTCTCATTCCTCGATTTATCAGGAACAATTCGGGTGAGTCGTTTCCGTTCAATGAATTATTTAATCGATTACTTCGATCAAAGATCTCGTACACTGAGAAAAAATTTATGGCGTTACTTCTTCGTAACCTCAACATTTTTTCGATCGCTGGAAGTTAGCCATCGTTCAGTTTCTACAGCTATACCGTTTCGCTTCTGCAAGCGGACGACGTAAAGCGGAAGGGTTCAGTTGTTGGCACTGAGCAGTTACACTGCTGTGCCGACAGACTTGAAAATAGCTCTAGCAGTCAGATATTCGGTTGGCAGAGCCGTAAATTTTTCTCTGTGTACTGCTAAATGTTCGTGCAGCTATCGATGAGTTGAGGATACGCGCGCGTTGCTTTGCTCCTCGCCGTTACCGTTAACGACTTCGATGCGTTACGCTAGCTCTCGCACAATAATTAAACAATACAATTTATTGTATTTGTTTTCGGCCATTTTTCGACAAGTATCGAAGTTATCGTATTAACGTTTTCGATTTTTTTTTAAATCTATTTAATGGGCCATTCCTCGACCCTCTCCACCACAACCTAGGAGACTGAGCGGCTGTGCATTTCCGCAACCGTTAGCTCCCGTGAGTGCATCCGGTTGCGTTTGTTAATTTTATGCGACCCCAAAAATTAACTAAGCTTTTGATTTTTTTAAAATTTTGTCATGACTGCTTCCGATCGTAAGTTCTGCCCCGACTTCCGAGCTGACTATTTTTTTTGGTTGGAAACGAGCCTGCTCAGTTCCTCGATTCCTCGGACATACCGGTTAGTTAAGACCGGTGAAACAAAAATTAGCTAGCGCTGAGGGTGGACGGCCGAAGGTGACGTACAGTTTCTGATTTGTGTTCTCGGGTATTAAAATTTCACCGTTCGTTCACGAGAAATCCGTCACAACCTATCGCTCAGATATTAATACTAGCTACACCAATACTGCTTATCCTGTGGGCTGTATACATATGGTCCCTCACTATATACGTTATAGAGACTACTATGTTGTATCAAATGTAGTCCATGCTATATAAGTCGCTTGTAAATACATAACGAATAACGCGGTTCTATGTACGTATTAAGGAATGATACTTCGTGTTAAACAATATACGCAGTATATCAATTGCTGCCAAATACTGACATTTAATGTGTTTTGTTGTCGCTAGATAGCGAATGAACACGACTTTTCTCATAAACGAAAAGATCTCCAGCGTTGCATATAAAAAAGAAGATTTCACCAAAATCTTTTTTCGTCAAACAACATGAAAGATTTGGTGGTAATGCTGCCTGAAGTTTACTGTGTTGGTCGGAGTGTTATAAGTTTACTTATAACTTTATTACATACCGACCTACTTCAGGTAGCGTGTTGCAGTCTTAACACAGCAGTCAGTAAAATAAAATACATATTTATGATGAAAATGGTTTCAATCTTTTACAATAAGATTTTTTACACAGTAACTGACAAAGCATTAGAAATATTTCATTTAAGGCAATGCATAAAAATCCTTCTGCAACTGATTACAGTACCATAGTGGAAATAGTACCCAAAAATAATTAAATTTTCATACATGAAACGGCAATGCTTTCATACTCATACGTATAAGTAAAATCTCAGCAGCGATCATTAATATACGGATCATAAGTATGATACAAAAGCCTATTCGGAACTATTATTATACATACTTCAAATGCTTTTATGTACATAAAAGAGGGACTATAAACTCTATGTATCACCCGACTACTATAATTGTAGGGACTAAGACCAGAAATCCTCGTAGCTGTTAGCAGACGCTTCGCTCCATGCATAAACATTTATGTTGCGAAATTCATTTCCTTACTCGTACAAAAAATGATCGGATTATATATTTCTTTTAATAAAAAAATAAGTTAGTCTATGTAATTTGTGAAAATATGTTCCGTGTATACTTTCAATTTAAAGAAAAATATTTGAAAAGATGTGGCATTGAATATGAATTAGGAAGAAATTCCATACTGTTTTAATCTTTAAAGTCCATTTCCCGAGATGTCGATTTCTCTCCGGTTGTCGTAACTTTCAGATCACATCGAACATCAGAAAGTGGATTTGGGAGGATTAATTTGCTTGTAGGAGATTGCTTTCCGTCTGAGTGTAGGATTTCAGAATCTAGTAGAAATTGAAATAATCGCAGTCTAATAAATAGTAAGTTTTGGAAAACGAAAATTATTTATCACATTATAATTGATACCGCTATTATAGAATTCACTTTTTTGAAATCCTATACTCGGACCAGAAAGCATTTTCTTGTGAATGTGAGAAATGAAAGAAGTTACATTTTACCCCATAAACAAGAGTGAATAGTAATAATATTATTAAATTAATATTGTATATTAACATTTTTAGTTGACTGCGTCGCCTTAACATGCGATGCAACCTTAACCTCGCACTAGTGGATTATCGCTGAAGTCGTTCAAAATTGCACATATATATGTGTGTATGACAAATGGCGCGCGATAAGCAGTCACTCACGTCGCGTACAGGTACGTAAAACGGAAACGTTAGTCCAGATATATATCGATGTGTAACTACGTGAGATCTCAAGTATGTACTCGAGAAACCCGTAAGGAAATCAATATTTACAACGGCATTCGTGGAATTGTTTGCCTTTTTCCAACATACCAGCTTGGGGGACGATTGATTCTCCAACGGCGCCGTCACAATAAAAAAAAAACACACACATTTTGAAATATACATGAACGTTTTACCACGAACTTTGAGACTAACGAGGGAAATTGATAAACCATGATCTGCTATGTATTTTTAGCTTTAAAAAGTGTAGAATCCACATGATAGTCAGTGGATCAAATATCATTAAAGAACAGCATTCTCTGTAAAATGAATCTTCTTGTGGAGAATTTCATATTTTTATATTTCGCGCGTGAAATTAATCGTTAAGCGATGCGAGCATGACGAAGGAGAATTGAAGCTTGAGCGAGTATCGGCCGAAGGACTCCCGAAATCTATGCGAGTTTTCAGAGATCGCCCGACCGTCACCGGCGATGGTAGACACGTTATCGCCATACCATAATATTACAGTATCGTCTCGTTAAGAAAATTTGACGAAGTACATCAACCACCGATTTTCAGACGACTCTTGACTAAAAGGAAGAGGATTTTCCACATAATAGAGATGAGTAGCACTATAATAAGAATACGGATTATATTAGGTGTATAATACGATGTAAGAAAGGAATCTGTGTAGACATAGACAAAAAGAAACCGTGACGGGATCGGGTAATCTTTTTTTGAAACTTCACTTGACATACACTGTTAAAAAAGATTGTAAATTTAATGTACTGGAGTGTATGAAATTTACAAATTTTGTCCATGAAACTGTAATTAATGTATGAAGTGCTGTAAATTTACAAATCTATCGTAAAATTAATGTACCTGCATTGGAATTTAAGAAAAATTCATTGTAAATTTACAAAACTTGATCATTAAATGTATA